>CM077158.1:51755050-51900050 GCA_039583875.1 Platanthera guangdongensis | reverse complement strand
TTTAGAATGAATTCAATCCTTTGAAAATTTACATATATCTAGTTCTTTTATATGGATTTAGTATTAATTTCATTATTATTGGCTGGGAGGACACCTTCATAAAGACTCATAGATTGACCTCAGAATCCATTATCTATTTCCAAACAAAGCGATTTACGAACTTCTGGACACCGCAGCTATATCAATGATCTCATATGGAACGTCGTGGTTACTACCCTTCTAGAGTTAATTGGAACTCATCAAGTTTGGAATGGAACTAATTTTTAGAAGAAGAGACAAGACAAGTCAGATTGTGTTATCAAGTTTGGAATAACACTCTCCTTCAAGGCAACAACCAAATTCAGGTGAAGTTGTTAGCATCAAGTTTGAAATGAAACAACTTACCAAGCCCGAACTCAGAAACCAAGAGCATAAATAGAGCATAACATGCTTACTTTGACAAAGAAAATCAGAATAATCAAAACGTTTGGACAAAGGCTGAACTAAATCGCCCGATGCTGAACTAAGGCTGAACTAAATCGCATTTAGTCTCATTTCCCCCACTGTTTTGATTAAACAGTCTTTGGGCATTCCTTTCATCAATGGATCAGCCAGGTTATCCTTTGAATGTATATCAAGGAAAGTGACAATTCATTGTTCTTTTAGATAATTTAATAAGGCATGTCTCAGTCGTACATGTCTCTTCTTAGTATTATAGAGGGAATTCTTAACGACTTGAATTGCTACTTGATTATCAAAATACAAGTTCAACGAGTTGACTTGTAACTTAGATAAGGGAATGTCTAAAATCAAGTTCCTGATCCATTCTGCCTCTTCACCAGCCAAAGCTAAGGAAAACAACTCGGCTTCCATAGTTGATAATGTTATACAGGTCTGTCTTTTGGATTTCCCAGTGATATCAGCTCAACCCAAGATGATATATATATATATATATATATATATATATATATATATATATATATCCACTGGTATACTTGCTGTTCCCGGCTTCTGAACACCACGAGGCATCAAAATGTCCTTCCACAGTAGGTGAGTAACCAGTGTATCATAGAGAATGATCTTTAGTACCTCTCAGGTATCTTAACAGCCTATTTAGGGCATCCCAGTGCTCTTTGCCCAGATTACTGGTAAAATGACTCAGCACGATAACAAAAAAAGCAATGTCTGGTCTTATACAACTTGTGACATACAAGAGACTGCAAATTATTTTGGAATACTTAACTTGATCAATGTTGGTCTCTTCATTAGGACTCAACTTGATATTATGATCAAATAGTGTCTCAGCCGGCCTACAGTTATCATACCCCCAGGTAGAAAGAAGTTGCTCAATATAATGAGCCTGACTAAGAGTAACCCGACCATTGTCAACTCTAACCTTCATACCTAACAGGGTATCCACGGGCTTCATGTCAAAAACTTCTGCCATAGTGGATTTAATATCCCTAACTGTAGCAAGATTAGACCCCAAAATCTGCATATTATCCACATATAAACATATGACGACTGTCTGATTCGATAATGAGCGGTGATAAAGGCATTTGTCTGAGAGATTGAACTGAAATCCGAGGCTCTTATCACCTAGTCAAACTTCATGTTCCACATCTTAGGCGCTTATTTAAGCCCATAGATTGATTTATCCAATTTGCACACTTTATCTTTTAGATCTTTATGCACATAACTTTCAGATTGTCCCATGTACATCTCTTCATCAAGCTCTCCATTTAAGATGGTTGTTTTCACATCCATCTGATGAACTATAAAGTTCTCGATAAACGCTAAGGCCAGAATCATGATAGTCGATAGGTGATATACATGTGAATAAACATCAAAATAGTCTATTCCCCTCATGTTGTTTATAACCTTTAGCTATGAGACGTGCTTTATACCTGGTTATAGACCCATCACTATGTAGTTTATTTTTTAACACCCACTTACATCCTAGGAATTTAGCATCTTTCAGCAAGTCAATTAGATACTAAGTATTATTATGTAATAGCGAGTCCATCTCATCATCAATGACTTCTGCCCATAATAATGAATCTCTAGATCTCATTGCTTCCTGGTAGGAGAATAGATCATCCTCTAAGTGATAGGTGACGAAATTCTTACCAAATTTCTTAGGGATCCTCTCTCTTGTAGATGCTCTAAGTGGAACAGGTTCCACCTCTAAAGGTTGGGGAGCAGTGCTAGAAGGGCCAGCTTCAGGTTCTATGATAGATTCAGAAATCATATCATTAGACCTGGAGATAGACAAATCATGATCCCTGACAAATTTATTTTCAAAGAATATGACATCTCTAGACTCTATGACGGTATTCGTGGATAGATCAAAAAATCTGTCTACTATACTATCTTCTACACTACCTAGATAGACACACGTCGTTGTTCTAGGTCCCACCTTATTCCTCTTAAGGTCTTGTATTAGCACATAGACAATACAACCCCAAGTATTTATAGTATCATACCTACAAGGATGAGTGTGCCACAGCTCATACGAGGTAGAAGTGAGCTGAGAATGAGGTACTATATTCAGAATATGATTTGTGGCACGAACTGCTTCTCCTCAAAAGACTTAGGCATGCCAGCTGTTAGGATCATAGAATTCAACATCTTTATCAAAGTTCTATTCTTGCGCTCGGCAATAACATTTAATTGCAGTGAGTCAGGAGCTGTGGTTTCAAGAATTATTTTCTCAGAGGCACAAAATTTCTTGAACCCAGTAATATTGTATTCTCCCCCCTCGATCACTTCTAAATTTTTAAATTTTCAAGTTTAACTGATTTTCCACACGATACTTGAAGGTCTTAAATATCTCATTAAGCTTCGTCTTTCGATTTTAACAGATATACTTGATAATATCTAGAAAAATCATCTATGAATGTAATTAGATTTTTCCTTCCCCCTCTAGTGACATGACTACGAAAATCACAGAGATCTGAATATTTTAATTCAAGAAGTTTTATGCTTCTAGAAACCAATTTGAAAGGCTTTCTAGTGATTTTGGTTGGAGCACACATCTAACATTTGTCAAATTGAATAGACAAATCTAAGGGGATATTATGACTCTTCACTAAATCTATCATTTTCTTATAGTTCACATGTCCAAGTCTATTATGTAACAACTTAGGATCAATAAAGTTCGAATTTATTTGGTTAATGGTATCATTGTTTAAGCTAAGTCTATACATTCCGTTGATCAGGTACGCACACCCAAAATAATGTGAATTTACTGTTCATTCTACCATTTTGAGTTATGAAGGACATCCCAGCCTTATCTAATAGACTCATTGAAAACAGATTTATAGTTAATGTAAGAAATACTTTAACATTGTTTAAAAATAAAATTTTACCTGATGAGAGGACCAACTCGGATGTCCCAGCATGCGTCACCTCGGTCTCTCCTCCATTGTAGTTCTTCACCCTCTCCTGGACCACGTTAATCGCAGCTAGCAAACCTTTATCATTTGTCACATGACAGGTAGCACCGCTATCTAGCCACCACTCAGAGGATGAAATGTGGTGACTTCTTCTGATCATAGCCACGAAGGACTTAGTATCTGAGGCATATGTTAGCATGTTCGCCACATTTTGTAGGGCTTCTTCCTTCTTCTCCTTAGGAGCCTTGCAATCAGCTGCCTAGTGTCCCCACTTGCCGCAGTTGTGGCACTTCCACGTCTTATTTTTGAAAGAGGGCTTTTTATGTGCCAACTATGTAGAGGCTTCACCTTTTGGTGTTGGTGGCTTCCATCAAGGCTTGATGGGTCGAAAAACGAAGTTGACAGCCTATGAGGACTGACCACTTTGTTCCTAGCTCTTGCCGACAATATTTTGATTCTCGATATGAATGAACCATTTGAGTTCATCCAGTGCGATCTTTTTCTTTAGCCTGTGTATTTCAGTCTTGAAGGTCGACCACTCAGGAGGTAGCTTGCTAAGAATCAAACACACAAAGAGATTATCAGAAATTTCAGACTTATCGTCCGCCAACTTGAGACATAGACTTTCCAGTTCGATAATTTGTGAGGTGATTGACGAGTTTAAATTAAATCTTAAATTGAAGATTCTCTCCCCAAGGAGAGTACTCGACAACCCCTCCTCCTTCTGGAAGTTAGCGTTCAAGCGATCCCAAATTTACATTACGTTCTTATAACTGCTGTAGGTCAGGGCAAACCTAGGGTTCAGTGAATTTAGGAGGTAGTCCCTGCAGAAATCTTCGCCCTTTCTCCATTGAAATTCCTCCATATCCTCTTCGGTTGTGGCGAAGTCACTCAGAACGGTGTAAAATATTTCACGTTCCTTCATTCCCAGCTAGACGTGCAACTTCCAAGCGTGAAAATCGGAGAGGTCGAGCGATTGGAGCTTGGCGATGTCATACGAACTAAGCTTCGACATCTCTCTTAAGGTAGAATAGTAAATATGAAATAAATCACCTGAGTCGCGCAGAGGCGGGTCAGTGTCTTCGGATCCAATCCAGATGTATGTTTGCTCCCTCTCTTCGACTGAGAACAGATGTCAAAGACTTGAATTGAGCACCAATAAACTTCAAAAATACGCCTTCTCCTCCAAGAGAGATCCAAAACTTAAATTTGATCACAATCCAAAAAACTTCCAAGATCTGGATTCTCCCAGAATGTAGATCTGGATCTATGCAGAAATCCTGGATCGCTGAATCAGGCAAAAAACCAAAATTCTTGGATTTATGCAGCGGTCGGAGCTGAAGTAGCAGCCGGAACAACAAAAAAGAATTCCTAAAGAACGACAACTCCTACAACTCCGGCAAGCAAGAAACGCAGCACTGGCAATGATCTAGATCTACAATCCGTGATTTGTTACCGATCAAGATCTGTAACCAGAGATATTTTCTATGACAAAGAAGAACATCGGCGAACAAACTCTCCTCCTCCGATTCGGCAGAGATCTCGAACACCGACGATGATTTTTTCCATTTGATCTAGAACACTGGCGAATTCTCGTGAACCTTTTTCCGATCTTCTCCGGAAACACGCAAAATCACAGGAGGCGTAACCTTCTCCGACGACGTGAGCGGCGCACTGCTTCGGCCCTCGATCCGGCAGGGCTAGGAACAAGCAACAGATCTAAGCGACATATTCCTAATAATATTTGACTATATATAATGTTGGTAGTTGGTACATTCCATTAGGGTCCGTTGGTACGGTCGTGAACACGATCGTTATGAATCATCGTTCGTGAATGCTCTAACTCACCTAAACATGTTAAACACATATTTTGTGATGATGGTGTTTTTTTTCCGTTCACGGAAGCTAAAACGTTGCGCCAAACTGATTCTAGATCATGAGCCTCCGAGCTAACACTGGCAATCTGTTGGGTACATTGGAATAAATGTACCTGATTTGAAGAAGCCTCACCCTACTCAATGATATATATCAAAATGTATTTGATGTGTTTTGAGTTTAGTTGTGCAGGTTAAGTATTTTCAAGGAAATCTTAAAAGTTTCTAAGTCCATGTGTCGACACCCAGAAGAAAAGTGTTGACACTTAAGAAGACTTGTGTCGACACCAAGAAGAAAAGTGTCGACACTTAAGAAGACTTGTGTCGACACCCAGAGAAGCAGTGTCGACACTTGGAGTAATTGTGTCGACACCAGGGATGCAGAGTCGACACCAGAAGGAAAGTGTCGACACATACAGGCTGTGTCGACACTCAATGAAGAAATGTCCAGAGAAGCTGCGTCGACACTTAGAAGCAGTGTCGACACCCAGAGGAACTTTGTCGACATCAGAAAGTGTCGACACTTGGAGGCTGTGTCGACACTCAGCAAAAGTTCAACAAATTCTAAGTACAAGTGTCGACACAAAGGAGATGTGTCGACACTCAGCCAAAGTCTCAACACATGAAGAATGAGTCGACACAAAGGATCAGTGTCGACACACAGCAAAAGCCTCAACACATGAAGAAAGTGTCGACACTAGGAGGCTGTGTCGACACTCAGCAAAGTTCAATGAAGTCCAAGTACAAGTGTCGACACTAAGAAAATGTGTCGACACTCAACAAGTATCAACACAAGAAGATGTGTCGACACAAAGGAGTTGTGTCGACACTTACAAGAATTCAACTAAGTACTAAAGAACAAGGAGTTGTGTCGACACACAATATCAGTGTCGACACATGTTGAAGAAGCAGTGTCGAGAAGCAAATTCTACAATACAAGGAGTTGTGTCGACACCATGAAGGCTAGTGTCGACACTTAGTCAACTTGTGTCGACACTTAGTCTATAAGTGTCGACACTTAAAGACAGACTGTCTCGACACTTTCAGACAGTTACAGATATTTCAAGAAGTGACTGGATGACTTGACAGCTGCCAATCCAGCCGGTCTACTACAACTGTCAGAGCTGTCAGAAAGCTGTTAGAAACCGGATCAGCTGGTCACCATGAAGAAAGCCTATATAAAGGCTTATTCTTTCAGCAATCAGGGAGTGATCAATGAATCATTGAAGTACAACACAACTAGAAGAAGACCTTCAAGTGAAGATCTAAGAAGTTGGAGAGAGAGAGCTCCTTCCAAGAAGACAGCTGTGGAACCAGGCTGTGAAGAAAGTTTCAGATTGAATTCTGATTCTTAAGTTAGCAGTGATTGAAGATCAGCTGCATAGAGACTCAACCCTATTGTGTTCTAAATTCAAGAAGCTTTGAAGGAAGCCAAGGAAGGTTGATCTCAGCAAAGTTCTTCCAAGAACTCTTCAAGAAACCTGTCAACTCTTCTCTCTTATCCAGGGTTGTAGGTATATACATTGTAATTTTACTTTCTTGTAGGATCCTAAGGGATCTGAGTTGTAAGCCTGAAATTATAAAGGCTGAGTGGTAGGTCCTGTGTGCCTGAGTGTAGGAGATTCATTTCTCTGAGTGTAGGCCTTGTGGCTGAGTGTAGGTCTTTGTGAAGACTGAGTGGTAGGGCCTTGGGCCTGAGTTGTAAGAACCTGGTTGGGGTTCTGAGTGTAAGATCTGAGGATCTGAGGAATAGTGGAGGAGTTTGGCCGAATCTAGTACACTACTAGATAAGCGAAGGGGAAAGTGGATGTACCCAGACCTTGGGGAACCACTATAAAACTGTGTGTACTCTGTGTGTGTATGATTCTGTGGTTGCTGTTTTATGTTCTGTGAAATCTGTGATTGAATCTGCCTAAAAGTTTAAAAAGATTAAGGTCACCTATTCACCCCCCCTCTAGGTGATTAGGTACAATTTCTTTCAAGTGATATCAAAGCGAGGTTACTCAAAAAGGACATAACAGTCTGAGTAAAAGATCTTGTTGGCAGATTTAGTATAATCAAGAAAATCAAGAAAATGAGTTCAACAGAGAATCACAAAGAACTTGGATCCATGAAGTTGCCAATCTGTAGAAAGGAGATTTTTGGCATCTGGAAAGAAAGGGTTAGACTATTTATGGAAGCCTCTGACCCTAGAATCTATATCACAGTCAAAGAAGGGTCATATGTGCCTATGAAAGTATCAGTCCTGGATACAAATCAGAGAACTCCTAAGGACTTTTCAGAGATGACTAAAGATGAGATTATTCTGGCCACCATGGACAAGAGGGCCCAGAATATTATTGTGAGTGCAATAGATGATGCCACATTCCAGAATTTGATTCACTGTAAAACATCAAAGGAAATGTGGGACACACTGATAGTGTACATGAAGGGCTCTGAAGAAGTTAGACAGGACAGAAAGTCTTTACTAAATCAGGAGTATGAGAGCTTCAGACAAGGAAGGTCTGATAGCATAACTGAGTGCTACAAGAAATTCTATAGGATAGTTAATGAGTTAATGTCCTATGGAAGAGAATTCAGCAATTATGAGCTGAATGACAAGTTCTTGAGATCCCTAACTAAAGACTGGGATACCAAGATTTGTGTCATAAGGGAAATGACCAAGTTAGTAGATATTCCTCCTCCAACATTGTTTGGAAAGCTGTTATCCTATGAAATGCAGATAATGGTTAGGAAAGAGGAGGAGAAGACTACCAGATTTGAGCATAAAGAAAGAGCAGTGGCATTCAAGACAAAAGCCACCAAGAAATATAAAAGTAAGTCTCCATCTCCACCTCCAAAAGTTGCTGAGACTGAGACAGATGAGTCAGACAGTAAGAATTCTGAAAGCAGTGAGAGTGATGAGGACTTTGCAGCTTTCACAAGACATTTTCAGAAGTTCCTAAAGAAGAAACAGTGGGGGTCTAAGCCATCCACTTCACAGAAGTCATCAAAGAATGACAGGAGAAAGCCCAAGTCAAGTAGAACTACATCTTCAAAGATAGTCTATTATTGTTGTAACAAACAGGGACATGTTGTTGCTGACTGTCCAGAGAAGAGAAAAGAGTCAACTGATAAGAAGAAGACTCAGATCAAGGGCAAAAAGGAAAGGTCATTTGTTGCAAAGAAGGACAAAAGTCTGTCTGATATGTCATCTTCAGAATCAGATTCAGAAGCTGAAGCTTACATTGGACTGTTTGCTGAAGAAGAGGAAGAGGAGTTCATCCAGTTAATGAACTCAATATATGAGCAAGAGGACAATCAGTGCCAGTGACTGATGGCCTTATCAGAAGGAGACAAAATCCAGGAGAAGTCTGGACCAAGTTAGGTACAATTTCTTTCACAATCACTAGAGAATGGGATGAAATTTTGTTCAGGAAGGGATCTTGAATCTTCGTGATCTAGGGAAATTTTAATTAATATTTTTTATGAGGGGTTGGGCACACTAGACTGGATTAAATTAGGAATGAATGTATCAGGGATAAGACATGAGTAGCACTAATTGCAGAGAAGATGAAAGAAGCTCGACTAAGATGGTTTGGACATGTACAAAAGAGACCATTAGAGGCACCTGTTAGGCATTATGAGAGTCTAGGCACTAGCCATGTTAAACGAGCGAGGGGTAGACCAATAAAGACTTGGAATGAAATAATAAGGAAAGACATGATGTACTTTGGCATTAGTGAGATTATGACAAAAGATAGGGTACACTGGCGACAAATGATCCATATAGCCGACCCCACTATAGTGGGATAAAGGCTTGAGTGTTGTATTTTTTATGAGGTGGACATAGCCAATATAAGGTGCGGTTAACAATTCCCCATTTTTGTCAATTGCTTTCTTTTTTTTAATTGTTGGCAATGAATCAGTGCTTTACTCTATATATAGGGCGTTTTTATTGGTAGCCCGTATATCGATATTGGCAGCCCCAAATTTTAAAACAAAACCTAATACTATAATCTTATCCTCCCTCTAATATCTGCCCCCCGTCGCCTAATAAAAATCCCGAAATCCCACCCGATACTCCCGTCGCCCCTTGTTCTGTCCCCGCAAAGCGCCGACGTCGGACGGAAAAAACCATCAGAGGAGCACGATGTTCTAACTTCGTTTCGTGCAAAGATCTTTCTGCTCTCGAACTCTCGAGTCTTACCTCTCTATTTTGAGCTAATTGAAGAAATTTATGTGTTTCCTAAAACTAATCTTTTATATCTGGTCGAACCCGCCAAGTCTGAAGAGTTCACTTGGAAACTTGAATCTGACATGCGTAGCAAGTATCCGTATTTTTTTTCTCTTGATCTTGGTAAGCCTCCAAACTTGCTCTCTTTTCTATTCCAGTATCCTCATAGTTAGTGTTAAGCCTCCAGACGAGGCTAGGCTATTTGGGCAACATTACCAGCGGAGGCAACGGCGCGTGCAAGGCAACAACGGGGCTGAACCAATGGGTTCAGCCCCCTCTTCTTAAAATATCGGCTCAAGGGGGCTGAACCACATTTGGTTCAGCCCCATAGGGGCCGGCCGGCCCCTCGGTTGGCCGGCCTTGGGTCCCGGGTTATATATACCCGGACCCCTCTCTTTTAGAGGGATGCAAGTATTATCCAAGGTATTTCCCTTCCCTCTTATTTCAACCCTAATCTCTATCTTCTTCCTCTAGTTCTTCTTCTTCCCTAGTTCGTGCTTAACATTTGGTATCAGAGGATTCCTCGGCCAAGAAAGCGCCTCCAACGAGCACATTTTGCCAGTGATGATTCATCGCAACGAAGGGAGCACATGCTAAATTATATTTGTTTAGTCGATAAGTTGTGTCAAATATAATTACATCACCAAAGCAATCATAGTCTACTTTGCTATGTCCATCCAACCAGATAAAGTTAGTGAGTCTGTTGAACTCGTCTATGTGTACATCATATGAAAACATGCTATCTTTCGTTTGCAAGTCCTTAAATATCTTCAACAAGCTTACTGAATCACCACTCTCTATAAGGGCTCGATTTTCCCGCTGAACAAAGTTGTAGGCATCACTTTTACAAAATTCGACATTCTCAAAACCACCTACTTCATCATCAAGGAAATTGTATCTGTGGACCGTTCTTATGCCATTGTCCGTCATATTCTTGAGTAAGCCACATTGAACTTTTGTTATTTTTCGTTGAGACCTCAGCAAATGGACCTCATTTTTCACAACTAGTGGATGGTTATGTGTACAACCCCGTATTCGTAGGGTTTGGGTTTTAAGCTTTTTGAGTGGTTTGAGCTCTTGATGTCCAATTTTGGCCTAGCCCTTGGAATATACTAGTAGGGGGAGGAAAAATCGGCCTCCCCCAGTGGCCCTTTTTTGGGAGGGCCGGGGTCTCCCCCCTGCCCCCCTGCCTGCGGCTTGGTGGGGCGAGACCGGCCAAGGCCAGGGGTCTCGCCCCTGCCCGCGGCCTGGTGGGGCGAGACCGGCCAAGGCCGGGGGTCTCGCCCCTGCCCGCGACCTGGTGGGGCAAGACCGGCCAAGGCCGGGGGTCTCGCCCCTGCCCGCGGCTTGGTGGGGCGAGACCGACCAAGGCCGGGGGTCTCGCCCCTGCCCTCGTCGCCCCTATGCTCGGCCCCTAGGTGGATGAGGGGCGGGGTGGTTTTTACCCCTTTACCCCCCGGTGTGGTTGTTTTCTATTGGCCCGAGGCATATTTGTCGTAAGGGCATTTCGAGCATTTTGGCCCATGAGATTTGGAAAACTATAAATAGACACTTAGGGGTGCCTTGAAGAGTATCACTTCTTCACTCTCTCTTCATCCTTCAATGCACCCTAGCTCAAGCATTGACTAGGGAGGGGAAGTGCTCAGGTAGCCTTCCGGGTGTGAGGTGGGACCTCCGCGCTAGAGCTGAGGGCCTGTTTCTAACTTCTTGATCCTTTGGTCTATGGCGTTTCCCCGAGTGTAGTAGGTGTGAGGTCACCCCTTTCTAGGGACCCCGAACTCCACAGAGGTCATTTTTGGCTTCAACATTATGCTCCTCCACGAATTTTGCAACCATCCAATTCTTTCCCTCTTTATCAGCGCTGAAATTTATACATGCCAAACATCTCATTCTAGTGTCAAGTCTGTGGAATTTCACCGGAGATTCAGCCGTTGATTTGGATTGTTTGTGACCAGCTTTAGAACATTTATATTCTCTTGCCTTGATAATTCGAGTGTGTGTCCAGTATACTATGTGTGCTTTCCGGACGCTAAAGCCTTTTTGGTGCGCGTACTCACAGTACATATTGTACGCTTGGTCCTCCAAATGAACAACATGAAATAATACATTGACACTATCCTGAAAAAATAAGAACAAATAAATGCAGAGAAAAGGTAAAACTGGAATACGTAAAACTGGTGAACTAGTTCAGAGCAGTAATTCCGGCCGGACATGAAGATATAAGGCATGAGAAATACATACCCTTTCAAAAAATCAGGCCAGACGAAAATGAACCAGAACAAACAATAATAAAAAAAGTTTTCAACACACGAGGAATAAAATGCAAGATGGTAGTGAGATATTCGAAGGCTGGGATACCTGAGATGGTAGAACCTCCTCTTTATTTTCCTGCGGCGGGGTGGCGCAGTTACTCAGGCCCTCAGCCATGGCGCCGACATGATGGAGCGGGAGGGATGAGAGAACTTGTCGCCAGAATAAGGAAGAAATTCAGCCGAGAATGACACCGGCGTTGAAAGCTTTTTGCCGGAATAAGGGGGAAATACTTATCACAGCTCACGACAGGGTAGGGAAGACGCCGAGCGGTAAAAATTTTGCGAAAGGCGGAAAATTTGCGAAGAGGCAGAAAGGGCAATGTGGGACTCATTCGGCTATTTAAACGTTTACGACAGAAATATGAGCCGGGCTCAACCAAATTTTTTCCCAAATTTTGACTAGACCATCCAAAAATGAAGACTTCGATGGTATTTAAGTTCTGAACGTATACAATAATTTCCATAGGTCTAGGCGTCATTCCAGGGGCATCATTTCAGGCTGTTTAAATATATTTTATAAAATATATTAATGATGGGATCTTCAAAAATTTCCAAGTCAAAGTTGTAAGATTCGGGCCGAGTACACGTGAGCCCAACTGGGCCGATTACACGCCTCAAAGTCACAAGTCCCGAGAGCCCCTGAAGAGGAAGCCGAACCCACGCACGTGCACGGCAGTGCCGCGCAGGTGCGCCATGCATGGAAGCAGGCGCACGTGTGACCGCGCCTCGTGCGGCCTGCGCGCACGCGGCCCGCGTGCGGCCAATCGACATGATCGCAGGGCCGCTCCCCCCACGTGGCCGAGCACGCACGTGGACAGCGACGACGGCCGACGCCGGTGGCCGCCGCTCGCGACCCCGGCCGCCTCCTCCGCCTTAGACCGTCTCCGACCGCCCCCGCCTCCGGGCACCTTGCCCCGCCCGACCTGCCCGGGGGGCACTCCCGTCATTTTGGTGAAATTGGTGATCATGGTGATCGAAACAGAGCGACGCCATTCACCATCACAAATCACTCCCTGACGCAATTACCACCATAACCTTCCAGAAAACTATAAATAAACACATAGACCTTCAATTGACGCAGGGCGCACACAAATCGGGCTAGGGTTTTATATAAAACCTAAACCTAAACCTAAACCTAACTCCTCTCCTCCTTCCCAATTTTCCCTCTCTCGATCTCTCCCTCTCGCTCTCTCTTTCTCACTTGGCGAAACCAGAAGGCAGAGAGTCCAGATCCGCCCCTCCCGACCTTTCTCCCATCGCCGTTGGAAGGAGGAGAGCCTGCCTCTTCGGCCACCGGCTGGAAGGAGGATCTCCCTCCTCTTTCTCTCCCACTCTCTCACTCTCCCCGACGCCAACTAAAGAGGAAACCGAGTTCCTATCTTTCTCCCGCTCGCCGCCGTTGACAAGGACAAGTCGAGCTTCTCTACTCTGTCCCGGCCACCGCTATCTAGGCGGAACCAGCCGCCGCTGGAAGGAGGAGATCCCTCTCTGATCTCTCTCGGTGCCATTGGAAGGAGTCGCCATCGTCTAGGGCAAAACCCGACCCCCTCTCAGATTTTCTATCTCGGCTACCGCGGGCAAGGAGGAGGCCGACCACTTGCTGTGGCGCTGGGTGTTAGTGCGTGCATAGCCGTGAATCCTAGCATGGAGCTCACTCTTGGCCGACCCAGAACGCGGGTGGAAAGCATCGAGAGTTGTCGCCGCCACTGTTCGTGACCGACCTATGCCTCAGAAACGCGCGTCAAGGGTAACAACTTGTATTCTTGAGCAGGTGAGACCCTTAATTATCATATTTTCATGGAAGCCCCTTGTAACACCACTGATTTTTTTCGGCAATTATTTAACCCTCTCGGTGATGCCATTGTGGCGTAAGGGGCATTACGTTCGTTAACGTAGAGTTGACGGCGCGTCGCCGTTAGCGCGTTTTCGCGTCTTTTCGGTCGAGTCGGTCAAATTTGTGAATCCTTGTTGAAAACGGAAAATTTCACGTTGGAAAATTAAATTAATTAGTTTTTGCCATGCTCGTCAAGTTTCGTCGTGGTCCGAGCGATTTTCGAGGCTCGGCAAAATTCCGAAGTTTTGTAAAATTTATGTTCGCCGTAGATTTTGAAAATTTATATCCCAAGAACGGCTCATCGGATTTTGATTCCGTGTTTGCCGTTATGTTCGTAGCGTCAGTGTTCGCCTACGATGTGAGTTTCGTTCAATTTGGCGTGCGTTTGGGCCTCCGTTTTGATCTCGTATTTCCTTATTCAAAAGTATATAAATATGATTAATTTAATATTAAAACACTATTCAAAAATGTCTTTTACTATTCATATATATAGTTTAATTTTTTGGATATATTTGCAAAGAAACCACTGTTCATGCAATTTTTTTTCCTGAATACTCGAGTACTCTCATTTCTCTCGAGTACTGCTGGCCTTCATCACTCGAGTGCTATCTGTGTTGTTCTCGAGTACTAAATTTTTAGTACTCGAGTACTAAATTTTGGTACTAGAGTAGCCTTTTTCTACTTTTCGAGTACCTGTAATCTCGTTCTCGAGTACTGTATATTCATCCCGAGTAGTCTGTTACAATTTACCTTTGAGCGCCTTTTTGAGAGTCGAAACGGTATCGTATAAAAATGGTTAACATGAAATTTGTTTGTCTCAACGAGATCTACAACTTTCATGTTGAGAACTTTTCGATTTGAAGCCATCCTAAGCATATATTTTTGTTTTCCACACACCCGCTCATAAATAACTCGTTTCCTTTTTTCCTTTTTTAGACAAAACTTTTTATAAGTGCATATCTTTATTATATAATACAATAGTCATATTTGAAGCACACCATGAAATGTATCTGGACCGTCCGATTAAACTTCATCAAGCACAAGCCGCTGGATTCAAAACAGAAAAACTGAACAGTGCAGGTGGGCACTGTTCATCAAGGCAAAAAACCCGATCACAGAAATCGCATCCCCTCGCACTTCCCTGCCTCACCCCGCCGCCGCCGGCGGAGTTGCCGGCGGCCTGCCCCGCGCCCCCCGGCGGATTCGCCGGGGGTTGTCCGGCGGCGACCGGGCAGGGCCACCGCCGGCGGTGGCCCTGCCCGCTCGCCGGCGTACAACCCACGGCGGGTTCGCCGGAGGCCGGCGAACCCGCCGGTGGGTTCCGGGCATGCCGCCGGCGGCCAGGAATTCCGCCGCGGGAGCAGGCGGAAGCGGGGGGGGGGGGGGGGGGGTGCGGATTTATCCATTTTTTTCATTTTTTTATTAATTATATAATTTATTAAATTATTAAATTTCTATTAAATTTTCTATTATATTTTTTATTAAATTTTTTATTAAATTTTTTATTAAATTATTTAATTATTTAAATTTTGCCCGGTGCGGGCGTAGCCCGCCGGGGGGTCAAGCGGGCGAACCCCGCAGCGACGCATCGAGAACGGGCGGAGCCCGTTCGAAGATGCGGCGGGGCAGGCGAAGCCCGTCGGGGGGTCAAGCGGGCGAAACCCGCTTGATTGCGGGCGAAGCCCGCAGCGACGCATCGAGAACGGGCGGAGCCCGTTCGAAGATGCTAGTATATATATATGCTAATACTTAAGGATAAATAGAAAATGACTTCATCTTCTTCCTCAAGTTTGACCGAACCAGAGAGCGAGAGTGACGTTGAGGGTTCTATATTCATGAAGTTTCGGATCGCCGCTGTCGTAGCTACGGTGCTCGGAATCGCAAACCGAGCATAGATCCGGAAAGCTCTTGTCGAGATCTTCACGTTCGTTGCAAGTATTTCTCGTTTCATGGAAGTTTTTTGTTAGGGTTTTCGGCCCTAACCTCTCTCTCGACCTTGATCTTGTAGATTCCGCTTCTTCGTGTCTTCTTTTGGCTAGATCGGTGACGTGGAGTAATTCGGGAGACCGATTGGAATAGAAAACGAGGCAAGTGGTGTTTTTGCCTTCTCTCTTACTGCCTTCCTCTTTATTTTGCCAGATTTCGTTGAGTTGTCATGTTTATATTTCATTGAAACTTATCTATAAAATTCGTTGAAACTTGTCGTTCTATTTCATTGAAACTTGTCTTTAAATTTCTATGTTAATTCATTGAACATTTACCCCCAATTCTTGTCCTGTAGATTTGGTAATCAAATTTGATTGTCCTGCCACTTTATTTATCGAGTCATGTAGATCGTTGCGACGCCTTGTGCGTCTCATTGTATTGTTTATACTACATTTTGTTTGACCCTTGAAATATTCTTATGCAGTCCACTTTGTTGGTTAACATTGAGTCTGTGATGAATAAAAGGAACTCTGCTTGTATAATTATGTAACTAAATAAACACAGATGGACTGTGCTCGTTGGGGTTTCTCCCTTGGCATAGTCCCTTATGGTTGAGCCTGTGCGCGTTGTGGACTTTCATCACCGGCACATTACCTTAGCTTGGTCCGTGCACGTTGGGGTTTCTCCCTCGGCATGGTGCCTGTTGGCTGGGTTTGTGCACGTTGTGGACCTTTTTCCCCGACACAGTACTCTTTATTGTTGAGCTGATCAGTCTCATTTTTATTGATGAATAATATGAATATTAATGAAAGATGAAAGTTTGAACTTCTGATGTTTGTACTTGTTCTGTCCTGATGATGTGATTAGCCATTCTTGCTCGGCTAGATTTACTGTTTGCTTACTTTTACTCTGCTGCTGACCTTTTTGTTGCGGTCATTTTACAAATTTCCTTCACTTTTACGTTTGTTTGGTCTGCCTTTACTCTTTGCACCATTTGTAATTTGCTTCTGAGGTGTTCTTCTTTTGAATGCCTCAGGATCAAAGCAGTAGCAGGTTTAGCTGACCGTGTTGTGCTTCTGGTGCTGCGGGTTGCTGCGGCCGTTTGCTTCCACCTCAAAGCTTTGAGGTAGTTGAATTGTTTAAACTTGTCAGATTTTATTATGGGTTCGTGTCAGTTGTTGGCGCCCATAGTCTTTGACTTTTTCTGTGATAGACTACTTGTTGCTTTTACTGTTGTTACTTTTTACCTGTTTATACTTGCTCTTTGTGAAGGATTTATGTTAGGATGCAATTAGTTATTTTAAAATATACAAAACTGCATTCCGGAGTATCGACATGACATGACTTTTAACTGCAAAATCTACTACTTTTAAGCGCTATAAAAGTCCTTTATATATTAAATGTAGAAGTCACATCATCATTTTAAGGTACCAGACCTTCATTCTCATATAGGTTAACAAATGAATAAACTCAGTATTTTCCGCCGTGTAAAACTTATATATTTCCTCACCTATGGACTAGTGATCCACCCGACCGAGGGACACAGTCAGTAACTCTAATAACTTATATGCAATATTTTTAACTTAATTTCATAAATATTTTACATGAAGTAAATGTGAGGACGAGTAGCCCGAGCGTCTGTAGTTGTCCCCTGTACGACGTGGCATCACGACGCGTATTTTCTTTACTTTGACGTATTTTTGAATACGAAGAAAATGCGGGTTGTGACAGTTAGTATCAGAGTTAGGTTTTGCAAGAGGGTTAGTTGGTTTGGCAAGCCAGTCGAACAAATTTCCCTTAAGCAAAACTCTATTCGTATCATTTCATTGCATACACACACCGATATGTCATCAGTAGATCTTGATGGAAGCACGAACACCACACTCATAGCATAATAAGAAGTATACAAGGCATATTATGTAGTATATGATGCATAATATGTGTTTGTATATGGATCCACCAAGGTGGCAACATGTGACAGTTATGTAGTATGAGATGCATAACCATCATCACATGGATACCCATTAGCACGTTTACTTTTTTTCGTTACATACAATATTATGTAGTATGTGATGCATAATATTATATGTATACGTCGCTCATATCATGCACTAAAGTCTTTTTTTAGAATGCATAGCACTGTATAGATAATATATCATCGTATGAGCACATGTGTCAAGTTAAAGATCTGCATGATGACATATGTACATCCATAATTTGAGATGAAATTTAAACATTCATGCATTCATATTATAGGCACAAGTTAAAAGCATAACATCATTTTATGATTTCCCAGAGCAAGGTACAACAAGATCAAGTATCTGTTTTTTCTGATATGATCTGAGTTTGTTCGTTCCTGATCTGATCTGAGTCAGGGTATTCGAGTTTTCTAGCTTCGGTGTCGTAAGCTAGGTCCTTGATAAGTCGTTTGTTTGTATCAGTAAAATATGAACTCGAAACAGTTTGCTAAGGGAATATCTTCCCAGTTTGTGATGCCTCAGGCAAGGTTTGACTAGGTATCCGTTTGTTCTGTAGAAATGCCGCCTAAACGCATTACGACGAGGTCGACTCCCCACTCGGAGTGCGAGTCTTCTGGTGCCCAAAGTAAGGCAGTGATCGAAGGGCTGCGGCAAAGTAATGAGGCCCTAACAAGGCAGATGGTGGACATGCAATCTCAGATACAATCGTTGTTGGCTGTCGTCGCCGGGTAGCAGACTAGAGCGCAGGACCCTGCTATGGGCCAAACCGTTCCTACTCCTCCTACTACTCTAGTTCCCCCAGTCGCATTGCCGCCTAAGATGAATTTCATTTCTCACTTCCAGCGACTAGGAACCTCCTTCGTATGATGGTAGAGCAGACTTCAAGGCATTGGATGACTGGGTCATTGTTATGGAAGAAATGATTTCCTATTCTGGCATTTCCTCCGATCAGAAGGTGATGATTGCGGCGTATCAGCTCAAGGGTCTTGTGAAGAGTTGGTGGATCAGAGAAAAAGAGAATCTTTCTGATGGGTGGTTGTGGGAATCATTCAAGAGAATGTTACTGAAGAAGTTTTTACCATCGGTAGAGCAAGACCGTCTAATGAACAACTTTTTACACCTGAAGCAGAGGCAACTCACTGTTAGTGAGTACAAGGTCGAGTTTAGCAAGCTCAGTCGTTTCTCCCCAGATCTGGTAACATCTGAAGATGGCAGAGTAAAGCATTTCCTAGGTGGTCTGAGGTATGCCATCCAGCAGTTGGCTAGCGCGTACAAGTCTGAGACCTTTGCAGAAGTAGTCGAAGCCGCTTTAAAGGTTAAGGCGATAGAAAATGCGAAGAATCGGAGATTGCATGCAAAGAAGGACAAGAGGAAATCTGACGATGTAGGAAGTGCTAGGGCATCTGGACCTGCAGCGAAGAAGGATAGAATGGAAACATATAACTTCTGTGGTAAGCCTGAACACTCTTTTGAGAAGTGCTTTAAGAGACTGGATGTGTAGAAGCTGTCTCAGGTACACGCGATCCAGGATGCTATAAAGGGAGGCCCTGTCTGTACTTATTGTCAGAGGAGCGGGCACGATGTGGCTCGTTGTCGTAAGAAGTCTGGAGCTTGTTTTCTATGCGGCCATAAAGGGCACATGAAGGCTAATTGCCCGCAGAGCCAACCCGTGCTGCATGCAGTTCCGTTGCAGACTCTACCGCCGCCCCCGTCTCTCGTGGACAAGGGAAAAGGAAAGTTGAATGTGCTGACCAAGGAGGAAGCCCAATCTTCAACTCAAGTGATCTCAGGTTAGTCTCTGACTCAGCTTGTAATCTCTTTTAGTAGATTTATAGTTTCCGCATTTTAGTTGCACACGCTATGTGTTTAGGTGAATTTAAGGTGAAGAATAAGTGGGCGCGCGTTTTGTTCGATTCAGGTGCTACTCACTCCTTTGTGGCGAGGAGTTTTGTAGACCGACATCACTGGGCTCTCGACCAGTTAGACACCTCCATGAACGTCAAATTTCCTTTAGGAGAGTTGGTGAGGTCAAGTCAGGGTATCCAAAAATGCCCCATCTTCCTAGGTGATTTTCTAGCCTTTGTGGATCTGAAGGTGCTAGATTTGGTAGACTTTGACGTGATTTTGGGCATAGAGTGGCTGTCCAGGTATGATGTCGTCATTTAGTGCAAGCACAAGCGCTTGAATTTTAAAGGTGACAATGGCCAGCCCATGAATGTGTATGGTTTGCTGCGTCAGGAATCTCCGATCATTTCTGCGGTAAGTGCTCGCAATTTTCTAGAGTCTGGCTGTGATTATTTTCTTGTCTCCGTTTCTATTCTGGGAGTTGCACCAGTTGAGCCTCGGGTTGAGGACGTTTCTGTGGTGCTTGAGTTTCCGGATGTCTTTCTTGTTAGTCTTTCTGGACTTCCTCCTGAGAGAGAGGTAGAGTTTGTTATAGACCTTGAGCCAGACACTCGCCCTATTGCAAAGGCACCGTACCGCATGACGCCGCGTGAGTTAGAGGAGCTGCGTACTCAACTGGATGAGTTATTACAGTGCGGTTTTATTAGACCCAGTTCTTCCCCCTGGGGTGCACCAGTGCTCTTCGTGAAGAAAAAGGATGGAACGATGAGGCTGTGCATTGACTTTTAAGAGCTAAACAAGGTGACCATTAAGAACAGATATCCGTTGCATAGGATTGATGACTTGTTCGATCAGTTGCGAGGTAGCTCCATGTTCTCGAAGATTGACCTCCATTCAGGTTACCATCAGTTAAAATCCGGGAGTCAGACATTCCGCGAACTGCTTTTCATTCTCGCTAAGGTCACTTTGAATTTCTGGAAATGTCATTTGGATTAACGAACACACCGTCAGCTTTTATGGACATGATGAACATGATGTTCAAGGATATTCTGGATAAGTTCGTGGTTATATTCATTAACGATGTCCTGGTATATTCCAGAAATGCAGATGAGGACGCCTTGCACTTTCGCTTGGTCCTGTCTACTATGAGGGAGCACAAGCTGTATGCGAAGCTTAGCAAGTGCGAGTTTTGGTTGTCTCAGGTATCATTCCTAGGACACATTGTAAGCAAGGGCGGTATCTCAGTGGACCTCGCAAAGATAGCCACAGTCTTGGATTAGAAGAGACCTACATCGCCTAAGGATATAAGGAGCTTCTTAGGGTTGTCAGGTTACTATAAAAGATTTGTGAAAGAATTCTCTGTGCTCTCCGCGTCGTTGACCAGGCTTACGCAAAAGAGCGAAGCTTTTGTTTGGAGTGATGCCTGTGAGGAAGCTTTTCAAGAGCTCAAGAGGAGATTGTGTTCTGCTCCAGTGTTGGCATTGCCCGTGGAAGGAGTAGAGTATGCTGTTTATGTGGATGCCTCGCGAGTTGGACTCGATTACGTGTTGATGCAGGAAGGCAAAGTGATTGTGTATGGATCGAGACAATTGAAGGTACATGAAAAGAAGTATCCTACGCACAACCTGGAATTTACTGCCGTCATTTATGCCTTGAAGTTGTGGAGATATCTTCTGTATGGAGTCTCGTGCAAAATTTATACGGACCACAAAAGTTTGAAATATGTCTTCACTCAAAAGGAGTTGAATTTGCGCTAGCGTAGATGGCTAGAGTATGTTGCAGACTACGAAGTCGATATCCTTTATCATCCAGGCAAGGCTAATGTAGTAACGGATGCATTGAGCCGGAAGCCCGCACATATCTTTAACCTCTCGGTGCAATCCCTTGTTGAAGAGTTTTTGCTCATGGACATAACCGTAGGGAATATCGCTTTGCTGAGTAGCTTAGAGATGGAAGAGCCTTCGTGGATTATTTTCACTAGGCTATATCAGAAAGACGATCCTGATTTGCAACACCTCCGTAGTAGGACTGAGAAAGGGGAATTACCTGACTTTTCAATTGATGACGTTGGTACCCTAAAGTACCGCAACAGATATTGTATTCCCGCTGTTGGGGACAATTGAGCAAGAATATGCAGTGAAGCGCATGGTTCCAGTATTGCTTATCATCTTGGTTCCACGAAAATGTACATAAATTTGAAGCAGTTTGTTTGGTGGTCAGGTATGAAGAACGACATTGCAAGATTTGTATCTGAATGTTATACCTGTCAGCGTGTCAAAGCTGATCATAGAAGGCCAGGTGGTAAATTAACGTCTTTAGATATACTGAGTTGGAAATGTGAGAGTTTATCCATGGATTTCATTACTGGTTTGCCGAGATCACCCCGAGGGCATGATACAATGTGGGTTATCGTGGACAGACTAACCAAGTGTGCCCAATTTGTGCCTTTCAAGATTAATTATTCCATGGAAAAGATAGTTGAGCTTTATCTGGACGAAGTTATCAGACTGCATGGTGTACCTACGAGTATTATGTCAGACCGAGACTCCTGATTCATGTCTTGTTTCTGGCAGAGCTTGCAAGGAGCTTAGGTACTGACCTTAGGTATTCTACTGCCTATCATCCTCCGACAAATGGTCAGACGGAGAGAGTGAATCAGATCTTGGAGGATATGATTAGATGTTATATTCTGGACCATGGTGGGGCTTGGGATAAACTCCTCGGACTGATGGAGTTCACGTACAATAACAGTTATCCGGAGAGTTTGCAGATGGCGCCCTTTGAAGCTTTATATGGAAGGCATTGTCGAACTCCCCTATTTTGGGCAGAAGTTGGTGAGAAGCCTTTGCTCGGTCTGGAAGCGCTGGAGGATATGAGAATTTCAGTGACACATATTCGTGAAAAGCTGAGGTTAGCTCAAGAGCGATATGAGAAGTATGCAAATCAGCACAGAGTTGATCTGGAATTTGCAGTGGGGGATATGATATTTCTAAAGGTCTCTCCAATGCCAGGTGTTAAGAGATTTGGAAGGAACCATAAGCTAGATCCCAGGTATGTGGGACCTTTTCAGATTCTAGAGCGCATCAGAGTTTCTGCCTATAGACTGGAATTGCTTGATTCTTTCCCTGGTGTTCAAGACGTGTTTCACGTAAGCTAGTAGTGAAAGTGTGTTCGTAGAGATCGGCATGTCCTTGACTCTGTGCCCTAGTTGCAGCCTAATCTCTCGTATGTTGAAGAGCCTGTCCGTATTCTGGAGATGCAAGATCGTGTGCTAAGAAAGAAGATAATTCCGATGGTTAAGGTTCTTTGGCGCAATCACGATGCTAGAGGTGCAACTTGGGAATTGGAATCCACAATGAGATTCTCATCCTCAGCTGTTCTCCTAGTCTTCCCCGGTTAGTTTTCTTGTTTAATGAATTCTTCTGTCGTGTCTCTCCCTCTGCCCTCTTGTTTTGTTTCGTGTTCCAAGTTTCAGGACGAAACTTCCTTTTTGGAGGGGTGACTGTAATGCCCTGATTTTTTCCGGCAATTATTTAACCCTCTCAGTGATGCCATTGTGGCGTAAGGGGGGTTACGTTCGTTAACGTAGAGTTGACGGAGCATCCCCGTTACCGCGTTTTCGCGTCTTTTCGGTCGAGTCGGCCAAATTTTATGAATCCTTTTCGAAAACGAAAAATTTCATGTTGGAAAATTAAATTAATTAATTTTTGACATGCTCGTCAAGTTTTGTCGCGATCTGAGCGATATTCGAGCCTCGGCGAATTTCCGAAGTTTTGTAGAATTTATATTCGCCGTAGACTTTGAAAATTTATATCTCAAGAACGGCTCATCGGATTTTGGTTACGTCTTCACCAATGTGTTCGTAGCGTCTGTGTTCGCCTACGGTGTGTATTTCGTTCAATTCGGCGCGCGTTTGAGCCTCCGTTTTGATCTCGTATTTCTTTATTCAAAAGTATATAAATATGATTATTTTAATATTAAAGCACTATTCAAAAATGTCTTTTACTATTCATGTATATAGTTTAATTTTTTGGATATATTTGCAAAGAAATCACTGTTCATGCAATTTTTTCCTGAATACTCGAGTAATCTCATTTCTCTCGAGTATTGCTCGCCTTCATCACTCGAGTGGTGTCTGTGTTGTTCTCGAGTACTGACTGTTGTTCTCGAGTACTAAATTTTTAGTACTCGAGTACTAAATTTTAGTACTGGAGTAGCCTTTTTCTACTTTTCGAGTACCTGTAATCTCGTTCTCGAGTACTGTATATTCATTCTGAGTAGTCTGTTACAGTTTGCCTTTGAGTGCCTTTTTGAGAGTCGAAACGATATTGTATAAAAAAATGGTTAACATGAAATTTGTTCGTCTCAACGAGATCTACAATTTTCATGTTGGGAACTTTTTGATTTGAAGCCATCCTAAAGCTATATTTTTATTTTCCACACACCCACTCATAAATAACTCGTTTCTTTTTTCCTTTTTTAGACAAAACTTTTTATAAGTGCATATATATATATATATATATATATATATATATATATATATATATATATATATATATATATATATATATATGCTGATACTTAAGGATAAATAGAAAAGGACTTCATCTTCTTCCTCAAGTTTGACCGAACCAGAGAGCGAGAGAGACGGCGAGAGTTCTATATTCGTGAAGCTTCGGATCGCCGTCGTCGTAGCTACGGTGCTCGGAATCGCAAACCGAGCATAGATCCGGAAAGCTCTCACCGAGATCTTCACGTTCGTTGTAAGTATTTCTCATTTCGTGGAAGTTTTTGTTAGGGTTTTCGGCCCTAACCTCTCTCTCGGCCTTGATCTTGTAGATTCTGCTTCTCGTGTCTTCTTTTGGCTAGATCGGTGACGTGGAGTAATTCGGGAAACCGATTGGAGTAGAAAACGAGGCAAGTGGTGTTCTTGCCCTCTCTTTTGCTCCCTTTCTCTTTATTTTGTCAGATTTCGTTCAGTTGTCATGTTTATATCTCGTTGAAACTTATCTATAAAATTCATTGAAACTTGTCGTTCTATTTCTTTGAAACTTGTCTTTAAATTTCTAAATTAATTCATTGAACCTTTATCCCCAATTCTTATCCTGTAGATTTGGTAATCAAATTTGGTTGCACTGCCACTTTATTTATCGAGTCATGTAGATCGTTGCGATGCCTTGTGCGTCTCATTGTATTATTTATACTACACTTTATTTGACCCTTGAAATGTTCTTATGCAGTCCACTTTGTTGGTTAACCTTGAGTCCGTGATGAATAAAAGGAACTCTCCTTGTATAATTATGTAACTAAATAAACACAAATGGACTGCGCGCGTTGGGGTTTCTCCCTTGGCATAGTGTCTTATGGTTGAGCCTGTGCGCGTTGTGGACTTTCATCCCCGACACATTACCTTAGCATGGTCCATGCGCGTTGGGGTTTCTCCCTCAGCATGGTGCCTATTCGCTGGGTTTGTGCGCGTTGTGGACCTTTTTCCCCGGCATAGTACTCTTTATTGTTGAGCTGATCAGTCTCATTTTTATTGATGAATAACATGAATATTAATGAAAGATGAAAGTTTGAACTTCTGATGTTTGTACTTGTTCTGTCCTGATGATGTGATTAGCCATTCTTGCTCGGCTAGATTTACTGTTTGCTTACTTTTACTCTGCTGCTGACCTTTTTGTTGCAGTCATTTTACAAATTTCCTTCACTTTTATGTTTGTTTAGTCTGCCTTTACTCTTTGCACCATTTGTAACTTGCTTCTGAAGTGTTCTTCTTTTGAATGCCTCAAGATCAGAGCAGTAGCAGGTTTAGCTGATCGTGTTGTGCTTTTGGTGCTGTGGGTTGCTATGGTCATTTGCTTCCACCTAAAATCTTTGAGGTAGTTGAATTGTTTAGACTTGTCAGATTTTACTATGGGTTCGTGTCAGTTGTTGACGCCCATAGTCTTTGACTTTTTCTGTGATAGACTACTTACTGCTTTTACTGCTGTTACTTTTTACTTGTTTATACTTGCTCTCTGAGAAGGATTTATGTTAGGATGCAATTAGTTATTTTAAAGTATACAAAACTGCATTCTGGAGTATCTGCATGACATGACTTTTAACTGCAAAATCTACTACTTTTAAGCGCTATAAAAGTCCTTTATATATTAAATGTAGAAGTCACATCATCATTTTAAGATACTAGACCTTCATTCTCATATAAGTTAACAAATGAATCAACTCAGTATTTTCCGCCGCGTAAAACTTATATATTTTCTCACCTATGGACTAGTGATCCACCCGACCGAGGGACACAGTCAGTAACTCTAATAACTTATATACATTGTTTTAACTTAATTTCATAAATCTTTTACATGAAGTAAATGTGAGGACGAGTAGTCTGAGCATTTGTAGTTGTCCCCTGCACGACGTTGCATCACAGCGCATATTTTCTCAACTCTGACATATTTTTGAATGCGGAGAAAATGTGGGTTGTGACACCCCTCTCCACCGACGAGTGGGGGAAGGGTGCTCTCCGACGGGTCGTTGTTTACATCCCCGCTGCTAATTGCATTAGCACCCGGAAGCGCGAGTACGGTTTAGACATGCTATATGAAGCCCATCGGGATATGTTGGTCTGGATTGGTGATGTTCTGGGATTCATGGAGAAGACTCTGTGGAAGATTTATGTTTCAAATTTGGGGGTCTGCACGAAGCTGCAGTGAGTACTGGAGGTGTGCTCCAGGAAACACCCTAATGTTTGCACGAGGTTGTTGGATTGTCGACATTAACTCCCAGGGAGTTTTGTCGTGTTTGTGCGAAGCCCATCTCTCGGAGACCGTAGGGCTAGTGTGTGGAGTTGTGCGCCTTAAGTGACTAACTCAAGTGGCCGCGAGTGCCACCTTTGTTACATAACAATCAGTTATGTAGGCGATAACATGCAAGGGAGGTTGTCCAGTGTCGTGCGTGTTGGGTACGATGATTTGAGCAGCGGGCTTGACTGAACTGTACCTGCACCATGTGGTATAGCGCGACTACCTAAAGAAACTGGTGGGTTGCTACATGCATAGAATAGAGTCGAGGACCTTAAGTCACAGTTAGCGAATGCTCAATGTATTGCCATCCAGTCCGGGACTGAGGATGGTGGTGGGACCCGGGGAAGTCAGGTACACTGATTGTACAACCCCGGGCTCACGAGAGGCCCTCAAGGTGCGAACAGCAGAAGCTGGCGAGAGGTACTGATAGGCGAGTGGGACCACGTGGTCTACTCGCAGGAGGCGGGACGGGTTGTCTCCGCAGTGGGCGAGACGCCCTTTTGGGACCGAGTTGGCCCTTAACGGCGAGAGGGCCCCATAGCGAAGGATGCCTACAAAACGACCAGAAGGGATCATCTCGCAACTGGGTGCTTCCCTACTCGCCATATAGAGAGAAGGCCGTTTTGACAATTTTATACCCATGGGGGATTTTACTCTTCTACCCCGGGTAATTTTACCCTTTTACCCTTGGTGGTCTGCATATAACTCTTCAGAACAGCAGAGTTTGACTGTTGGCAGACCCAACTAGGAGTATTTTGATAATTTCAGGTTGGTTCAGTTTGGTTATTGACAGTTCAAACTCAGAAAACTATAAATAAGCCCATAGGAGTTCTTAAGAAGCACTTTTTTCCTGGGATTTTAAGAGTTTTCCTGTGCTTTCTGAGGAACTCCAAGCCCAGCTTTTGGCTTTGGAGGGGAAGCTCTCAGAGATCTTCCGGGTAAGCGGTGGGACCACCCTGCTGAGGCTTTGGGTTGGTTTGTAGTCCTTCACAACCAGTCGGAGGTCAGAGCTTGGGACAAGTAGGTGTTGGCTACACCCCTAATTTCGAACTTTCGTCGAAGTAAAATTTTGGCTTCAACACCGATAAGGTGCCCTGAGTGCAAGAGACGTTGGGCCGGTTGCGCTAATGTTTGTGGTGTTTGGTGCTTGAATGATATATTCTAGCTTTATGTGATTATGCTAATCCGCTTGTAGGGAAGAAGCACCGCCACCCCGAGAAAGGGGTGAGGTCGTTATAATTTGGTCAGCCCTTGCTGACCGTTGATTTGTTTGCCACCGCTTGGTGGAATGTTTGCTTGCAGGTGCTGCGGAGCCAAGCGGGAAATAGCGGGCTAAAGCTCTTCTTGCTCTACTGGCCCTTGGCGGCCTAATTGTTTGTTTAGTTATTTTTCATATGTTGTCGGCCTGCGTGTCGATGTATGCAAACTATTTTATTTGTTGAAACATTATTAATGTAAGGCCTTAAGGCCAAATTTGTGGTTGTTGTATTTCATTCCTAGTGTCGTGGTTAGTGGATATTCGCCTTTGGGTGTGGTTTTTGTATAACTCATTTTATTCTTCTGCTAGAATGCAACTCTGTGTTAGGATGCGTTTTCAAAATATTAAGGGTTTATGATTTCATTTAGTGACTCTTCCGTCTGTCTGTTTCATATGACGTGGGGGGTGTTACACCTTCATAGTCCAAGAAGCTCTAGCCACTGGAGGATACCGCTTGCAAAACCAGGAAGGAGTTGCTGGGAAGCACCTAGAGCGGTGATGACTTAAAAAAGTTCTATCCTTAGCAGGAAAGGGTATGTCTACCTGTATGTAAAGTATTGTTCATATTTTAATAAAATCCTCATCCCCTGAAACATGGGATTGAGCGAATTCTCTTTTTGTTCAAAATCATCTCAAGATAGCTAAAACAGTGAAGTCAACCTCCGTGATCGGTTTGGGAAACTTGCCTCCAACCTGATTCTCCTAAAAAGCTCAAGGCGGACGATGAGATGGTGCGTCGGGACTTAAGGCATTCTTGTAAGACAATTCCCCTGCATTGATGGTCGAGACCAGCCCTCCATTTGTATATTGGCCTAGCTACCTCCCGATCACACTTCTCCTCAGACTGGAGGAACTATCAAGAACAAGTCTGGATGCCAACCTCCCAAATTCGATGAAAGGTCGACCTAACAAAGTGACCCCTTGCGTAATGGCGTCCTCGGTCTTTTAAAAGACCCAAGGACCCCTTTTAGTGTCTTTTGTCCTGTGAGGCAGGAAGCATCTTTGTTAACACTAGGTGGGATAACCCATCATGTTTTGGAATACGACTAAGCGAAGGCATTTTAGGGGATGAGAATTCGTAATAAGATGGAAGCCTCGAGAGTGTGCGTCCCGCGGGACCCTCTGACTGTCATTCCCTATCTTTAGGCCCCCTCATTTCTTTGACAATTGAAGTGGAGTATAGGTCTCGAGAGTGTGTGTCTGGCGAGACCCCCCGAGTACCACTCCCTTATCCAGAGGGTTGTAGTTAACAGTGAAGAGAAGAATTTTGCTTTTCAGCAAATATTTACTCGAGCAAAACCACTCCCTTATCACCGCGGGACTGTTACTCCGGGCATAAAATTTGTTCTCTAGTTTTTGAGAGAGGGATCATACAGCCCCCCTCCCCTGCACTGTCATTCATGTGTTATATATATATATCATAATGACATATATAAGCTTAAAGTTTTTTAAACATTAAAAAAGCTTAAACTATTTCTCCCACAGTATATGTCTGAATTAGACAAATAATATTTGAAATTTTTAGCCGAGAACGAGATCTACGACTTTTATGTTAACAATTTTCCAAAATTTTCACGATTTGGCCCAAATCTGGCCCGAAAGGTAGCTGACTCAAATTTTATGATTTATTTTTATTATATTCATTTCGAGCCAGCAACCTTTCGAGTGAGATTCTGGCCAAAACATGCAAATTTTGAAAAAAATATTCAACATGAAAGTTGTAGATCTCGTTCTTGACTACAAAATGCATATATTATTTGTCTAATTCCAACATGTATTGTGGGAGAACCAGCTCAAAAGTTTTGAGTTAAAAAAACTTGAGCTTATATTATATATATATATATATATACATTTTTCGGGTACCCAACCCCTAAAAATGAAAACCAAACCAAAAAACCAGTTTCAAATTTTTTGAAGCAAGAGCCGAACAAATGACCACTTGAACTAACACAAATTGACCCCTTCGGTTTGATTTCAGATTGGTTATTGGCTCTCCGGATTTTTTTCACACCCCTAAAAACAAACCTAACACAATAAACCAAAAAATTGCCCGCTTTTGAAAATCAGCGTCCTCCTTGCTTTATCCATGATTGAAATTTTCGAAGGATTGGATTATCACTCCATCCAAGTCCATCCCCATGCTATAATGACGACGGAGTGTAAAAGCCCATGTATCTGTAAAAGCCCACAAGCTCAAATCTGCACTATTAAGCCCAATATCAAAATTAAAGAAAAATCTAGAATATTCCGCATTCCTGATGTATCCAGAAAACTCTAAAAAAATAGTATAAATACTGATGTAATCTCTGATTAAAACAAGTAGAAAAATTCCCTCTTCTAGCATTGTAAAATCATTCTCTCCTCTGTTTTTATCCTCCTACACAATCCCAAAACCACCATCATTAAAATCACATGATGTTTGAGGCTTGATTTACCAAACCCATTGATCTCATTTCTCCAACAGTGGTATCGGAGCTTTGGTTGAGAAATCCTCATAGACTAATTCCACTTCTCATGGCATCATCATTTACCACTATGCCCATGTTCTCCCATCCTTCCATCCCCATGTTCAATGGAGAATTCTATGAGCAATGGAGTGACAAAATGGAAACTCTGTTGATCTCACAAGACTTGTGGGATATTGTAAACGACAGCGTCCCTTCGACCGGCAAAGCCACTGAAGGTGCAACACCAAAAACCAAGAAAGAGGACAAGATGAAGGATGCTCTTGCACTACACTTAATACAACAAGGAGTATCAAAAACCATCTATCCAAGAATCATGGGGTCTAAATCATCAAAGGAAGCTTGGGAACGCCTCAAGGATGAATATAAGGGAACTAAAAAGGTAATTAAAATCAAGCTCCAAACCTTACGACGAAAATTTGATGATATTAAGATGCATGATGGAGAAAAATCACAAGATTATTTTTCCAAGATAACAAGCATAGCAAATCAAATAAAAGCTCTGGGGGGAAGCTTAGAAGAAACTCAAATAGTGGAGAAAGTACTAAGGTCGTTACCCAAGAATTATAATCACATAGTCTCAGCTATCATGGAAGCCCATGATATTGAAGCAATGACTGTCACAGAATTAATGGGATCACTTCAATCTCATGAAGATCTCCTACTTCATGACAACACTTCTTTGGAAAAGGTTTTTCAAAGTAAAATAACATTCAAAGATAAGAAAGGGAAAAGGCCTCCTTTCAACAAGGGTTTTAAAAATCAGAAACAAGAAAAACCTGAAGAGAAGGCCTATTCAAAACAGAAGGACACAGCTCCAACATTGAGTCCTTCCTGTATAATCTGTAAGAAACAAAATCATCTCACCAAGGATTGCTATTTTAGATGCAAGACATGTAAGATCCAAAACCACTCCGAGAAAAATTGTTGGTGCATGCCCAAACAGGAAGCCAAGTTCTCAGAAGCCGGAAATGATCAATTTCTCTTCACCTGCAAGGGTCCAGAAAACAAAGACCCCTCACATCTATGGTTCATCGACAGCGGCTGCTCAAGCCACATGGTAACCAATCGTGATTACTTCCTCACGCTTGATGAAACCTGCAAATCTGAAGTCATGATAGGAGATGGGAAGAAATTAAGAATAGAAGGAAAGGGAACAGCTGCAATTATCACAACCAATGACGCTCAGAAGTTGATCGAAGAGGTACATTTTGTTCCTTCCCTCTCACAAAATCTATTAAGTGTTGGGCAGTTAATGAGAAGAGGGCAAACAGTAGTGTTCAATCATAACACCTGTTCAATTTATCAAGCTGGAACCAAATCCCTAATTGGGACAACAAAATTGAACTCCAGCAACATCTTCTCACTGGATTTGCAGCCCCACAGACCCACTGTGCTTGCCTGCGCTCAAGACAACAGGTCAGTCCAACTATGGCATCATAGGTTAGGACACCTGAACTCATCCTCTCTTCACCATATGCACCAACATCAACTTGTAGAAGGACTACCAAATATATCTAACATTGAATTAAAGTGTGATACCTGTGCCCGGAGCAAATCACACTGGTTGCCCTTCCCACAAACTGCACAAAGAAGGGCTGGACAGTCCCTTGAACTACTCCACATTGACCTCTAGGGACCTGCTCCCGTGCCATCTCTAGGAGGCAAAAGATACTACATGTTAATTGTTGATGATTTCAGCCGTTACATGTGGATTATGCACCTAGAACAAAAATCAGAAAGCCTCCAGCACTTCCTCACCTTCAAAACACAAATCGAAAATCAACTTGAAAGGCACATTAAGGCCCTAAGAAGTGACCGGGGTGGAGAGTTCCTATCCAAAGACTTCAACTCATTCTGCCAGGCAGCAGACATCCATAGGGAGCTCACTGCACCTGCTTCACCACGGCAGAATGGCGTTGTCGAGAGGAGGAATCGAACCATTGCAGAGATGATGAGGGCAATGTTAATCCAGAAATCTCTCCCAAAGTCATTTTGGGGAGAAGCCACTACAACATCCGTATACCTTCTCAACAGAACTCCCACTAAAGCACTTATCAAATTAACCCCATATGAAGCTTTGTTCAATCAGAAGCCCTCAATCTCTCATTTGAGAGTCTTTGGATGCATAGCCTATGCACATAAAACCACTGAAAAACAAGACAAGATAGAAGAAACTAGTACTAAGTGCATTTTTCTGGGCTACAATGATCAAACCAAGGGGTATAGACTGCTTGAGCCAAAGAATAACAAACTCATTATATCACGAGATGTGATCTTTCATGAAGAAGAGGCTTGGAATTGGGGTTCAGAACATGATTTACCTCCATCTACAGTGCCACCGATTGAGCTGAGCACTTCTCCAATTATAAGAGCTCCTACAAGCCCCGTCCAGGATAACATAGGAGGAGGAGAATCTGAACTGTCAGATTCAGATCATGAATCATCATCACCAGAAAGGTTTCGATCACTACAGGAGATATACCTGAATGACGAATTTGCTCTAATAGCATCAAGTATACCTGTATCTTTTGAAGAAGCCACACAAATTAAAGAATGGAGAGATGCTATGACTGAAGAAATTGCAGCAATCACAAGAAATAAAACCTGGACTTTTGTCACCAGACCCAAAGACAGAGCCATAATAGAACTCAAATGGGTCTTTAAACTAAAACAAGATGAAGCCAGTAAAATCATAAAATATAAAGCCCGACTAGTAGCAAAGGGGTACACCCAAAGACCTAGGCAAGACTATAACGAAACATTTGCCCCAGTCGCAAGGCTGACCACTATTCGGTTAATTCTTGCTATAGCAGCTCAATACAACTGGCCGGTATACCAACTTGACGTAAAATCTGCATTTCTTAATGGGGAGCTCATGGAAGAAGTTTATGTAATACAGACTCACGGGTTTGAAGTAAAGGGGGAAGAAGAGAAAGTCTACCGGTTGCTTAAAGCCCTCTGTGGACTAAAGCAGACACCAAGGGCGTGGCATCAAAATATTGATACATTTTTCTTGCAAGAAGGGTTCGTCCGAAGCCCGGTTGAGGCAACACTCTACATCAAGAATGAAGAAGAAGGGAAGATCATCATCAGCTTGTACGTGGATGACCTAATTATAACAGGATCAAACAAAGCCTTGATAGAAGAATTCAAGGAGATATTAAAGACGAGGTACAAAATGACTGATCTTGGGTCCCTGAAATTTTTCCTGGGCCTCCAGATCAGGCAGTTCAATGGCAACATCTTCATTTCCCAGGAACACTATACCAAGATGTTACTAAAAAAATTTGATATGGAGAATTGTAATCCTGCAATAACACCAATGTCAGCCACCGAAAAATTGACCTCTAAAATAGAAGAAGAAGAAGAAGCAGATCGAGAAAAGTATAGAAGCCTCATTGGAAGCCTGATTTATCTCACAAATTCAAGACCAGATATTGAGAATTTAGTGAATATCGTGGCACACTTCATCAGCAATCCCTCAGGGCATCATCTCGCTGCAGCCAAGCGTATCCTCCGCTATCTACAAGGAACAAAAGACTCTGAAATTCTCTATTAAAAGAGCCCAAACTTCACTCTTCATGGTTTCACAGACTCAGATTGGGCGGGGGACATCGACGACAGAAAAAGCACCGGAGGATACATCTTTTTTGCAGGATCAGGACCTATTTCATGGAGCTCTCACAAACAACGATCAGTCGCGTTATCGACCACCGAAGCGGAATATATGGCCCTCAATAATGCTGCGTGCGAAGCAATCTGGCTCTTCCGACTGAAGAAAGAGATAGAAGGAGAAAGAGAAGGAATACGAGAAAGAGAAGTGGTAAAGATTCATTGTGGCAACAACTCTTCCATAGCACTTTCAAAGAATCCAGTATATCATAGCCGGAGCAAGCACATAGACATAAAACACCACTTCATCAGAGAACTTTTGGAGAAGACGATGATCGAAGTAGAGTTCTGCCCGACAAAGCGGCAACTCGCAGACCGAATGACAAAGTCACTGCCGCGGGATCGATTCATCGATCTCCGGACGAAGATAAAGATGCTCAATAGTACAGATTTAGAGGGGATGTAAAAGCCCATGTATCTGTAAAAGCCCACAAGCTCAAATCTGCACTATTAAGCCCAATATCAAAATGAAAGAAAAATCTAGAATATTCCGCATTCCTGATGTATCCAGAAAACTCTAAAAAACAGTATAAATACTGATGTAATCTCTGATTAAAACAAGTAGAAAAATTCCCTCTTCTAGCATTGTAAAATCATTCTCTCCTCTGTTTTTATTCTCCTACACAATCCCAAAACCACCATCAGTAAAATCACATGATGTTTGAGGCTTGATTTACCAAACCCATTGATCTCATTTCCCCAACACGGAGCAAGCAGCGATGGCAGTTATCATGCAAAGATGTTTACATAAAAAGGGGACGAAGTCAAGTCCCCTCGGTTCCTATAAGTTGAGATTCTAACCCCCTAACAATGCAACTAAAACGAACCTCTAACCTTGGCACTAACCCCTATGACGATCCTCGGATGATGACAAACACCATTCCTGTCCACATAAGAGCAATGAAAACCAACCTAACTCCATCCACCCTCAAGACCCCAAGGCAAGCTCCCTGACTCCCCTTTGACTGGAGGATTCCTCATGCTCCACGAGGCATCCGGCCGCCGAAGAGGCGATTCTGGTGGAAGAAGCCTCTCAGACCACCCTTAAGGGCTCCATGACGGGCCTCCGACCCTTGTGGCTCTTCTTTAAGTGTCCATTTGTTTGAAAACATTAGTGTTTAGGAATTTCTTTTGAGAAATTGAAAAACAATTCAGCTATTCGAATGGCCGATTTTGAGTTCAAAGTAATGGATATTCAATTAAACCTAAAAATTCGTCAACCGAAAGTCTAGCTTGCACTGAAGGTTTTGATCCAAAGTTTTGCTCGAGAGCATGTTTTTTTTTATCTAGACACGTATTTTTCGTCTGAGCGTGGGTTTTTTACCCGTGCGTGAGTTTTTTCGCCCGTGCGCGAGTTTTTGTTAGACACGCATTTTTCGCCCGAGCGCACATTTTTTTTGCCCAAACGCACATTTTTCCACCTGGCCGTGCAATCTCTGCTAGACCGAGCATTTTACTTGGACGCGCATTTTTCGCGCGGCGCTCATTTACATAGCTCGACACAATTTCTCCCGCCCGGGCACACATTTTCTGCTACGGGGGGCATTTTTGCTCGAGCGTGTATTTTTCGCACAAATGCGCATTTTTCGTCCGGACATGTATTTTTTGCCCGGGCACACATTTTCTCCCCTACGCATTTTTTCGCTTGAGCACGCTCTTTTCACTCGAGTACACATTTTTTGTTTGACCGCACATCTTTCACCCGAGCCCGCTATTTTCACCTGCACGCGCATTTTTTCGTCTAGGGGCGCAATGACACAATTTTTTCCAGGGCGCGAGATTTTTGTCCAAGTGAGCGTTTTTCACTCCAACTCTTGTTTTTCATGGGAGCTCACAATTTTCATCAGGGTGCAAGTTTTTCACCCCGACACATGTTTCTTCCCAGGCCCGCATTTATTGCCTAGTCACCCTTTTTTGGCTCAAGCATGTGTGTTTCACCGCGGGGAGCGCTTCTACTCGAGCGGGGATTTTTCTCCCGAGAGCACATTTTTTGCTCTGGCACTGGTGTACACACCTTTGAGTGCATTATCCCCAGACACAAGTTTTTGCCCTTTGAGTGTTTTACCTCCGGACACGTTTTTTGTCTTTGTTTGTGGTTACTGTCAAGACGCACGTTCTCCTCCCATGCACGTGTTTTGCACGAGTCTTTTCTTTTCATTCATATTGGGGCATTAATTATTTTTGCGCGTGCTTATGATTTCTCGTATCACATTCTGTTCTACAATATTTGAGAATCACCGTCAATACCTCGACATAGATCCGAGGCCCTGAAATGAGAAGGAAGGCTGGAATGCCAACAGACGTTTAATTTTCTTGAAAGTTAATATCTTTAATCCTAACAAACAATGTGCGAACAGGAAAAAGCAGACCGAAAATTTAGAGTAATGCGAACTTTATTATCCAAAAAAGGTATCAATTACAATGGTTTAGCCTCCCTTTTATAGAATGAATGAGATGAGAGAGATTACAATTAAACAATGTGGGAATAAAAATTTACAAGTATATGCGGCTTTGCAAATAGACAAACCCGACTGGTCGTGCGGTTAGACAAGCCGGCTAACCGCCCGACAACCAACAGGAGGAGAGAACAAGCACCACAGAGAACAAGCCGCCACAGGAGACCGCTAGACCGCCCGGTTTCCAAGTCGTCTGAGACAAACCGCAAGACCGCTGGGATACCAAACAGCAACAGCCCGACAGACAGACCGGCAAGGATAAACCGTCAGACCGCCCGGTCTCCGAATAGCAACAGACCGCCCGACATCCATACTGCAACACTCCCCTCAAGCTGGAGCATAGATATCAATCATGCCCAGCTTGTCGCAGATGTGGAAGAAGGAAGCGGACACCGGCTTGGTGAAGACGTCTGCCAACTTGTTGTCGGAAGTGACGGACAAAGTACAAATCTGTTTCTTCAAGATCTCTTCCCGAATAAAATGACAGTCGACTTCTATGTGTTTTGTTCTCTCATGAAAGACAGGATTTTGGGAGATTATATCGCGGCCTTGTTGTCACAGAACATAGGAAGAGGATAGTTGTAGACCTCTCCTAAGTCAAGCATGAGAGCCTATAACCATTTCAACTCACACGTGGTCGACGTCATACTGCAATATTCCGCCTCTGTACTAGACCTGGAGACCACAGACTGCTTCTTGCTCTTCCAACTCACAAGGTTGCCTCCAACAAACATGCAGTAACCTGATGTCGACTTGCGGTCCCCTTTGTCATCAGCATAGATCGAATCAAAGTACGCTTCAACCCTTAGGTGACCATTTTCTGAAAAAAGAGTCCTTTTCCTGGTGCTGCTTTAATATACTCCAATATCCTCAAGGCAGATTGTAGATGACACTCCCTAGAAGCTTGCATGAACTGACTCACCTTGCCAATAGCATAAGAGATGTCGGGTCTGGTTACCGTGAGATAAATGAGTTTGCCCACCAGACGTCGGTACCTCATAAGATCAGATAGAAGAGGCGAGTCATCTGTCCAAGTTTTGTCTTCTCCAGTAGCCATGGGACAACGGGCAGGTTTAACACCAATCAATCCTTCCTCCTTTAGAAGATCAGGAGCATACTTTCGTCGAGAAAGGACCATGGAGTGGGGCTTCCTATAGATTTCAATCCCCAGAAAGTATTTCGGGGAACTCATATTCTTTATGACCAGGTGTTGACGGAAGTGTTTTTTTGTCAACGTTACCCCATCCTGATCATCGCCAGTAGGAAGAATTTCATCAACATAAACCGCAAGAACTACCAGACCAGAGGCAGTTTTCCGAACGAACAAGGAGTGATTGACTGAGCTTCTTGTAAAACCAACGGTCGCAACAATGCCACTAAACTTGTCAAACCAGGCACGTGGACTCTGCTTGAGGCCATAGATAGCCTTCTTTAGTCGGCATACTCGTGTCTCCTCCTGAGCAACATACTCAAGAGGTTGCTCCATGTAAACATCTTCCTGCAGATCACCGTAGAGGAAAGCATTCTTAACATCTAGCTACGAAATAGGCCAATCCCAGTTGATAACGACCGAGAGAAGGACCCGAATGGTGCTGAGATGAGCAACGGGAGAAAAGGTGTCGAAGTAATCAACCCCATAGGTCCGAGTGAATCCTTTAGCCACCTGGCAGGCTTTGTAGCGATCCACGCTGCCATCGGGATGGAATTTGACAACAAAGATCTAGCGGCAGCCAACAACATTCGTGCCCAAAGGCGGGGGAACCAGGGTCTAGGTGCCCCATTCAGTAAGGGTAGCAATTCCCTCATCCATGGCAGCCTTCCAATAAGGAACAATAAGAGCCTCCTATTAGGTGTGGGGAGTGGCAGTCGCTGAGATAGCTAATGCAAATGCCCTGCGAGAAGGAGTGAGACGATCATATGAAACAACAACAGCCAGCGGGTGCTGGGTACACATATGCACCCCTTTGCGAAGAGCAATGAGAAGATCCAAGTCGGCATGTTCCTCATTGGAAGGCTGCCGTGGATCGGAGGAGAAATAGGACACATTCTCGAAGAAGGTCACATCTACAGAGACGTATTATTTCCGAAGAATGGGATCAAAACAATAGTAGCCTTTTTGGGTAGTTGAGTAACCCAAAAAGATACATTTGGTGGTACGTGAGTCAAGTTTGTCATGTGTGGCGGAAGGATTGTGCACAAAAGCCGTGCACCCAAAGATACGCAGAGGAAGTGGAAACGCATCCTTGCCAGGATAGAGAAGAGCGAAGAGAGTTTGTCCGTAGAGAACCGTGGATGGAATGCGATTAATGAGGTAACAAGAGAGGAGGACAGCGTAGCCCCAATAGGAGCGAGGAACGTGCATTTGTGTCATCAGAGTGCGAGCGACATCAAGAAGGTGACGGTTCTTGCATTCCTCCACCCCATTTTGTTGCGAGGTATAGACACAGGTAGTTTGATGAAAAATACCATTTTGCACACAAAAAGAAGTGAAAGCATTGCTAAGATATTCTTTTGCGTTGTCAGAACGAAAAATTTTAATAGACATATCAAACTGATTTTTAATCATATGATAAAAAGATGTCCATACAGAATAAAGTTCTGAGTGATCCTTTAAAATATACACCCATATACATCGAGAGAAATCATCAATAAACGTTACAAAATATGAACTACCCCGACCGATGGTGAGGGTAGGAGCATGACCACAGATGTCGGAGTGAACAAGTTCAAACGGCTGGGAAGATCCACGACCTTGCTTTGGTGGGAAGGAGGAGCGATGATGCTTGCCAAGTTGACATGCTTCACAGTTGAGCGGTGGGCCTTGCAGAGGAAGATGTGGTAGAAGCTGACGGAGAAGACGGGGAGGAGCATGACCATGATGAAGGTGCCACTAGAGAAGATCAGTAGAAGATGCGGAGAAGGCGGAGAGTGCAGAAATGTTGTCGAGGAAGTAGAGGCCACCACTCTCAGTCCCAGTAGCAATCGTCCGCTTGGTGCCCGGATCCTAAAAAGAACAAGTAGTAGACGTGAATGTGACAGAGCATTGTAGTTGTTTGCAAAGGGAAGTAACAGATAACAAGTTGCAAGGGAACTTGGGCACGTAGAGGGTGTCCGCCAAGCAAAGAGACGGAGTTACTTAAACAACCCTCGTTTCATTGACCAGTGAGGGAGAGCCATCCGTAACAAGGACTGGGGGTAATCGATCATGCTGTTGTAGGAGAGAAAAATAGTGCAGATTGCCGGTCATATGATTGGTAGCACCAGAGTCGATCATCCATTTACCTTGAGTAGCGACGTGGGCACTACCTGAAGACGTGACCACAAAGGCGGGCGACTTCGAAGAGGAAATGGAGGCGTCACCAGATGGTCTAAGATGTGGATGCTTCTTCCAACAACGATAAACCGTGTGGCCGGTGCAGCCACAGTGAGAGCAAACAAAGCGGGAAGCACCACGGTCGCTGGAGGGGAGGTGGTGGCCACCAGAGCCAATACGCTAAGTATGGTGAGCAGAGATGTCCGATGGAGGAGGGGAGGATAACAACGAACATTGGAGCAAAGAAGTAACAGCGACAATGCGGGCAGCGGTGGCATCCAGGGTGGGAGACTCAGCCTCACCAAGGATCTGTTGACGAATCATGTCATATAACTCTAGAAGGAGTAGAAGATAACACACAACCGGAAGCTCCTGGTAGTATTTGTGTTGCTCAGCGAGATCAGCAGAGAAGGGGCGATTTTGTAGAATTTCGGCTCTGAGAGCCTGAACTTGCTGGTAAGCAGCCGCTGGAAACATAGAGGGACGGGCAAAGAGGTTTGCATATAAAGTATAGATGCGAGACGTCTGAGCCCCCTTTGAGTAGAGAGCGGCAAGATGTAGCCAAGCGGCCTTGACAGTTTCATCATGACGGATGACAGGGAGGCATTCATCAGAGAGGCTGTTAGCCAACCATATGCAAACAAGAGCATCGCTGGCATCCCAGTCGTCAAAGAGAGGGGAATCATGCGGAGGAGGGTCATCAGTGAGATGATGATGTTTACGTTGAGGGTGGAGTAGAAAGGTGAAGGAGACACTCCAATCTGGATAGTTGAGACCAATAAGCTTGGAAGCGGTGCCAAGATTACCAGAAGGAGTGAGAGGTATAGGAGGATGAGCGACAACGGGAGTAGTGCCGGTGGAGATATCGGAGTTGGCCATATAAGAAGGCAGCGAGAGAAACAAGCCGCGGCTAGAAGGAGAAGTCGTTATAATGAAAGCGACTAACAAGGTCGCGACGACTTAAGGACAGGTCGCGGCAACAAAGAAGAGGAGAGCGACGAGAACAGGTCGCGACGAGTTAAGGACAGGTCGCGGCGAAAAAGCAGAGGGGAGCGGCAAGAACAGGGCGTGGTGACTTAAGGACAGGTCGCGGCGACAAAGCAGAGCGGCTAGAAAAGGTGAGTCGATGACTAAGCAAAGTGTGCGGCAAGAAAGAGGAAGCAAGAGGCCGCAAACACAAAGGGCAGTAACAGGGAGAATCAAGCCGCATGAACAGGGCAACAACAGAAGAGGAATCAAGCTGCGGAAACAGGTCGCGGAAAGAATAAACAAGCCGCGAAGACAGGTCGCGAGAAGAAACAAGCCGCACGGACAGAGAGCGCTCACACAATCAGGAGGAAATGACCAAGTGCTTTGATACCATGTGCGAATAGGAAAAAGCGGACCAAAAATTTGGAGTAATGCAAACTTTATTATCCAAAAAAGGTATTAATTACAATGGTATAGCCTCCCTTTTATAGAATGAAGGAGATGAGAGAGATTACAATTAAACAATGTGAGACTAAAAATTTACAAGTATATGCGGCTTTATAAATAGACAAACCGGACTGGTCGTGCGGTTAGACAAGCCGGCTAACCGCCCGACAACCAATAGGAGGAGAGAACAAGCGCCACAGAGAGCAAGCCGTCACAAGAGACCGCTAGACCGCCTGGTCTTCAAGTCGTCTGAGATAAACCGCCAGATCGCTGGGATACCAAACAGCAACAGCCCGGCAGACAGACCGACAAGGATAAACCGCCAGACCGCCCGGTCTCCGAATAGCAATAGATCGCCCGACCTCCATACTGCAACACAAACAAAAGTGATTAATGTCAATTATTTTAATAAAAAGGAAATTGTTAAAGTCAAACTTAATTTGGATAACGCAAATCAAAATCTTAAAATTAGGTCTTTTTTCCGGTGGTTTTTTTCTACACAAACCAATTTGGATATACGCAAATCAAATTCACCGCCTCTCCCGCTGCATCTTTCAGTCTCTCTGTCGTTGCCTCTCTCGTCGCCCCTTCCGCCGCCTCTCTCGCCGCAACTCCCGCCGCATTTCTCGGCCTCTCTGTCACTGCCTCACCTTGCGAGATTTCTGATGAGCGGTTCAACGTACAACAGCCAGACGATTTTGGTTCTTTACTTTCGTTGCATCTCCTGCCGCATGCAGCAGTTTTTTTCGTTGATTTTGAAGGTGCGTCGCAGCTTCTCTTCATTTTCGTTTTGATTATAAATCTGGATTCTTTAATATAGATTTTCTTCTTTCATCTTCTGCATATTGAGAAGTTAATTTTTCGTTTTGGATTCTGCATATGGATTCTACATGTTGGTTTTTTCGTTCTTCGTTTTCGTTTTTGTGTTCGTGTTGTAATTAGATAATGATGTTGGATGGTTGATTTCTAGCCTCTTAAGTCATATTATAGTTTATGAAAAGGGAGAAACATAAGTGTATTGCTTGTTGTAACAAATGAAGTTGATTTTTGTTGTTCATACTTTTATTTGCCTTACAAAAATTTATGTCAATTTTTTCATTTTCAAATTCCCATTTTTTTGCCCCGAATTTCAGATACTGGAATTAAGCTCAAAAACTTCTAAAGATTTTCATTGTTTACAATTGGTGTTTCTATGTTATAAACGTGTTATTTAGTCGAACTGTTGTGTCGGACTTCTCATGAAATGATTTTTTTGTCTAAAATATTTGATTATGCAATTTGTAGTGTTGGTTTGTTGTTAACAATTTTGGTTTGTGGTTAACAATTTGGTTTGCACGGAGTATTTTTCAAAATATATGATCTGTCATTAACAATAGTTTGCGTATATCCAAATTTAGTTTGCCTTTAACAATTTCCTAAAAAAATCATCAGGTGGCGAGCAACAAAATTAGAATTAAACTCAATGTCAATTCTTGCATGTACTGGTATCCTCAAAACTAGATTAAAAAATAATATCAACCGGCCAGCTACCAAGCTAATTTTAAATAACTTGAGATAAAATAAAAAAATACACGACACCAAGTTGTAGAAACAGTAAGGACCTCATAAACAAATTATTTATTTTTTTACAATTTTGTGGCAACTTCTCACCATATTTTGGACCTCTTAGATAGTCGTGCATATCAGATCTGTCGGGCCGGTCCGAAACCGGTATTTTGGCCTACCAGTCCTGGATCGGTCCTGCTCAAACCGGTCCCGATGCAGGACCGGTTTTCCTCCTCTTGAGGAGGATCGGCTGGGACCGGAGGACCGGTCCTAACCAGTCCTGGACTGGTATATTTGATTTTATTAATTTATAAATTATCTATACTATATTTAATCAAAATATGAAGAGGAAAACCTGTCTTTTATCCAAGACCGGTCTTTTACCGGTCCCGGTCCGAGAACTGTCTTTTACTGATCCTGGTCTTTTACCGGTCCCGGTCCGGGACTGGTCTTTTACCGATCCAGTTTTGATGCAAAAGAGGGGACCACTTGGGCTCGGTCTGGGACCGAACCGGTCCTAACCGGGACCGGTCCCTAACCGGGACCGGTCCCTAACCGGTCATAACCGATGTGGTCCCAACCGGACCCGTTAGGACCAATTTTTTTGTGCATGACTAGTCTTAGAGACAATTGATAAAAAAATATTGAACAAGTTATTGCTCTATATGTAGACTTGTGGAGGCCAACTCAACCCTCTCAATAGACCAGACTAAAATAGGCCGTCTTAATCCGTGGAGAGGTCGCGTGTACACAGTCATAGACTAAGCAAATGTACACAATACAATTTTAACGTGGAAAACCCCTCAACCGGTAAAAAAATCACTTGATCGGTACAGTGCCAGTCAAACCTAACTATTAGAGGTAGTTTACAAATTATCTTGAGAATCGAGGGAGACAAGCTGCTCCTCATTACAACTTTGAGATGAGATACTGTATTACGCTTGGTGGGCGACAGGTCGCTTCATACGAAGCTTGTTCCTTTCAATTTTCTGATGAGGATGAGCTTTCTTGGACGCTGCTTGGCTGGCAAACTTAGTGGCGGGATCCGTGAAAATGGTTCGGCAGTGACTTGAGGAACATCACGCGCTTAGGAGGCTATGAGAAATGACAAGTAGAACGTCTTCTTCTCAGGAACGTCGTGGACTTGGGCAAATTTTTGTGTAACTCCGCGGGTGGAGGAGGCACGTGGGAGAATTTTGGCAGAGCTCCGGCCTGAGGAAAAAGAAAACTGGGAGGAGGGAAAGTTAGAAATGAGAGGGGTCCTGGGGCCTTTTTATAGCATCCAACAGGTGGTTATGATGGTTACGCGGCTATCAGTACACCATAACCACCCAAAATTACTACTTGAAGACCTGATTCAGTATAGTTGTGGGCATATATTATTTTCATGATTTTGACTACATATACACCATTAAATTAATAAATAATATTCCCCACAAATCATGGGGGTTAGTGGGTAGTTACACGGGTAGTTATTCCTTCAACGAATGGTGGTGATAACCTTAGATGTATCGGATGACGGTGAAGGCCCGCCACGAGCCGGAGGCCAATTTGGCGACGATCGACCGCTGGTGGAGGAGTCACAACCGATGGATTGGTTGGCCGTGGAGGGCGAGGACGCAACCACGGGAGGCAGCCACGGGAGGCGGCCACAAGAGGCGGCCTTGAGGGGCGTCCATGGGGGAGGCTATGGGATGTGGTGTCCCCTTGCAGCCCAGTCCCCGCGGCCACGAGATGCGGCCGCGGGGCCGACAACAGGGGGGCACAGGATGTGGCCGCCCCTTGAGGCCTTGTCCTCACTATTGCGGGAGGCGGCCGCTGGAGGGCAGTCGCAGGGCGTGGCTGCTCTTAGCAGGAGCATCCCCACGACCGCGGGAGGCGGTCGCGAGAGGGAGGCTGCGGGAAGGCAGCTGTGGGAAGGTGGTTGTGGGGCGCGATCGCCCTTAGCAGGAGTGGACCCGCGGTCACGGGAGGGCGGTTGTAGGGTGCGACCGCTATTAGTGGGAGAGAACCTGCAGCCACGGGCAACGACTGTGGGAGGGTGGTCTTGGGCACGACCGCCCTTGCTGGAACAACCCCGCGACCGCGGGAGGTGGCTGTTGGAGGGTGGCCGCCCTTAGCTAGTACGGCTCCGCAGTAGCGTGCGGCAGCCGCGGTAGGGCGGCGTCAGTCTTGGCGAGATCGACTGGGCACGAACAGTTCGACGTCGGGACGGCAGTACTGACGTCCGTTCGCCGTGGTAACGAGGAAGGTAAGCATAATGGGATCCATGTTTGGGATATGCAGTGGATCGAGCGTGCCGATCGCGTGAGCTGTAGTTTCTCTATGATCCCACTTAGTTATTGGGGATCATGTGTAGTGGGCTAACCGCACCCCAATTTCCTATAAAAAGCATGACATCCTCATCAATATTACGGATGGGGTTCCCCCTAAACCTTCTAAGTTAAACCGGAACTTGACCAAAGACACGCAGAGGAGCTAACGGGACCAAGATAGCATGCACGCGAGTGCCACGCGTATGCAAGGACCATGCATACCTCGCACACACGTATGCCCTAGATGCGGCCACCCACGAGAAACGTCACTGCTGCATCCCCACACGCACGAGAGCCTGCACGCGTAAGCCTGCATGCAGCAGCGCGACTACAACACCGTGCGCGGTAGTGCTGCCACAGCACCGCACGTGCAACCATCATTGGGTGCAGCAGTGTTGTCGCAGCACTGTATACGACAGCCCATACGTGACATCACTGTCGCGATACTAGACGCACAACAACACTGTCATGACACCACACGCGCAGTGATACGCCTGAAATAGATTTACGTAATAACGTAAGTGCACGTGCTGAATCAAGTAATATAAAGTGAGAAAAGATCGTTCGCTCGGAGAAGTGACTAATTTAGTTCTCGCAAGTACTAGCTCTAGCTTTTCTTTAAATTCAAGCAGAATGATCAAAAGTGAATTTGGATTATGGACAATTAAAAGAAGACAAAATTTAAACTAAATAATGCATTCTCAAAAATGCTTTTATCAAGTTGGAGAAGTAATCTCGTATGTTGATTTCTTTTGCCTATTTCGATGAGTTTTAAAAGTGATCTTTCATGAATTAATTATTTACTTTCTTGTAACGATTTAAAAGTGGAAGTCATCATCTCTCGATATCAGAAATCTGTTTACCCTAATTCCCCTAATTATCTCTAACTTAGGTAGAACGAGAATAACGTAAATCACTCAAATTAATGTTGCTAACACAAGATGAAATATCTTTCTCTCTTTATGCTATATTGAAATTTATGCTACACTTACGACACTTCTCTCTAGAATCTTGCAGTGTAGTATAAAGATGGAATTTTGGCTAAAGATTTACACGACTCCTCTCTCGAATCTCGCAGCGCAAAATAAAAGATTCAATCCTAAAATACGTAACACCTCTTTCGAATCTCGCTACATTAGTTAGAAGAAGAATACTTGATTCAAAAATTCCACAAATAGAACATATACCAACAAAGATAGGTTTTCAAACAATCATAAAAGAGAAATTACAATCACCACATCACAATAAGTCAAAGTACTCTCCACGTATAAGACCAAAAAATTTAGTTCATGCTTGAAGAATAAAACCACACAACAAGAAAGATCTTACTTGACATGTTTTTAGAAGTTTAAACGCTACATGAATTTGCATTTAGATCTCGCTTTAGAGTCTTCTTCCTTCTTGCCGGTCTGTCCAAACACTAGCCATTCTTCTCCTTCTCGAAGATGATGGTTCTTAAATCTCTCTCCCTCCAAGAATTTCGTTCCCCCCTTTCAAGTATGAGATTCCCCTCTTAAAAATGAGCAGCCCTCTTCCAATAGATGTAACCTTTCATATTTGAGTTTGGTGTAAAATTCGAAATTCGAATTTTAAATCCGTCTAGAACTTGTTATAACAACTGAAACAGGTTTCTGTAACAACTGCACAAACAAAATATAAGTCCAGCTTTTACTTCTCCGGTTCGATTTCCATGCATTTCTAGTAAAAAACATAAGCAAAATAGCTTAATTAACCTTAAACAAAATAAATATGAATTTATGAATATTTATACTCATTTAAATCATTTTTTCTCGTTTATCACAAATATTACATAAAAATAAGGAACTAGATAACTTCTTTTGGGAAGTTATCACACCTCCACACTTGAACTTTTACTAGTCCATAGCAAAGATATTTCATATCAATACATTGAATGAACAAATAATATCAAGATGTAAATTCAAATGATCATTCTTGAAAAACAACTTAATCCAGGTTTACTTAAGAAATTCGCTTTACTTAATTGATAGGCTTATAAATCAAACAATAAGAGCTCAATCATTCACAATTCCATTAGTTAGATAAAAGATAAAGCTCAAATAAGTATCTTAGTGCGGGGCATGTTTTTCTTTAAAAGTAATTTACTCACATGCAATTTTCTCATTGAACCTCCATAATTATTGAAAAGGGAATGAATAGGCTAAGCTTTCGATTTAGCCTTCACATAAGTTAGTAGTGTAATTGAAAATAGGCTAAGCTTTCGATTTAGCCTTCACATAAGTTAGTAGTGTAATTGAAAATAGGATAGACTTCGACTTGATTAGAAATTATGGATAAACTTTGATAGTGGAATGACATTCCCTAGTTAGTAATCTTAGTAATTCACCATATCATGAGATTTATCAACATATTTTTTTTAACATACTCTATTCATAGTAGAGATCATTCCAAGTATAAGTGCACATACCGGGGCCACATATCACTATGATGTCTCAACCATTTTTTTCTTCTCTTTTTTTACTCATAGTTGGGATCATTCCAAATATGTTTTCACATACTTAGGCTGCAAATCACTATGACATAAATTTTTCTTCTCCCTTTTTTCATCATAGTTCGGATCATTCCAAGTATGTAGACATATACCTAGGCCACATATCACTATGAAATTCAACTATTTTTTTTATAAAAATTAAACTCCCATAAATGACTAACTTACTAAGATACAACTAGTGGAAATATAGGGAATTTAAGCATGGAATATTGTGTATGAAAAGTTCAAGCTCAACTATTCTAGTGGAGATCAAAATGGAATAATACCTAAGCGTATATCTAAGCTTACATCATTGACTTAGTTCTTGCTCACCCCTTCCGTTATTTGTAGAGGTCAATATCAAAAGATTGTCTTGGAAGTAAACAAAAATTTTATGCATAAAAACAAAAATGCTTAAGTGAGCTTTATCAAAAAAAATCTTACTAATTTCAAATTCACTAATTAAACTCTTTGGATTGTTCAATTATACTAATTAATTATCATTGAATATATCTAGAATATCCAATAGATTAATTGAAATAAGAATTAAGATCATTCAAATCGTGATTCAATGAATTATCCTTCATCCAAATGGTAGAGGTTATGATACCACCACCTCCACACTTAAGTTCTTTGCTAGCCCCTAGCAAAGATACCTTTCAACCATGAAAATACTCTAAAATGATTTTACAAAAAAAGAATACAAAATAAAGGAATTGAAATTTAAATAACTTCCCTGAAATTGGGATGTCAGCAACTGTATACATTTGTTCTCAATATAACTATAATTTCATAGAGTTTCATTCCCCTTTTCTTACTGAACTTCATCATTAAAATTAGTGCAAAACCTATAAACAAATAACTCTACATAATTTTCCAAATTAAGCTACTCAGTTGATAAGTCAAATTAAAGTGCAATGTCAATATCATGCAATATATTAGTATACGAGTGCTCTAAACATTGCTGCAAATAACCAAAATAAACCAGAGATAGCAAGACACATATTGCATAGCATAATAATAATTTATTTTGATTTGCATGTCATACCTCCTTAAAATGTACATAGATCAAAATATAAGATATATTTTTGTCTACTATCATGAAGATCATCAAATAGCATCAATCATCACAAAAACTCAGCATAATCATTATCAAAAACTTTATCATGACTTAATCCTATTATCATTTTAAGATATTAAGTCCAATTAATAATAAATGTCAACCAATAAACAGTAAGTTCAGAGCATCACAGATAACATCCATAGTACATTCAAAGTGCTTCACAGTTAGCACCCTAAGAATATTATCAAAATATAAATTATAATGTCATAGAGTGTAGTATCCAGAGTGTCACATCACATAATATAAATCACCAAAAACATCGTTCATAATATACACAACCAAATATAGTGCAGAGCAAAATATACAAAATATAGCCCAGAGAAAAATGTAATCATAACTATGCAAAAGTAAAAGTGAATAGGGGATAATCCTACTCGTCCTCCTCTTCACCTTCTCTTACTCTTCGTTTGGATGACATAACCTAGATCACATAAATTGAATAGTCTAAGAAAAACAGAGAAATAATTTTTTTATATACTTTGGTTTTCCATTAAAGTCGGGTCAGGAGCTATACCTCGAAGATTCTTAAGAACTATGACTATAAGCTCTCATGATGCCTCCAGTTTGACCTAGATGGCACTATCATGCTCGTCGTCCACCCATGCTTCCAGAAATATAGTCTCCGACCGCCACACACACTATAAATCTTGTCACGTTGTCAATGGTGCAGCACGACATCAGTGTAGACGTCTCCGTTGAAGCAGTTCGCCGATCGCCTCCCCCCATTTTTCTGCTCTCCAACTGCAAAATCACCCTTCTCTCGTAAACACTAGATAACAACTCGGGAAATGTCCAAGCTCGGGTCGATTTGGAAAGGAAGGACATATTAGGCATTTTAATGAAGAGTTATAAGATAGTAATTAGATTATGGCTAGATTTGGAAATATATAATTGAAAGTTTAATAATTTGTTGGATCCTTAGTTGGATTTGGGCTAGGTTCACTAAATTAGGATGTTTGACCCAACATATATAGCCAGGGTCATGTGTGTGTCCTAGAGTCTAGGCCATGTCCTTAGAGTCAACACTACATGTACCAGCCATCAACAGACTGCAAAAGACTCAAGACTTAGAGAAATTTCAAAGACTTAGAAAATGAGTTCGACGTTCGTCGAACTCAGGTTGACGAAAGTCATGCTCAGCTCGACAAAATCAATGGCAATTATTTGAGCTGAGCTCGACGAACTTGAATCTCAGGTCGACGATTTCCAGAGTATATTTCAACATTCCAAGTCTAGAATTCTTCACACTTAACTCCAGTCGACGAACTTAGTTCTCAAGTCGGCGATTGCTGGGTATTCTACTTCAACATGTTATTACAGAAACATCTAAGTATTCTAAGTCCAGGATCACACTCTAGTTGACGAACTTAGTTCTCAACTCGACGAACTTAGACCATAGTCTTGGCGAGATTTATCAAGTAGCAGTTAGAAGCTCTCAGCTCAACGAAACTAGTTCTCAGGTCGACGAACACAGTTCTGAGGTCGACGATTTCTGGATACGTTACCTCAACATTCTTACGTCCAAGAAACATGGAATTCTGTTATTCAGCCGATGAAGTTATATTCTCAGCTCGAAGATCTTGATGCACAGAACTAGCATGGTTCCAGAGAAAGTAGTTAACTATTCTCAGGTCGACGATCTTGGATCTCAGCTCGACGAACAAAGATTATCTGGTCGACGAACTTGACTTCTCTACTTGACGAACTCTGGACCCATCTCGACGAATTCTATTCTCTGCTCAACAAATTCTATAAAGTTCTAGACTTAGAAATTTCCCTCCCTCTGTCCCTTCTCTATTGCAATAATTCCTGAGTAATCAATGCTTAAATATTCTCTAAATATTATCGTTAGAAGCAAGCATTGATTACTTCCTTCATCAGAATTATTGCTTGCCATTTTTCCATGGGACAGTTGGGGAAATCAATCAATGCAAATATTCTCCAGGTGGTCAACATTGAATGAAGGAAGAAATTCAAATTCAGAAGAAAGATAAAAAGGATTTTTCTTTTCTCTTCCCTAAGTAGAAAAGACAACAATACAGTGAATAGGCCTCTTCTTCTTCCTTCTCGTCTGTACATAGAAAATATACATAGGGCAATAACACAGAAAAATCAGAAGCCCTAGACCAGAGAAAGAACATCAAGCTGAAGAACAAGAACAACAATCATTTAAATCAAGAGTCTTCTTCTGTCTTCATCCCAGGATTTTTCAAAGGACAACAACTACTATATCAGTCAAGATACACCTGGATATCTGCTGGTCATGGCTGAAACACTGAAGGCCTACTCACCCTGAAGCAAAGCTCCATCCTTCCTGAACAAATCTAGATCTCAGGGGGAGCTTTGTCAAAATCAAAATCCACTAAAGTCTTCTCAGTTGTATTTGAGAAAGAGAAGACCTAATCACTCTCTCATCCCCCACTATATAAAGGGTTCATAACTCCCTTCAAAAGTTATTCCTAGTTGGAAGTCACCTGACCCAAAGACTTGAGGATTGGTTTTTGCGCACCTGAACAAAAGCTCATTGGTGGCAGTCACCTGATCAAAAAACTGAGTGGATTCCTACCAGGGTTATAGAAGAGTGGATGTACTCAAGTTTTGGGGAACCACTATAAAATTCTTGTGTTGTCTGGTTGCTCTTTTTCTTTTGTTCTTGTTGTGGCTATGTGGCTTAGGTTGCTGTGTTTGTGGTATTTAATTTAATTTCTACAGCACCAGTGATAGATTGAATTACTTTAGGACATATCTGTTAGTTAGCAAAAAGTTTTATAAACCCTAAATACTCTATTCACCCCCTCTAGAGTATTTCAGATCTAACCCTTACTTTCATAATTATAATTATTTCGAATTAACCCAACCCTAAACCGTCAGAGTGGTGAAATGTGTTTGTCGGTTCAGCTGAACTGATGCTAGGAGGTTGTAGCACTCTCCATTAAGTAGTAGACAAAAAAACAAAACATATTACAGACATTTTCAGGCTGATGTAACAACTGCCCTCTGCTTTATGAATTCTATTTTCCTTCAAATTTCTACAGAATTTGCCCGAATTTTTCACTCCTCCAGCATTTTCACTCCTAATACTTATTGGCACAGTCAACTAGGGTCATGTGACTTCGCTTCCTCCAACAATTTTTTTCTCTACTAACAAAAACAAACAAATTATTTATTTATTTATATATAATTATATATATATTCTAATATATGATGGGTTGGCTCTCACCAAGCGCCTCGTTTAAAACATCCCGGTCGGACGTTTTTCACTCCAATGCTCATCAAAAGTTTATGACCATCGTCTCGTGATGATCATTGTCTTCATAATATTCTTTTAGTCTTTGTCTGTTTACTTTGAACTCAGACCCATCCTTATCATTACCAATCGTAACTATGTCATATAGATGCACATGTTTCACTCGAAATGATCTAGACCATCTAGACTTTAATTTTCCAAGGAATAATCTAAGTCTTGAATAATATAAAAGGACTAGTTGCCCTACTTTGAATTCTCGTTTCCTTAATCTAGGGTCGTGGCATTTCTTGGTTTGTTCCTTGTACAGTTTATCATTTTCATATGCATTAAATCTAATCTCCTCCAATTCATTAAGATGAAAAGGTCTATTCTTCCCACTTCCTGAAGATCGAAATTTAATCTCTTAATTGCCCAGTAAGCTCTATGCTCTAGCTCTAATGGGAGGTGACAAGCTTTTCCATAAATCATTTTGTAAGGGGTTACGCCTATAGGAGTTTTGAATACAGTCATAGATGCCCATAACACATCGTTCAGTTTTTGTGACCAATCCTTACGAGTTGCACTCACCATTTTCTCTAGGATTGACTTTATCTCTCTATTCGAAACCTCAGCTAACCCATTAGTTTGAGGGTGGTATGCAATGGCAACTTTATGTGTTACTCCGCATTTTCTCAACAGTGATTTGAATTGTGAATTGTAAAAATGTGTCCCTCCATCCCTTATTATAGCTCTCGGTGTACCGAATCTACTAAAATATTTGTCTTAAGGAATTTAAATACAGCATTGGCTTCATTTTTCGGTGTGACTATAGCTTCCACCCATCAAGAGACATAATCTACAACTAATAATATGAATTAGTTTCTATTTGAATTTACAAATGGCCCCATGAAGTCAATCCCCCAAACGTCAAACACTTCCACTTCTAAGATATTTTTGAAAGGCATGCTAGCCCCTCGATTTATGTTACCCACTCGTTGACATCTATCACATTGCTTGGCAAAGATATTATCATCCTTGAACAATTTCGACTAGTAAAAACCAGCCTCTAATACCTTTATAGCGGTTCTTTCTTCCGTAAGGAGATGCGTGATATTTCCCTAAGATACTATGAACCTCTACTTCTGATACACATATACAGATCACCTGATCAGCACAAATTCTAAACAAATATAGCGCATCCCAAAGGTAAAATCTGACTTGGCGGAGAAATCTTTTCCTTTGCTGATAGTCCATATCTTGGGGAAATACATTACTTACAATGTAGTTCATAAAATCCGCATACCAATGAATGCTACCCTCAGTGATAGCCAATATCTGTTCATTAGGAAAATTTTCACTGATATCTATTTATTGATTCTTTTCGCACTCTTGTTCTAAGCATGATAAGTGATCATCGATTGAGTTTTCAGCTCCCTTTCGGTCTTTGATCTCAAGATCAAATTCCTGTAGGTGGAGAACCCACCTAATAGGTCTTGGCTTCACATCCTCTTTGTCTACTAAGTACTGAATTGTTGCATGATCAGTGTAAACTATAATCTTGGAATTTATCAAATAAGCACGAAACTTATCAAATGCAAAGACTATCGCTAACAGTTCCTTTTTTGTGGTTGTATAATTTAATTAAGCATTCATAAGCATTTTACTTGCACAGTATATAGTGTGAAAGACCTTATTCTGCATTTTTCCTAACACTGCTCCTGCTGTATAATTACTAGCGTCACAGATTAAAACAAACGGTAGTGACCATTCAATTGCTTTAACAATAAGTTACGACACAAAATTTCTCTTTAACGTTTGAAATGCCTCTAAACACTTATCGTCAAAAATATAAGGGGTGTATTTTCGAGAAGATTACATAACGGTTTAGATATTTTTGAAAAATCCCTTATGAACCATCTATAAAATCCCGCAAGACCCTAGAAACAACGAATACCCTTGACATTTGTTGGTGGAGAGAGTTTCTCAATAACTTTAATCTTTGCTAGGTTGACTTCTAAACCCTTGTTAGATACCTTTTGGCCTAAGATAATTCCTTCTTGTATCATGAAATGACATGTCTCCTAATTAAAAACCAAGTTAGTCTGGACACACCTATCCAAAACCTTATTTAATACCTCTAAACAATCATTAAATGATTGGCCAAACACAAAAAATCATTCATAAATATTGCAATTCCTTCATCCATTAAATCAGTGAAAATAGAAATCATACAACGTTGAAATGTAGCTGGGATGTTACATAATCCAAATGACATTTTTTGGAATGAAAAAGTTCCATATGGGCATGTAAAAGTAGTCTTTTCTTGATCCTCTAGTGCAACCATAATCTGATTGTAACTCGAATATCCATCTAAGAAATAGAAATATTTGCTCCATGCTAACCTATCTAGCACCTAGTCAAGGAATGATAATGGGAAGTGATCTTTTCTAGTTAATTTATACAATTTTCTATAGTCCATATAGATCCTCCACCCTGTTACAATCCTAGTGGGTATTAATTCATTATAGTCATTTTTCATAATTGTTATGCCTCCTTTCTTTGGTACACATTAAACCAGACTTACCCACTTACTGTCCGAAATATGATAGATATGTACAACCCCATATTCGCTGAGTCAGACCAGGAGACACAACGGTCACAATTGGGTTAGCCGAAGGAGTTCCCGCCCTAAAGAAGATCTCGCCCAAGTGGGCGGGAGCGATCACGCCAGATCGTCGATCCAAGATCGGCGAGCGCAACCGAATCATCGAACGGAGAACAGCGGGCCAAGATCGTCGAGCGTGGCCAGCGCGAGAACGCTTGCGCTTGCGCCAGGCTACAATCTCAAAGGGCTCTCGCCTGTAAGCAGGCGAGAGCGTTCGCGCCAGGCTCTGGACAGGAGGGCCTCGGCTTTGCTCTCGCCGAGGGGGGCCCAGGGCCTTGGGTAAAATGTCCTAATTGCCCTTAGGAGAAATGACCTCAGTACCCTCAGGAAAACAGCGGGATTCGGCTATTGGCAGACCAACTAGGGGCTTTTCTGTAATTTCAGGTCAGCACGATGCTATAAATACACCCATAAGGACTCTTTAGAAGGCAAGCTGTCATTACCTCTCAAATTCCAGTGCTTTCTGAGGAGCTCCTAGCCCAGCTTTGGCTTTGGAGGGGAAGCTCTCAGAGATCTTTCGGGTGTGAGGTGAGACCTCCCTGCTGAGGCTATTGGGTCAGTCTTAGGTCCTTTGAATCCAGTCGAGGTTTGAGACTTGAGAGAAGTAGGTTTTGGCTGCACCCCCTTTTCTTCGAACTCTCATTGAGGTCATATTTGGCTTCAACAGTTCTGGTGCGGTGAGCGTGGAAGGCAGCCGATACAAGAAAGCCTCACGTCTTGTTCCATGGCTGGAGGTGAAGGTGAAGGGTCAGGTTCTGGAGGCTCCCCCACCCGGGGAGAGGAAGCGACAAAGAGGATGCTGGATGAATTCAGGCGAGAGGTTCTGCAGACGATCAGTTTGGCCTTCTCGGCCAGAGGCGAGTGGGCCACCCATCAGGTCCCAATAGAAGAGGTCCCGCTCTTTGGCGAGAACGCTCCAGGGCAGCGCCCGGGAAAGGAGGTCCCGGGGGAGGCTGGCGAGAGACATGTGGCGGCGCGGGAACTCTTGCCAGGCCAGAGCCAGCGCCCGGGCAAGGAGGCGCTGACGGATCTGGGCGAGAAGGAATCAACAGTACGAGAGCTCTTCCCGGGGCACGATCTCGCGGATCGGGCCAGTCAGCCGAGGCCGCATGACGTACCTTCTCGCCAGGCAGGAGGTGAGAGCCCATTTAGCGAGCTCATCATCCCAGCTCCGGTTCCGGAGGGGTTCCGGGAGCCTGACATGTCCTACTACTCGGGGAAGGATGACCCTGTACAACACGTACAGTGGTTTGAGGACGTTGTATCGATAAGGCAGATGATGGATGCCTTCAAGTGCTGGCTATTTGCCATCACGTTGAAGGAGAAGGCTCGGGACTGGTTCCACCAGTTGCCAGCAAGATCAATCTACTGTTTTGAGGATCTGCGGAGAAGTTTCCTATTGAGGTTCTCAACCTCGAAGAAGCGGAAGAAGGAAGCGGAGTGCCTGTTTGCGGTAAGGCAGAAGCCGGATGAGATGCTGGGTCACTATGTCGACCGGTTTCAGGAAGAGATCCTCCTGGTCTAGGAGGTCCCAGGGTATGCACTAATGCTGGCCTTCACCCTGGGGCTGAGACCGGGATTTTTTAGCATGGAGTTGAAGAGGGTGCCTCCCCTCTCCTTTGAGAAGCTCATGGAGAGGGCGACAAAGGAGATTGACTTCGAGAGAGCAAACCCAACATTCGCCAGGAAGTTGGCCAGGCTGGCGGAGGATGACGTGAAGGAACCAGCAGCAGGAAGACAGAAGGAGCCAAGGGAACAGAGGGAGCAAAGGGAAGACAGGAGAAGGGAAGAGCCCCGAAGGTTTGGGCAGCAGCAGGGTTGGGGGGCCCGGGAGCCGAACAACCGGTTAGGTTGGAGGCCCCAGGAGGGTCGCCCCCAGGGCCCAGGAGAAGGCTACCAGGGGAGAGATAACCTGCGGGAACCCCGGAGGTTCGACCGACCGACATGGAGGCAGGAGCCGAGGGGTCGTCCCCCACCACCGCAGGAGGCCATGGAAGTGGGAAGAGGAAGAGGACCTGGGAGAGGAGCTCGAGGAGGAGGGAGAAGAGGGAGAGGAGAGGGAAGAAGGGGCGGGGAGGCGTTGCTTTTTTGTGACTTCCACCAGGAGGAAGGTCACGCAACGGCCACCTGCCTGGAGTTCTTAGAGTTAAGAGAAGCAAGAGGAGAAGGGAGGCAGGATCCACCGGTAAGGATAGTAGAGGTGCAGCAGGGCGAGGTGGAAGATAGGTGAGAAGATCGGGTAGATGTAGGGACCCGGGGAGGAATCAGGGTGATTCACGGAGGAGTGGGGATTGAGGCAACCCGCAAGGGGAGCCTGCAAACCATGTATCGAAGGGGGGTCGCCTCTACCTCCCAGGTTCCCCCACCAGAAGAAAAGATCACTTTCTCGTCAGCAGACATGCCAGACTATGAGGATCCATTCTGTGACGCCCTGGTGATCCAGACGGCGGTGGAAAATTATACGGTCCCGAGGATACTAGTGGATAATGGGAGCTCGGTGAATGTCGTCTTCAAGAAAGCCTTCGATGAGATGAGGGTTGAAGGGAAGAGGATCCTAGCCTCGGATGGGCCGTTGTTTGGATTCTCCGGAGAGAGGAAAGAAGTAGAAGGGGGAGTGGGGCTGCACGTGAAGTTGGGGGGCTGTTGAAGTATTAGACCGGGCGGCTTGGCGGTCTGATCCAGCGGTTTGTTGACCGAGCGGCTTAGCGGTCTGATCCCGCGGTTTGTAGACCGGGCGGTCTATCGGTCTACCTCTGCGGTTTGTTCTACCCTGCTGGAGTTGCCGAGCGGTTAGCCCACCTGTCTAACCGCGCGGCCTATGCGGTCTCCATTATTCTAGCCGCCCAGTACTGTAAATGTTTAGTCCCACATTGTTTGTATACTCTCTTTCTTATCTCCTCCATTCTATATAAGGGAGGCCATACCTTTGTAAATGATATCTTTTTTGGATAATAAAATTTCAATTATTCAAAAGTTTGTTCTCTTGCTCTCTACTTTTCGCTTCTTGTTCTCTACTTTCTAACATGGTATCAGAGGACACGGTCATTTCCTCTTGATTCTGTGCGCCCTCTGTTGTTCGCGACTTCTTTTCCGCGCTCTGCGACTTGATTCACGGCTTGCCCTCTCTTCTATCCGCGCGGCCTGTTTCTATCCGCGCGGCTTGGTTCTGTCCGCCAATCTGTTCGCGCGGCTTTCTCCTTCTCCTTGTTGTCGCAGCGACCTGTTTCGTTGTCGCCGCGCTCCTTGTTCTTTCTTGCCTCTCCGACTTCCTAGTCGTTGCGGCCTGTCCCTGTCCCTGTCCGCGTGTGTATTGTGTCTCTACTCGCGGATTGCTGCTGTGATCTGCCTGACCGTGCGGGTTGTTCCTTTCTCACCCGCATCTTGGTCGCGGTCGCCAGCTTTTCTCCTCTTTTCTGTTCGCTCGGGCTTCTCAGTTCGTGCGACTTCTTCCCCGCCGCGCCTTTGACCACCTTCTAGCCGTTGCTGTGATCTGCCTGACCGTGCAGGTTGTCTCTTTCTTCCCCGCATCTTGGTCGCGGTCACCTGCTCTTCTCCTCTCTTCTGTTCGCTCGGCCTTTTCAGTCCGCGCGACCTCTTCCCCGCAGTGTCTCTTTCTAGCCGCTACTGTTCGCGCGGCTTCCTCTGTTTTTCTAACCGCTCCTGTTCGTGCGGCTTCTTCTGCTTCCGGGTTCTATGACTACCTCCGGTCTCACCACTACTCCTGCAGCTCCTTCTCCTCCTCCTCCTTCGGGCAACCTTGGCACCCTTTCCAAGCTTGTGGGCTCCAACTATCCCGATTGGAGCGTCTCTTTCACCTTTCTCCTTCGTTCTCAACGCAAGCGTCATCACCTCACCGATGACCCTCCTCCTCGCACCTCTCCTGAGTTTGATGACTGGGATGCGAGTGATGCTCTTGTTCGCACCTGGCTGGCCAACAGCCTTTCTGATGAGTGCCTTCCCGTCATTCGCCATGATGAGACGGTCAAGGCCGCATGGCTTCACCTCGCTGCTCTCTATTCTAAGGGGGGCCAGACGTCCCGCATTTATACTCTCTATGCGGACCTCTTCGCCCGCCCTTCCATGTCCCCAGCTGCGGCTTATCAGCAGGTTCAGGCCCTTGGGGCTGAAATCCTCCAGAATCGCCCCTTCTCCGCGGACTTGGCCGACCAGCACAAACACTTCCAGGAACTCCTGGTTGTTTGTTATCTTCTTCGTCTTCCCGACCCTTATGATATGATCCGCCAGCAGATCTTGGGTGAGGCGGAATCTCCTACTTTGGATGCCACTGCGGCTCGCATTGCCGCCGTTACTTCGCTCCTCCAGCGGCCTCTGTTGGCCTCCCCCCCTTCCCAGGACTCCTCTGCTCACCAAGCTCAGCGGGGGGGCCCGAGTGGCCGAAGCTCCTCTGGCGGACGGGGTTCCTCCCGGTTCTTCTGCTCTCACTGTAATCGTACTGGTCATACTGTTGACCGCTGCTGGCAGAAACATCCTCATCTTCGCCCTTCCGGTGATGCTCCTTCGGCCTCCGCCTCTTATAGGCCGTCTGCCTCGGTGGCCACGACGTCAGGTAGTGCCCACGTCGTTACCCAAGGTAAATGGCTGATTGACTCCGGTGCCACCAATCATATGACGGGCAACCCTCATTGCTTCTCCCGTCTTGATACCCATGACCGCTTACCCCCAGTTCGTGTGGCGGATGGTTCCCCGTCTCTGGTTCATGGGACGGGCATGGTTCAACTCACTCCATCGCTTTGCTTGGAGGATACCCTCTATGTCCCGAAGTTCCCGTGCAACTTGTTATCTGTTACTACTTTATGCCGGCAACTTCAGTGCTCCGTTTTATTCACTCCCACTACTTGTTCTTTTCAGGACCCGAGGACCCAGCGGACGATTGCTACTGGGACTGAGAGCGGCGGCCTCTACTTCCTCGACGATGTTTCCGCTCTTTCTGCCTACTCCTCCTCCACCGATCTCCTTCAGTGGCATCTTCGTCTTGGACATCCTCCTCCTCGGCTTATTCGTCAGCTTCTGCCCCACTTACCTCCCACCAGTTCTCCGCTCAACTGTGATGCGTGTCAGCTTGGCAAACATCATCGCTCCTCCTTCCCGCCGAAGCAAGGCCGTGGCTCCTCTCGCATTTTTGATCTTATTCATTCTGATGTATGGGGTCCTGCTCCTACCCTCACAGTTGGTCGGGGCAGTTCCTATTTTGTCACTTTTATCGATGATTTTACTCGATGTACCTGGGTGTATCTCTTAAAGGATCGCTCTGAACTGTTTTCTGTTTGGCAATCTTTTTACTTTATGATTAAGACTCAATTTGCTATCTCTATTAAAGTCTTACGTTCTGATAATGTCAAGGAATATCTGTCTCATGAGTTCTCCGCGTTCTTTCACCAACACGGTCTCATTCATCAAACGACTTGTGTTTACACCTCCCAACAGAATGGGGTGGCGGAGCGTAAAAACCGTCACCTGCTTGATGTTGCGCGTACTCTCATGGCGCAGATGCACGTCCCTCGCTCCTACTGGGGCTACGCTGTGCTCCTCGCTTGCTATCTTATCAATCGCATTCCCTCCACGGTCCTCCACGGCCGGACTCCCTTCTCTCTTCTCTACCCCCACCAGGAACCTTTTCCTCTTCCTCTCCGTGTCTTTGGCTGTACGGCCTTTGTTCACGCTCCCTCCGCTACCCGCGACAAGCTTTCCCCCCGTTCCACCAAATGTGTCTTTTTGGGGTACTCTACCGCTCAAAAAGGCTATTGCTGCTTTGACCCCATTCTCCGCAAGCAGTTTGTCTCCGCAGATGTGACTTTTTTCGAAAATGCTTCCTATTTCTCTCCTTCCTCTTCTCTTCCTTCTCTTCCTTCTGATATCTCCGTTCCTTCCACACCTCTCGACGTTTTCCCACCTTCGTCTCCTCCTCCACCCACTCCTTCCCAGTCCGTCTCCCCACCCACCCCTCCACCCTCCTCTCCGCTGCCGTCTCTCTCTAGTCCCGGGCCAGCCTTCTCCGCCACGGACGCTCCGGTCGCTGACGCTCCCGTCGCCGACGCTCTCGATGATCTGGATGTTCCCATTGCCCTTCGCAAAGGGGTGCGAGCGTGTACTCAACACCCGCTCACGGCTGTTGTTTCTTATGATCAGCTTTCTCCTTCTCGCAGGTGTTTTGCCTTGGCTATCTCTGCTACTTCTACTCCTCGTACCTACCAAGAGGCTCTCGCTCTCCCTCATTGGAAGTCTGCCATGGATGAGGAGATGGCTACTCTTACTGAACGGGGTACCTGGACCCTAGTTCCTCCTCCCGTGGGCACTGATGTGGTTGGCTGTCGCTGGGTCTTTGTTGTGAAGTTTCGCCCCGACGGCACTGTGGATCACTACAAAGCCCGGCTGGTGGCCAAGGGCTTTACTCAGACTTATGGCGTTGATTACTTTGATACCTTCTCTCCGGTTGCTCGCCTCAGCACCATCCGGGTTCTCTTTTCTGTGGCTGTTAACCGGGCTTGGGATATTTCCCAGCTTGATGTGAAGAATGCCTTTCTCTATGGCGATCTTCAGGAGGACGTCTATATGGAGCAACCTCCTGGGTATGTTGCTCAGGGGGAGACACGTGTCTGTCATTTGAAGAAAGCCATTTATGGCCTAAAGCAGAGCCCTCGGGCATGGTTCGAAAAATTCAGTGGTATTGTGGCAACCATCGGCTTTCAAAGGAGTTCGGCCGATCACTCCTTGTTCATTCGCAAAACGGCCTCGGGACTGGTGGTTTTGGCCGTATATGTGGATGATATTCTCCTTACTGTTGATGACCGAGATGGGGTGGACTTGACGAAGAAGCACCTCCGTCAGCACTTGGTCACGAAGGATATGGGCTCCCCAAAATACTTTTTGGGGATAGAAATCTCTCGGAAACCTGACTCCTTGGTTCTCTCTCAACGGAAGTATGCCCTTGATCTTCTTCAAGAAGCAGGCTTGACAGGTGCCAAACCAGCTCATCTTCCCATGGCTGTTGGAGAAGACAAAACGTGGACGGATGAATCGCCTCCTCTATCTGATGTCACACGGTACAGACGTTTGGTAGGGAAACTCATCTATCTCACGGTGACTAGACCCGACATCGCCTATGCTGTAGGAAAGGTCAGTCAGTTTATGCAAGCTCCCAGGGAGTGTCATCTTCAGTCCGCCCTGAAGATTTTAGAGTATATCAAAGCAGCACCGGGCAGAGGGTTACTCTTCCAGAAAAATGACCATCTGCGGGTTGAGGCCTACTCAGACTCAAGTTACGCGGATGACAAAGGCGATCGTAAATCCACGTCAGGTTTTTGTACCTTTGTTGGAGGTAATCTCGTGAGTTGGAAGAGCAAGAAACAGTCTGTTGTTTCCAGATCCAGTGCCGAAGCAGAATACCGGAGTATGGCATCAACTACGTGTGAGTTAAAGTGGTTGCGGGCTCTCATGCTTGACCTGGGCGAGGTATATGATTGTCCTCTCCCTATGTTCTGTGACAACAAGGCCGCTATACACATATCCAGAAATCCGGTCTTCCATGAGAGAACGAAGCATATAGAGGTTGACTGTCACTTCATTCGGGAGGAGATTTTGAAGAATCAGATTTGTACTCCTTTTGTCACCTCTGACAAGGAGTTGGCAGATATCTTCACCAAGCCGGTTTCTACTTCCTTCTTCCGCATTTGTGACAAGCTGGGCATGATTGATATCTATGCTCCAGCTTGAGGGGGAGTGTTGAAGTATTAGACCGGGCGGCTTGGCGGTCTGATCCAGCGGTTTGTTGACCGAGCGGCTTAGCGGTCTGATCCCGCGGTTTGTAGACCGGGCGGTCTGTCGGTCTACCTCTGCGGTTTGTTCTACCCTGCTGGAGTTGCCGAGCGGTTAGCCCACCTGTCTAACCGCGCGGCCTATGCGGTCTCCATTATTCTAGCCGCCCAGTACTGTAAATGTTTAGTCCCACATTGTTTGTATACTCTCTTTCTTATCTCCTCCATTCTATATAAGGGAGGCCATACCTTTGTAAATGATATCTTTTTTGGATAATAAAATTTCAATTATTCAAAAGTTTGTTCTCTTGCTCTCTACTTTTCGCTTCTTGTTCTCTACTTTCTAACAGGGGCGTGTCACGGAACTGCAGGTTTGTGATCGTGGACGCCCCAAGCAGCTATAATGCCATCTTTGGGCGCCCCTCATCAGCACCTTTCACTGCGTCCCCTCCTCGTTCCATCAATACCTCAAGTTCAATAAAGGGGGGGGGGGTGCAGGTCAGGGTAAGAGGGGACCCGAAGGTGGCAAGACAATGCTACGTTACAGCAGTCAACACCATTTCATGGATGGCAGAGGCAGAGGAATTGGAGATTGAGATGGCGGCACTTGAGGAGGTCGTTGAGGAAGAGGGAATGGGCCTAGAGGAGGCAAGAGAGATAATTGAAGAGGAAGTGGGAGAAGAGGAGACCGAGAAGCAGCAAGGAGATGTGCAGGTGGTCCGGGGGGACGAGGAGCAGGAGAGCCCAGAAGGGGCGATGGAAGTAGGAGAACAAGCAGCAGGAGGAGTTGAGGGAGAGGCCCCGAGGGGCGTGGGAGTCGTGCAGCAGCAGGAGGGGCTGGTAGAAGCGATGGAGGTCGAGGAGGAGGTAGAAAGGGGAGAGCTAGAGCTGGAGGAAGAGGCAAGGGCCGGCTGGGAGCAGTCGCGGCTGGATCCGGCCGAAGAAGTGGTGGAGATGGAGGTCTTCACCAGCGCTGGGAAAGTACAAAGGGTGCGAGTTAGCGGGGGCTTGAGTCCCGAGGCCTGGGAGCAAGTGCGGGCTTGCATTCAAGGCAATGTCGACATCTTCTCCTGGAGCGCGGCGGACATGTCGGGCATCGACGCAGACGTGGCCTACCATCGCCTGAACTTGGACCCCCGCACTCGCCCCTTACGCTAGAAGATGAGAGCCATCACCACCAAGCTTGAGGAGCCCATTCACGAGGAGGTCAGGAAGCTCCTGGAGGCTGGCTTCATCTCAGAGATCCAGTATCCGGGCTGGATTTCAAATGTGGTAATGGTTAAAAAAGGAGGTGGTAAATGGAGAATGTGTATTGACTTTTCTTTGTTAAATAAATCATGCCCTAAGGATTGCTACCCCTGCCTCGGATCGACGCGCTGGTTGATTCAGCCGTCGATTTTTCTGTCATGAGCTTTTTAGATGCTTTTTCAGGTTATCACCAGATCCGGATGCACCCTCCTGATACCAAGGATGTTTCCTTTATCACGAGGTAGGGATGCTTCAGTTACAAAATGATGCCCTTTGGGTTAAAGAACGCAGGGGCTACCTATCAGCGCATGATGGATCGAGTCTTCCGGGATCAGAGGGGGAGGAACTTGGAGGTCTACGTCGACGACCTAATGATCAAAAGCAAGTGCATGGTTTCACACCTATAAGATCTGGAGGAAACATTCGCCACCTTAAGAAGGTTCAAGATGAGGCTGAACCCCTTGAAGTGTGTCTTCGGGGCTAGCCGCGGGAAGTTCCTCGGGCATCTTCTAACTCCGGTGGGGGTGGAGCCCAACCCGGACAAGGTAAAGGCCATCCTGGATTTGGAGTCACCTCGCGACGCCAAGGAGGTCCAACGCTTGACATGCAAGCTGGCTGGGCTAAGCAGGTTCCTCTCTAGGGCAAGAGACAAGTGTTCTTCATTCTTTAAGGTGCTGCGGGGGAATCAAAGGTTTGAATGGACAACCGAGTGCGAAGAGGCCTTCCAAGGGCTGAAAAGACAACTCTCTCAGGCTCCTCAGCTTCAGAGCCCAAAGGAAGGAGAGGACCTGACCTTGTACCTCGGAGTAGGAGCAGAGGCGGTGAGCTCCGTCCTAGTGAGGGAAGAAGGAAAGAAGCAGCTGCCCATCTACTACGTCAGCCGGATATTGAGGAAAGCAGAGCTTCGCTACCCCATCCTTGAAAAGCTCGCTTACGCCTTGGTCATCTTAGCAAGGAAACTCCGGCCGTACTTTCAAGCACATTCGATTAGGGTGGTGACCGACCACCCTCTTCACAAGATCTTCGAAGGAGTGGAGCACTCGGGGAGACTGGCTAAGTGGTCCATTGAGCTAAGCGAGTTCGACATCTCTTTTATCCCAAGACTCTCCATCAAGGCACAGGCAGTGGCGGACTTCCTAGCAGACTACATTGTTGAAGTCGAGGGGGGAGAGCAGCAACCTCGAGAAGCATGGAAGTTGATGGTTGATGGGGCCTCGGGAAGGCACTCCCTCGGGGCAGGGGTGGTATTGACAAGTCCTCAGGGGGTAACCATAGAGCAAGCGGTCATTTTACATTTCCCCGTAACCAACAATCAAGTAGAGTATGAGGCCATGATCGCCGGCCTTCGCTTGGCAAAGGAGCTGGAGATCCAGGATGTGGAAGCTCTCACAGATTCAAAGGTAGTAGCGTCGCAGATCCGGGGAGAGTTTGAAGCTCGGGAGACTACCCTCATCAAATACCTCACCAAGGTAAGGGCGATCATCGGAGGGTTCCGTTCATTCTCAATTCAACATGTTCCAAGGGAAGAAAGTGTAGCCGCCGATCGATTAGACAAATTCGGACCTCGGGGAGGAGGGACCTTGATGGAGCTATTTCGAATGGCTATCGAGAAAGGAGAGTTGATGGTGGTAGATCAGCAACCCTCGTGGGTGGATCCATTTGTGACCTTCCTAACCACCGGTGAACTTCCTGAGGGGACCAAGGTCGGGAGAAGCTTCAAGCGTAAAGCAGCTCACTACTTAATGATGGAGGGGGGCCTGCATCGTAAGATGTTGTCAGGGCTCCTAGCTAGATGTGTGACCGAAGAAGAGATCCCGAAGATATTGAGGGAGGTGCACTCGGGCGAGTGCGGCAGTCACTCTGGAGGAAGGACGCTGGAGGCAAGGGTGGTCAGGCAGGGGTACTTCTGGCCCACCCTAAGGAAGGATGCCATGGAGTTTGCGAGGAGGTGTCAAAAATGTCAGCTCTACGCCCCCCTTCAGCTCTTGGCAGCTCAGAGGCTCCGAAGTATCACGACACCGTGGCCATTCTCCATCTGGGGAATGGACTTAGTTGGGCCCTTTCCTCCGGCTAGTGGGCAGAGGAGATTCCTCTTGGTCATGGTCGATTATTTCTCGAAGTGGCTAGAGGTTAAAGCCTTGGCCAAGGTCACCTCACAGGTCATAAGGAACTTCGTCTAGGGGGAGATCATTTGCAGACATGGGTTGTCCTAAGCGAGGAGTTCATCAGCTTCTGCACCCAACTAGGGATAGATCTTCGGTTTGCTTCCGTCCACCACCCCCGGAGTAACGGCCAGGTGGAAGCGACAAATAAAATATTATGAACCTACTAAAGTAAAAGGTGGAGAACTTAAAGGGAAATTGGGTGGAGCAGCTCCCCTCGGTCCTGTGGGCCCTGCGAACGATCCCGAACACGGCCACCGGTGAGACCCCCTTCAAGCTCTCTCATGGGTGTGAGGTCGTCCTACCAGTGGTGTTTGAGGTCCGGTCCCTGCGAGTCACAGCCGCGGGCGAAGGAGACGAGACTTGGAGGTTGGAGAATGAGGAGGGGCAACGCCTCTCGTTGGATATGGTGGAAGAGTTGCGAGATGTGGTGGCTATCAGGCAAGAAGAGATCAAGCGGCGAATGGCCAAACATTTTGATAAACATGTCAGGGTCAAGCAGTTTGCTGAAGGGGATTTGGTGCTGAGAAAGGTTGACACAGCAGGAAGGTCGGCTCCCGTGGGCAAGCTCCACCCGAACTGGGAAGGTCCATACATAGTGAAGGAAGTCCTCGGAACAGGGGGATACTACCTCCAGGACGTGGAAGGGAGGGCCCTAAGCCACACCTGGAGCGGTGATAACCTAAAACGCTTCAACCCGTGAAGGGGGAAGGATGTAACCATGCATCTCAAAAATAACCTTATTATACTACATCGATTGATTTTCCCTCAACCATTGTCAAATTTTTCATAATATAGCATAATCATGTGTTTTGTAATACCCCGAGCTCGGCTCGGCCCCAGGTAGACCCGCTGCGCAGGCTCTCATCTAGCTGGCAGGTCCGAAGGCTCGCCTGTGGGGGATAGGTTTGGTTGGATTGAGAACGTCATCGGCACCCCGAGCTCGGCTCGGCCCCAGTTAGACCCGCTGCGCAGGCTCTCATCTAGCTGGCAGGTCCGAAGGCTCGCCTGTGGGGGATAGGTTTGGTTGGATTGAGAACGTCATCGGCACCCCGAGCTCGGCTCGGCCCCAGGTAGACCCGCTGCGCAGGCTCTCATCTAGCTGGCAGGTCCGAAGGCTCGCCTGTGGGGGATAGGTTTGGTTGGATTGAGAACGTCATCGGCACCCCGAGCTCGGCTCGGCCCCAGGTAGACCTGCTACGCAGGCTCTCATCTAGCTGGCAGGTCCGAAGGCTCGCCTGTGGGGGATAGGTTTGGTTGGATTGAGAACGTCATCGGCACCCCGAGCTCGGCTCGGCCCCAGGTAGACCCGCTGCGCTTGCTCCCATCTAGCTGGCAGGTCCGAAGGCTCGCCTGTGGGAGATAGGTTTGGTTGGATTGAGAACGTCATCGGCACCCCGAGCTCGGCTCTGCCCCAGGTAGACCCGCTGCGCAGACTCTCATCTAGCTGGCAGGTCCGAAGGCTCGCCTGTGGGGGATAGGTTTGGTTGGATTGGGAACGTCATCGGCACCCCGAGCTCAGCTCGGCCCCAGGTAGACCCGCTGCGCAGGCTCTCATCTAGCTGGCAGGTCCGAAGGCTCGCTTGTGGAGGACAGGTTTGGTTGGATTAAGAACGTCATCGGCACCCCGAGCTCGGCTCGGCCCCAAGTAGAACCGCTGCGCAGGCTCCCATCTAGCTGGCAGATCCGAAGGCTCGCCTGTGGGGGATATGTTTGGTTGGATTGAGAACGTCATCGGCACCCCGAGCTCGGCTCGGCCCCAGGTAGACCCGCTGCGCAGGCTCTCATCTAGCTGGCAGGTCCGAAGGCTCGCCTGTGGGGGATAGGTTTGGTTGGATTGAGAACGTCATCAGCACCCCGAGCTCGGCTCGGCGCCAGGTAGACCCGCTGTGCAGGCTCTCATCTAGCTGGCAGGTCCGAAGGCTCGCCTGTGGGGGATATGTTTGGTTGGATTGAGAACTTCATCAGCACCCCGAGCTCGGCTCGGCCCCAGGTAGACCCACTGCACAGGCTCTCATCTAGCTGGCAGGTCCGAAGGGTCGCCTGTGAGGGATAGGTTTGGTTGGATTGAGAACTTCATCGACACCCCGAGCTCCGCTCGGCCCCAGGTAGACCCGCTGCGCAGGCTCTCATCTAGCTGGTAGGTCCGAAGGCTCGCCTGTGGGGGATAGGTTTGGTTGGATTGAGAACGTCATCGGCACCCCGAGCTCAGCTCGGCCCCATGTAGACCCGCTGCGCAGGCTCTCATCTGGCTGGCAGGTCCGTAGGCTCGCATGTGGGGGATAAGTTTGGTTTGTGGGAGACAGGTTAGGAAAGGTTAGGTTTAGTTTGTTGAAACTCCATCGACACCCCGAGCTCGGCTCGGCCCCGGGTAGACCCGCTGCGCAGGCTCTCATCTAGCTGGCAGGTCCGTAGGCTCGCCTGTGGGGGATAGGTTTGGTTTGTGGGAGATAGGTTAGGACAAGTTAGGTCTGGTTTGGTTTGGGCAAGGCAGGAAATGCACCAGGGACACGAAATGGAAAGAGATAAAGGTAGGAAAGGTCTCGGCCGGGATAGATCTCGACAGGGAAATCCCCGTCAAAGAGGTCTCGCCGAGGGAGGGCTTTCGCCGAGAAGGCTTCTGTTAATATTCTTGAGCAGACAGGCGGAATCGTTATGCGACGGGCCTGAAGGGATTCGCGCATGCTAAAGGGGGACGGTCCCGTCTTAACGGTTCGTGAGCCACGCTTCCTGCTGACAGTTTGCAACAGGTTCCCGCCGATTCGTCACTAAGACTATCCTAGGGGGGTCAAGGGCCTCGGCGGAAGCATACGTAGGAAGCATTCAGCCACAACAACTACATCAAGCACATTCACAATAACAGGACGAGGCATTTATAATGAAAACGTTTGCAATAAATATGTTATATAAGTACAAGCTTAGAGCGTCTCGCGCTTTACATTGTGGCGAAAAGAAAAGGAAAAGGGGCCCCTCAAGGAGACAAGCTATAGCCCTCAGAGCTCCCGCTTGAGCTCCCGCTGGAGCTTTCGCCGGAGCTCTCCCCGGAGGTCTCGCCACCCGCTGCAGGGGATTTTGGGACATCCGAGGGTGGGGTATCAGGGGCTCCCGGGGGCTTTGGAATGGGCTCAAAGATCCAGGGAGCGAGCTGTTGGGCGGTGTTGTCTTTGCCCCTCCCATCCCAGCAGTTGACGTCTCGCAGCGTCTCCAGCGTCAACCTGACTGTAGCCTGCGCGTTGGCCTGGAGCAGCTTGTCAATGTCATAGACCGAGTAGTACCGGCTCTTTAGTCTCTCGTCCAGCGGGGGGGCCGCACTCGCCTCCAGGCGCGCAATCTGCTCCCACAGGAGAATGTTGTCATATCGAGCTTGGGATAGCTCCTCGCGAAGCGTGGCTTGGGCGGAATCCTGAGCAGCAAAAGGTTAGCATAAAAGAGAAGAGATAAAGTAGCGAGAGCAAGCGCTGTGAAAGATCTCGCTTACCCCTTCCGCCTGGCGCGAAGATAGCAGTTACTGGGCCTCGGCCAGCTCCTTAGCCAGAGTGGCCGCCGGAGCCACCACATCATCCCTAGCCTTGAACATATCCTGAAAATTGCGGTCTATTGTGATGCTCCGGCGAGCACACATGTGCGCAAGCTCCAGCCCGCGCATCAGGGCGCGAGTGGAATCGTAAGCCAGCAGTCGGGTTGACATCCTGTCGTAGACACTGACATCCTCCCGGCTGTAGAGGCAGTAACCTAAGGCGAAAGCCTCGCTGGTAACCTCGTCTCGCTCTGCCCAGCTTGGCAAGAGGGACGAGATCGAGACCTTGTTGGCATCGGGATCCCACTGAAGCAGCGGCTTGTTCTCCGCGTCAAGGCACCTCATGCCGAGACCAAAATTGCGATGGCCCCGCGGCACCTCTCCAGACAGGGGCTGGCCGGAGGTCCCGGCGGCGAATCCCTCGCTCTTGACAGCACCAGGGGCCTGAGGGTTCTCGGCAGGGGCCTCACGGCCGCCCCTGGTGGCTGCGATCTCGCTGACGGCCTGCAAGACCTCCTCAAAGGAGCGGCCTGGAGGGAGAGGTTGGGAGGGCGGCACCATAACAGCCTTGCCCTTCTCGGTATCAGTCGTCTTGGGTCTCTTGATTGGTTGAGGCGCAGGGGCGCCGGGCTTTCGCTTCACGACACCGGATGAAGGAGGCGGGGGCGGCTCTTTTCAGCAGGCATGTGCAGCGGCCTTTGCGAGAGCCAGCGGGTCTTTCGGAGGTTGGCTCCCGCCAGCGCGAGCCTCGTCAAAGGGTTGGCGTAGAGGGATCTCGCGCTCTCCTGCGAAAGCGACAATACTAAGTTCCAACCTTGAAGAAGACAAGGAACAGCTATATAAAGGCGAGACTTTACCTTCTCCTGGAAGCACAGGGAGGAGTGAATCGATGTCTCGCCGAAGGTAGAGGACGTCGAAGTCCTTGGTTCCAAATAAATCAAGGAGGGCGCTCTCGCGCGAGCCCAAGGAGGGGGTTTTGTAGGCGGCATCCTCATATTGGATGGGGGCGAGAGGCACGTTCCCGAAGTCGCCGAAAACAAAGATGAACCTCTCGCCCCAGTGATGGTGCTTGTTGGCGAGACCGATTGTCTTGAGCAGTTGTCCTGAGAAGAATACCACCCCTCCTTTTGCGCGGAAAGTGAACAGCTTGCGGAAGATCGGCAGGCTGAACTCGATCCTCTCGGATTGCATGTAACATATGAAAGCCATGAGAATCGCAACTGAATTTGGGTTCAACTGGCGGGAACCACTCCGTAATACCGAAGGGCCTGCCGCATCTCGGGCCACAGCGGGAGGCGGAAGCCCACCTCTAAGTGCTCGATGGGGATGGTGAGCTCCCCTCCCCTGCGGTATTTACCTTGTCATGATTGTCCGGGTTCCGCGCGGTGAAGCTGGTGTGAACATATTGAGTCTTGATTAGGTTGAACTCGTCCACGGTGAGGGTGCAGGATGGAAAAAGGTGCTTCTGGAAAGCTTCCGCACAGTTGGATCGTCCCTCACCTGCGTCTGACATCATGATAAAGAGAAGAAGGCGAGAGCAAGAACCTGCGAAAGCGGAAGGAGAAGGCAAAGACAAGCGAGAGCTTTCGAGAGACTGCGAAAGCAACCAGAGAAGAGAGAGGTTGGGGTCGGAGAAATGAATGTGGTAGGTGAGCATCCCTATTTATAGAACACCGTGATCATGATGATTGTTTTCAAAAAGGCGGCGGGGGTACAACCAGCACGCCACGGGTCGGCGGCGCTTCGTTTTTCCCGCCCAAGTCTGATAGTGACCGATTGACCGAATGAGCAGCGCAAGCATTGTGAGATGACGTGCGACAGGCAAGATAGGCGGAAGCAAGGTAGCTCTCGCCAACCAAGAGCCCAGGATAATAACATATGCGCATACAATAATAAAAAGTAAGTAATAAGCGCAGGGTTATTACTCTCACTGAGCGAGAACTGAATGAAAAGTCAGCGATAAGTGCAGAATTATTAGTTACAGTTCTAGTGAATAAATAGGGGTACATCTGAGAAGGGGAAGGCCTGGGGAAGAGAAGGGGAGGTCTCGCGGTTCAATAAGGCTCCTAGCGCCATTTCCCTTGCTCCCACCGCCATTTCCCTCGCTCCCGCAGCTTGGTCTGGGGTGGCGCCTGTGGGTTGAAGTAGGACGACAGAACACTGCATCCCAGGTCAACCCGGCGAGACAGATCCCGGATTCGCTCGATGCACCTTTCGGGTGAGGATCCGGCGGTAGCTCCCCCCGGCCTGTCCATCTCGCCGATAAGATAATCCCGCTCCAGAGTCTCTAGCCTCTTTTCCACTAACTGGCGAAACTCTTTTGTCGTAAGGTCGCAGACCCGTTCTCGCCAGATGAGCTTCGATAGGACGACGACGACCTTCTTCCCCCATCTTTTAGCGCTCCCGGCACCGGTCAAGATCTCCTCCATCTCGTCAGACGAAGGGAAGGGGGAGCTCTCGCCGTCTTCCCCCTCTCTTTCTTCTTCTTCTTCTTCTTCTTATTCCTCTACCTCAGCTCCAAGCCGCGAGCCCATGTCCCCTGGCAAAAGAGTTCCTGTTATAGCGAGAGCTAGAGGATTGCTGTGATAAAATTTCCATATACCTGCAGCATGACGAGGCCCCCCGGTCGACGGCAGGCGAGAAGGCCCAGCCCCCCCCCCCCCCCCCCCCCAGCTCCAATGAGTAGGTGGATTGGCTTTCCTTTTCCGGGGGGGGGGGGGGGGGTAAACTTTGCGAATGGTGATCCCGGCTTGGTCAGGAGCGGGGGAGCGGGTCTCCTCTCCCGCAGGATGGCTGACATCAAGCGGAGGCGTGAAAGATTCGGCAGTATTTCCTCCCGCCGGTATGGAGGAATCAACCGCAAGGGCAGGCTGATTCGCAGCCCTCGCCCCGCTCTCCCGGGTGGCGACACCCGGCGGTGCGAAAACTGGCGCTGCGAGAAGACAGTTCAGCATTCAAAGATTTGAGTTAAGGATGAGAGGGGAACCATTACCTGCAGTGATCGGGTCAGGTGGAGGAGCCACCTCCGAAACCCGTGGTTGATCCTCGGGGTGGCAAGAGGATGGATCCAAGACTTCGTGCGTGGAAGCGGAAGCATCGGGAATCGTCTCCTGCGAGATATACCGCGTCAACTACTAAGCGACTGGTGTTTTCGATGATTGGAAAATCGAGCGTACCTTCCGCGGCGAGGGATCGTCCGCGCGACTAGGGGTTGGGGTAGGCAGGCTCCTGTTCTCGTGGGGCAGGTCCCGCTGAATCACCTTTGCCCTCTTCTTTTTCTTCTTGGGCAGAGAAGGCTCAGCGGCCGACGAATGTCTCGCTAGCCATGGGGCAACCAGGGCGCTGTTAGCCCTAGCTCGCGCCTGTGCCGCATTGATGCGGTCTTGCAGATCTTGCGGAAGCGGTTTGTCGGCGCGCTTGGAAGGCATCCCGTGAGGAGGCGAGAGCTCAGGCTAAGAATGACGACTCGAAGGAAGTGTTATGGCAGTCTATCAGCACACGTATTTATAGACACCGTACGGCCCACCAAAAGATTCCCTGATGTTGACACGTGCTCAGCGAATATTTTTTGGGTTGGACATGTCTTTTCGAGTGCAGAGCTAGCTCAAAAAGAGCGGGGATTGTATACAACCCCATATTTGCTAAGTCAGACCAGGATACGCAACAGTCACAATTGGGTTAGCCGAAGGAGTTCCCGCCCTAAAGAAGATCTCGCCCAAGTCGGCGGGATCGATCGCGCCAGATCGTCGATCCAAGATCGGCGAGCGCAACCGAATCGTCGAACGGAGAACAGCGGGCCAAGATCGTCGAGCGCGGCCAGCGGGAGAACGCTTGTGCTTGCGCCAGGCTCCAATCTCAAAGGGCTCTTGCCTGTAAGTAGGCGAGAGCGTTCGCGCCAGGCTCTGGACAGGAGGTCCTCGGCTCTGCTCTCGCCGAGGGGGGCCAGGGCCTTGGGTAAAATGTCCTAATTGCCCTCAGGAGAAATTACCTCAGTACCCTCAGGAAAACAGCGGGATTCGGCTATTGGCAGACCAACTAGGGGCTTTTCTGTAATTTCAGGTCAACACGATGTTATAAATAGACCCATAAGTACTCTTTAGAAGGCAAGCTGTCATTACCTCTCAAATTCCAGTGCTTTCTGAGGAGCTCCTAGCCCAGCTTTGACTTTGGAGGGGAAGCTCTCAGAGATCTTCTGGGTGTGAGGTGGGACCTCCCTGCTGAGGCTATTGGGTCAGTCTTAGGTCCTTTGAATGCAGTCGAGGGTTGAGACTTGAGAGAAGTAGGTTTTGGCTGCACCCCCTTTTCTTCGAACTCTCGTTGAGGTCATATTTGGCTTCAACAAGATAATACCCATGTCTAGCCATTTAATTATTTCCTTCATTACTACTTTTTCATAGGGGGACGAAGCCTATGTTGATGTTGGATTTGCTTCTTCTTCAAGTAATATCTTATGCATACAAATGGTTGGGCTAATCCCTTTAATATCGACAAGTGTCCATTCCATAGCCCCTTAAATTCTCGTAAGACTTCAAGTAGTTTTGTTCATTTTCATGATCTAATGAAGCATCAATGATGATCAGTGGAGTGTTACCTTCCCCTAGAAAGGCATATTTTAAATGTTCGGGTAGAGGTTTTAATTCCAATATTGGAGGATCAATGATATATGGTTTAATGACTTTAGGTTTACTTGACCTACTTATTGGTTCAAATTTCTTATCAAATGGAAACCTCCCATAAGAATCAAGAGCCTTGATGCATTCATCCATTTCTAAATCTTTCTCTCATTCTTCATTTGTTAAAATGTTTAGAAGTTTTTGTTCTTGATCTACCTTATCATGCATCATTTGGGTAGGTACTTCTACTTCTTCAACAGAATTACATTCCTCTTTATTGTTTGGAAATTTCATAGCATTGAGAATTTTAAATGTTAGTTCTTCATTGTTAATTCTCCTTTTTATACGTCTATAAGTGTTCTCCCCGTGGATAAGAATGGCATAAAATAATCGGTACATCCTTATCTTCATCCATGTCTAGTACTACAAAATTGGTTGGAAAAATGAATTTTTTTACCGTAACCAACACATCTTCAACAATTTCCTTAGAAAATCCTAAAGATCTATCGGCTAATTGAAGAGTGAGAGATGTTGGTGCAATCTCTCCAACACCCAATTTTCTATAAATAGATAATGACAGTAAGTTTATATTAGCTCCCAAATCACATAATGCTTTTTCGAAAAATTTCACTCCTATTGAACATGATATTGTAAAGCTTCCGGGATCTTTGACTTTTGGAGGTAGTTTTTTTTTGTAGGATCACGCTACGTTCTTCAGTTAACACTACTATTTCTTTGTCTACAAACCTTCTTTTTTTTGATAAGATGACTTTCATAAACTTAACAAAACTTGGCATTTGTTCTAGTGCTTCAGCAAATGGAATGTTTATAGTTAATTGCTTGATGATATCCATAAAATTTTAAAATTATTTATCAAGTTTTGTTTGTGCTAACCTTGATGGAAACAGTGGTGGAAGATAAATAATTTCTTTCTTTTTAATAGTTAGTTGTTCGATTTCAACTACCTTCGGCTCCTTAATCTCTAAAGACTTCCCTTGTGATTCACTTGTTTTCTCTCTTTTCTCCTTCTCCCTCACTTTTTCTAACAACCCATCCCCACTTAAAATTTCTACTCCACTCCTTAAGCTGATAGCTTTGCAATGGTTATTTTGTTCATATCTTATAAGATTAGTTATAATGTCAGAAGGTAATGATCTCATTGGCCTTTGAATTAATGAGTTTGCATTCAAGTATAGCTATTCTACTAAGGTTAATTATTTCCATTAAATTATAGGGACAAGCGAAGGACTGGTTGGACTCATTACCACATGTTTCTATCACAACATGGGAACAACTAGTTGATATATTTATTGAAGAATATATCAACTAGTTGTTCCCATGTAGTGATAGAAACATGTGGTAATGAGTTCAACCAGTCCTTCGCTTGTCCCTATAATTTAATGGAAATAATTAACCTTAGTAGAATAGCTTCTTCAGACGCACCGTTAACCTTAAACATGTCACATATTGCTAAGAAGGTCTGTAAATGAGAATTTACACCATCATGATTAAGACCCCCAAACTTATTATATTATACTTATTGCATAATTAGTGGATCCATTTTAAAATTATTGGCTTTGATAGCAGGTCGAGCTATACTTGAATGCAAACCTCCTCTAAAAGGTGTGTTATAGTCTCAATATGTCATTCACGGTACAACAGGTTGATCAATTTGATCAACATGACCCTCATAATCGTCCATGTTACCTTATACGTTATTATTCATCTCAGGATGAATAATATTGAGCGTTCTAAAAGTTCTTCGGTTTTATCTACAAGTACATTCAATTTCAGAATTCAACGGTAACAATTCAATGTCTCGATATCTGGACATGCACTAAACAGAATTCCAAAAAGATAAATAAAAATACAAACAAAATATTTGATCTCTAAATATTTAGGATTCACTAATATTGCAAGAAATAAAACATTAAATTTGTAGCATCTCCCCGGCAATGACACCAAAAACTTGATACACCTGAAATAAATTTACGTAATAACGCAAGTGCATGTGCCGAATCAAGTAATATAAAGTGAGAAAAGAGAGTTCCGTCGGAGAAGTGACTAATTTAGTGCTCGCAAGTACTAGCTCTACCTTTTCTTTAAATTCAAGCAGAATGATTAAAAGTTAATTTGGATTAAGGACAATTAAAAGAAGAAAAAAATTAAAACTAAATAATGCTTTCTTAAGAATACCTTTATCAAGATAGAGAAGTAATCTCGTACGTTGATTTCCTTTGCCTACTGCGATGAGTTTTAAAAGTGATCTTTCATGAAATGATTAATTACTTTCTTGTAATGATTTGAAAGTGAAAGTCATCATCTCTCAATCTCAGAAATCCATTTACTCTAATTCCTCTAGTTATCTCCAACTTAGGTAGAACGAGAATAACATAAATCACTCAAATCAATGTTGCTAACACAAGATGAAATCTCTTTCTCTCTTTATGCTATGTTGAAATTTATACTACACTTACGCCACTCCTTTCTCGAATCTTGCCACGCAGTATAAAGATGGAATTTTGTCTAAATATTTACACGACTCCTCTCTCGAATCTCGCTACACAAAATAAAGGATTCAACCCTAAAATACGTAACTCATCTCTCGAATCTCGCCACATAAGTTAGAAGAAGAATACTCGATCTAAAAATTCCACAAATAGATCATAAAACCAACAAAGATAGGTTTTCAAACAATCATAAAAGAGAAATTACAATCACTGCATCACAATCAGTCAAAGTACTCTCCACGTAAAAGACCAAGAAATTTAGTTCATGCTTGAATAATGAAACCACACAACAAGGAAGACCTTACTAGACATGCTTTTAGAAGTTTAAATGCTACATGAATTTGCGCTTAGATCCCGCTTAAGTGCCTTGTTCCTTCTCGCCGATGTGTCCAAACTCTAGCCATTCTTCTACTTCTCAAAGATGATGACTCTTAGATCTCTCTCCCTCCCAAGAATTTCGTTCCCCCTGTTGGATCCCTAGTTGGATTTGGGCTAGGTTCACTAAACTAGGATGTTTGACCAACATGTATAACCCGGGTCATGTTTGTGTCCTAGAGTCTAGGACATGTCCTTAGAGTCAACACTACATGGACCAGCCATCAACAGACTACAGAAGACTCAAGACTTAGAGAAATTATAAAGACTCGGGAAATGAGTTCGACGTTCGTCGAACTCAGCTCGACGAAAGGCATGCTCAGCTCAACGAAATCAGAGACAATTATCTGAGCTGAGATCGACAAATTTGGTTCTGAGGTCGCCGATCTCTGGATGTTCTACCTCAGCATTTTAAGTCCAGAAACATCTAAATATTCTAAGTCCAGAATCATACTCCAGTCGACGAATTCATGTTCTCATCTCGATGAAATCAATTCTCAGGTAGACGATTTCTGGACACTTTACTTCTACATTCTTAAGTCCAAGAAACATTTCACTAAACTCCAATCGACGAAGTTAGAATCTCAGCTCGACGATCTTGATGCACAGAATTGGCAATGGCTCTGGAGAAAGCAGTTATCTGTTCTTAGTTCGACGATCTTGGATCTCAGCTCTATGAACAAAGGTTATCTGGTCGACGAACATAACTTCTCAGCTCGACGAACTTAGGACCCAGTCGACAAATTCTATTCTCTGCTCGACGATTTCTGTGCAGTTTCAGACTTGGAAATTTCCCTCCCTCTATCCTCATTTTATTGCAATAATTCCTGAGTAATCAATGCTTAAATATTCTTTGAATATTACCGTTAGAAGCAAGCATTGATTACGGTCTTCATCAGGATTATTACTTGCCGCTTTTTAATGGGACAGTTGGGGAAATCAATCAATGCGGATATTCTTCAGGCCGTCAGTAATCAATGCTGAAGAAATTCAAAATTCAGAAGGAAGATTACATGGAAAATATAAAAGGATTTTTTTTCTTCCTTCTCAGCGACATTCAGAACACAAAAAAAGAAATCATACAGTAACAGAGAAAAGAACAAGCCCCAGACCAGAAAAATAATAGCTAGTTGAAGAAGAAGAAGAACATTCATTCAAAATCAAGTATCTTCTTCTCTCTTCATTCCAGGATTCTTCTGAGGACAACAAATACTCTATCAGTCAAGAAGTTCCTGGATACCTTCTAGTCAAGGCTGAAACATTGAAGACCTACTCACCCTGAAACAAAGCTCCAACCTTCCTGAACAAATCAATATCTCAGGGGGAGACTTTGTTAATATCAAAGATCCACTTAAATCTTCTCAGCTGTATTTGAGAAAGAGAAGACATCATCACTCTCTTACCCCCACTATAAAAAAGGTTCTTTAACTCCCTTCAAAAGTTATTCCTGGTTGTAAGTCACCTGAACAAAAGACTTGGGATTGATTTTTGAGCACCCGATCAAAAGCTCATTGGTGGCAGTCACCTGATCAAAAGTCTGAGTGGATTCCTACCAGGGTGGTAGAAGAGTGGATGTACCCAAGTTTAGCGGAACCACTATAAAATTCTTGGGTCGTCTAGTTGCCTTCTTTTTCTTTTGTTCTTGCTGTGGCTGTGCTAGTTAGGTTACTGTGTCTGTGATAGCTAGTTTATATTTGTTGTGCCTGTGGTAGATTACTTTATCTTAGGACTATTTTTTATTTATAGCAAATTGGCCTTAAAATTTCAAGATACTCTATTCACCCCCCCATCTAGAGTATGTCAGATCTAACTCTAACTTTCAATTGGTATCAAAGCAAGTTTCCATTGGTTGTACAAGCTAACCCTTGAACCAAAAGATCCTTTGTTAGATATGAATTTTTACTTCTATTAGGATTATATTCATAGCATGGAACAGAACAAAGACTATGCAAGCACCAGACCTCCAGTGTGCAACCTAAATAGGTTTGCCATCTAGAAGGCAAGAATAAAACTGTATATGAATTCTATTGATGAGTACATCTACAACTCTATTTTGACAGGTCCTGCTCAAGCAACTGCCTCTATATCTACGACAGCCTCAAGCACTAATGCAGTTCCACCACCTGAGTGGACTGAAGCTCAAAAGAAAGCCAAGGTTGCTGATGCCAAGGCCATGAACATTCTGGCCCAAATAATGTCAGATGACATTTTCCAAAGAGTGGCTGAATGCACATCAGTCAAGGCCATTTAGGACTCTCTCAACAAAATGGTTGCTGGCTCTGCTGATGAAAGGAAGGACGGAAGATCAAATATCATATCCCAGTATGAGAATTTCAAGAAGGATGAAGCAGAATCTGTTGCAAACATATACAATAGGTGAGCTCAATAATCAATGAGCTGAAGACCTTGGACAAGGATATCACCCTCACTAAGGTGAATGACAAAATCCTCATATGCTTCCCAAGCTCATGGGATTCAAGGATCTGGCCAATCAAGGAGGCCAGGAGATTAAATGAGATCTCCACAGTGTCTCTATTAGGAAAGTTCAAGTCCTATGAGCAGCTCATAAAGTCCAGAGAAGCAGCTGAACAAAGGACTCCTTCACCAGTAAGGAAAGAGCACAACTTGGCATTCAAGGCTACTAAAGAAACCGAAGCCTCAATAGTGAATGAAGAGCTAATGAGTCTTCTTGCCAAAAGATTTTACAAAATGGTAAGGAAAGACTTTAGGAGAAAATCATCCAGGCAGTATGATAAGCCAAGGTATGACAAAACTCCCACTAAAGAAGTAGTTTGCTTTGCCTGCAGGAAACTTGGACATTTCATCTCAGAGTGTCCGAATAATCAAAAGAAAGAAAGGAGAAGAGAGAAAGACTCCATAAAATTACAAGGCTCAAGGCATTCTTTCAGCACATACAAGAAGAAGGAGAAGAGATTTGTAATAGAAAGCTGAAGTGACACTGAAGATGAATCCACATCTTCCAGTTCCAGTGAAGAAGAAGAAGAGGCAAGGTCCAAGGAAGTCTGCCTCATGGCCATTGATGCCTCCAAAAGTCAATCAGAAGAGGAAGAATCTGAAAATGAAGGAGCTTCAGAATCTGAAGCTGATCAGGTATTGTTATCTTTTGACTATAATTCTGATAGTTTCAAAATTGAATTTAAAACTATGTGCATTGATTTAATAAACTCAGAAAAGGAAATCAAAATACTTAGGGAAAAATTATCAAATCAGCAAAACATCATTTCTGAAAACACTAAGTTAAAAGAAGAACTAACATTAGCTAATGAACAAATCACTTCTTTAAAAACAGAGCTATGTAAGGCCAAACAACTTGAGGAATCTCTCAATGAGAGAAGCCTTAAGCTGATGGATATCACAAGCATAGTCAATGCCAGACTAAATGAAAAACTAGGCTTGGGTGCATCATCAAGTTTACCCCCCATACTCAAGAAGAATATACTAACCACACCAATAAAGTTTATGTCTGAAAAGAGTAAAGAAAAGGTAGATAATAACAATTCCAATCAAACTGAAATCACATACAAAAACAAGAAAAATCAAAATCAGAAAACCTTATAAAAAAACAAAGTTCAGCAGATTTCGTCGAACTCAGATCGACGAAATCTGGCCAGTTCGTCGAACTCAAGTCGACGAACTCTGAACGCAAATCAAAATAATAATTATTCGTCTTACTGCGATCGACGAACTGTGTATGGTTTGTCGTGCAGAGATCGACGAACTTGGGGCACAAAAAATGAATATGTTCATTCTCTGAGCAGAGATCAACGATCTCATCCCGTTTCATCAAACTCTGGTCGACAAACTTTCAACATTTCGTCGAACCCAGAAAGACTTAATAAAAGTCATAATTATTACAGCAACTCAACTCAGTCTAGGAAACCTTTTAATCCACATGCTGATTAGACAATTCCTCCTAGAAGACATCACCCCTTATGATATAAATCACAACCTGAATTTTCAATAATATCTAGTTTTTCTTATCAACAATATAAAGGACCCAAGGTAACCTGGGTCAAGAGCAACTAACTTTTTTCATTGCAAGTAAAGGGCTGTCCAGTGGTTAATCAAAAATGGTACCTGGATAATGGATGCTCCAAACACATGACTGGCAGTAAGGATAATTTATTTAACTACAAGTCTAAGATGACACCAAAGGTTATCTTTGGTGATTCAAAGTGTGGCCAGTCTGAAGGTTTTGGAGAAGTAAAGATTGGAGCAGTCATTTTCAAGAAGGTGACATATATAAGTGGACTCAAGCACAACCTCATCTCTATAAACCAACTATGTGATGAAGGTTATCCGGTACAATTTAACTCAACATCTTGTATTATTTCTAATAAAGAAAAACAAAATGTTTTAATTGGAAATAGAGAAGAAAATATATATTTAGTTGACTTTCATTCTGCCAATTCAGATATTTGTCTGCTTAACATTGTTTGCAATCAAAATGAATTACGACATAAAAGGCTAGGATATGTAAATATGAAAAAAATTACTAGGCTATCTAAAGACAACCTTGTAAGAGGTTTACTTTCTGTTCCCTACAAGAAGGAAGGCCTTTGCAGGGCTTGTCAACTATGTAAGCAAACTAAATCTAGTTTTAAGTCGGTTAATAAAAGTGATTCACCTAGGATTTTATACTTGCTACACATGGACCTATTTGGACCTATTGCTGTACAAAGCCTAGGAGGGAAATCCTATACTCTAATTATTATCGATGACTTCTCAAGATTCACTTGGGTGTTCTTTCTGAGATCTAAGTCAGATACATTCAAAGTTCTTACAGATTTTCTCAGGACCATACAGATTGAGTACTCTACTCATGTTACATTGATCAGAAGTGATCATGGTACAGAGTTTGAGTCTCTTCTTATGCATGAGTTCTGTGAGAAGGAAGGTATCAGACACTGCTTCTCAGCTCCTAGAACTCCTCAGCAAAATGGGGTAGCTGAAAGGAAGAACAGAACCTTAATTGAAGTTGCAGACACATTACTTGCAGATGCTTACATGCCCCTATCCTTTTGGGCAGAGGCTGTAAGCACAACAAAATATGTACTGAATATAAGCCTAATACATAAACTTAAGAATATGACTCCCTATGAATTGCTTAAAGGGAAGAAACTTAAAATCACACACTTTAAAGTTTTTGGCTGCAGATGTCATATACATAATAACAATAAGAAATATATTAGAAAGTTTGAAGCTAAAGCTGAAGAGGGAATTTTTCTAGGATATTCCCAAGTAAGCAAAGCTTATAGGGTGTTTAACAAATCCTCTTTAAAAATTGAATAATCAATTCATGTTACTTTTGATGAGGCTAACATGTCTTATAAGGAGAAAGAGATTTCTACCAATAGCACCTTGCAGGTACCTCACTTGTGTGATAAAATGGGTGAATTAAACCTTCCACAAGAAGCTATAGCACCGTCTCCTCTACAAGTTGATGAAGACAGTGAAGATGAACCTTTGGAAGAGGCTGAACTTCATTCAACAGCAAACATAATTCCACAAAAGGAATTAATTCCAAATGTTATTGCTGAACTAACTCCACTCACTAATCTTGTCATACTAAGGGATCATCCCAGATCACAAGTGATTTGAGACATAATAATAGGTATACAGACCAGACATCAACTCAATCAAGATGTGATGCATGCTTATTTCCTCTCTCAAGTTGAACCTCAATCCATAAAAGATGTTGAGCAAGATCCCCATTGGATAATTGCAATGCAAGAAAAACTCAACCAATTTGAGAGATGTAGAGTTTGGGATTTAGTTCCAAGACACAAGGACTACCCAGTCATTGAGACTAAATGGGTATACTGAAACAAACTAGATACCCATGATGTAATTATGAGGAACAAGGCTAGGCTTGTTGCTCAAGGTTATAAGCAAGAAGAAGGTATAGAATATGACCAAACATTTGCACCAGTTGCAAGGTTAGAAGCAATCAGGATCTTCCTTGCTTATGCTACATACAAAAAGTTCAAAGTCTATCAGATGGATGTAAAGAGTGCCTTCCTGAATGGAGTACTGAAAGAAGAGGTTTATGTTGAACAACCTCCAGGTTTTATCTCTCCAACATATCCCTCATATGTTTTTAAATTGCATAAAGCTTTTTATGATTTAAAGCAAGCTCCAAGAGCTTGGTATGAGACCCTAGCTAGCTTTTTGATAGAGCATAAATTCACTAGAGGCATAGTAGATAAAACATTGTTCACTAGGCACCATAATGATCAAACTTTGTTAGTACAAATATATATAGATGACATTATATTTGGGTCTAATGATTCCAAACTATGCAAGAGGTTTTCTGACCTCATGCATTCTAAGTTTGAAATGAGTAGCATGGGTGAGCTCTCATACTTCCATGATCTCCAAGTGAAACAGCTACCTGATGACATCTTCATCTCCCAGGCTAAATATGCTAAAGAGCTTCTTAAAAAGTTTGGGATGACTGATGCCTCAGCAAAGAAAACAACTATGGCTACTAATGCTGTAATAGACACTAATGAACATGGGAAACCATTTGATCAGAAATTATATAGGGGCATTGTTGGGTCCCGACTATATCTTACAGCAAGTAGACCTGATATAATGTTTGCAACATGTCTTTGTCCTAGGTTCCAAGTGAACCCTAAAGAATCTCATCTAGTTTTTCTAAAAAGAATTTTGAGATATATAAAGAGTTGTCCTAGTTTAGGTCTCTGGTATCCTACTGAGTCAGAATTTGATTTAACTTGATATTCAGATGCTGACTTTGCTGGATGCAGGGTAGACAGGAAAAGTAGCTCAAGAACTTGTCAGTTCCTTGGTATGAGATTAGTGTCTTGGTTCTACAAGAAAGAATCATCTGTGTCCACATCAACTGCTGAAGCAGAATACATTGCAGCTGGCAGTTGTTATTCCCAGATGTTGTGGATTCAAAACCAACTCCTAGACTATGTGTTCAACTTAAATAATTCAACTCTCTTATGTGATAACACAAGTGTTATATCCATAGCACAGAATCTAGTCTATCACAGTAGGACTAAGCATATAGACATTAGGTATCATTTCAATAGAGAGTGTGTAGACAAAAACAAAATTAAACTTGTCTATATCTATACTGATTTACAAAGAGCAGATATTTTCACCAAACCCTTGGATGAAAGAAATCACTTGCTCTTTATAAATCAGTTGGGCATGATCAATGGAGAAGCTTTGATTTAACTTCTGTCTGCACTCGATGATTTTTTCAAAGTTTGTCGAACGGAGCTCGACGAACTGGGAAAAGTTCTTGAGATATTCATCGAACCGAGATCGACGAACTCTCTGTGAGTGATGTTGTTTTCGTCGAACGGAGATCGGTGAATCTACTTCAGAAAACTTTCGTCGAACGGAGCTCGACGAAATGTTTTCAAATCTTCAGACTGAGCTCGACGAAATATTTAACTACAAATTATTTCGTCGATCTCAGATCGAAGAATTATTTATTTTTCATGGAACGAAGTTTGTCGATTCATATTCCGAAAAATCCTATATCTAGGTTTTTCTTCGACCTTCATCCCGTGCTTTCAGTTTCCTTGCACTTGATCTTCGTTTTCCTCTTTGTTGGGTACATTGGAATAAATGTACCTGATTTGAAGAAGCCTCACCCTACTCAATGATATACATCAAAATGTATTTGTTGTATTTTGAGTTACCTTGTGCAGGTTAAGTATTTGCAGGGAAAGCTGAAAAGTTTCTAAGTCCATGTGTCGACATCCAGAAGTAATTGTGTCGACACTTAAGAAGGCTTGTGTCGACACCTAGAGAAGCAGTGTCGACACTTGGAGTAATTGTGTCGACACCAGGAATACAGAGTCGACACCAGAAGGAAAGTGTCGACACATACAGGCTGTGTCAACACACATTGAATAAATGTCCAGAGAAGCTGTGTTGACACTTAGAAGCAGTGTCGACACCCAGAAGAACTTTGTCGACATCAAAAGTGTCGACACTTGGAGGCTGTGTCGACACTCAGCAACACTTCAACAAAGTTTAAGTACAAGTGTCGACACAAAGGAGATGTGTCGACACTCAGCCAAAGTCTCAACGCAAGAAGAATGTGTCGATACAAGGAGAAGTGTCAACACACAGCAAAAGTCTCAACACATGAAGAAAGTGTCGACACTAGGAGGCTGTGTCGACACTCAGCAAATTGCAATAAAATCTAAGTACAAGTGTCGACACAAAGGAGATGTGTCGACACTCAGCAAAAGGTTCAACACAGAAGGCATGTGTCGACACCAAGAAGATGTGTCGACACTTCACAAGTTCAACACAAGAAGATGTGTCGACACAAAGGAGTTGTGTCGACACTTACAATAAATCAACTAAGTATCAAAGAAGAAGGACTTGTGTCGACACACAGGATCAGTGTCGACACATGTTGAAGAAGCAGTGTCGAGAAGCAGATTCTACAACACAAGGAGTTGTGTCGACACCATGAAGGCTAGTGTCGACACTTAGTCTACTTGTGTCGACACTTGGTCTATAAGTGTCGACACTTAAAGACCGACTGTCTCGACACTTTCAGACAGTTACAGAAAATTCAAGAAGTGACTGGATGACATGACAGCTGTCATTCCAGCCGGTCTACTGCAACTGTCAGAGATGTCAGAAAGTTGTTAGGAATCGGATCAGCCGGTCACCATGAAGAAAGTCTATATAAAGGCTTATACATTCAATAGATGATAAGAGTTGGAAATCAACAAATTAAAGTACAACACAACTAGAAGAAGACCTTCAAGTGAAGATCTAAGAAGTTGGAGAGAGAGAGCTCCTTCTAAGAAGACAGCTGTGGAACCAGGCTGTGAAGAAAGTTTCAGATTGAGATCTGATTCTTAAGTTAGCAGTGATTGAAGATCAGCTGCATTGAGACTCAACCCTATTGTGTTCAAAATTCAAGAAGATTTGAAGGAAGCTAAGGGAGGTTGATCTCAGCAAAGTTCTTCCAAGAACTCATCAAGAAACCTGTCAACTCTTCTCTCTTATTCTGAGTTGTAGATATATACATTGTATTTTTAATTTCTTGTAGGATCCTTAGGGATCTGAGTTGTAAGCCTGAAATTATAAAGGCTGAGTGGTAGGGCATGTATGCCTGAGTGTAGGAGATTCATTTCTCTGAGTGTAGGCCTTGTGGCTGAGTGTAGGTCTTTGTGAAGACTGAGTGGTAGGGCTGTATGCCTGAGTTGTAGGAGTGGGATCACTCTGAGCTGTAGTAACCTATTTGGGGTTCTGAGTGTAAGATCTGAGGATCTGAGGAATAGTGGAGAAGTTTTGCTGAATCTAGTACACTACTAGATAGGCGAAGGGGGAAAGTGGATGTACCCAGACCTTGGGGAACCACAATAAAACTGTGTGTACTCTGTGTGTGTGACTGATTCTGTGTATGCTGTGTAAAGATCTGTGAATGATGTGATTAATTCAGCCTGCTGTGATTAAGTCTGCCTAAAAATTCAAAACGATTAAAGTCACCTATTCACCCCCCTCTGGGTTATTAGGTACAATTTCTTTCAAGTTGTATCAAACCGAGGTTACTCAACAAGGACATAACTGTCTGAGTAAAAGATCCCGTTGACAGATTCAGTATAATCAAGAAAATCAAGAAAATGGGTTCAACAGAGAATCACAAAGAACTTGGATCCATGAAGTTGCCAATCTATAGAAAGGAGATTTTTGGCATCTGGATAGAAAGGGTTAGGCTATTTATGGAAGCCTCTGACTCCAGAATCTATATTACTATTAAAGAAGGGTCATATGTGCCAATGAAGGTATCTGTGTTGGATGCAAATCAGAGAACTCCAAAAGATTATTCTGAAATGACTAAAGATGAGATTATTCTGGCCACAATGGACAAAAGGGCTCAGAATATAATTGTGAGTAAAATAGATGATGCCACATTTCAGAATTTGATACACTGTAAAACATCAAAGGAAATGTGGTACACACTGATAGTGTACATGGAGGGTTCTGAAGAAGTTAGACAGGACAGAAAGTCTTTGTTAAACCAAGAGTATGAGAGCTTCAGATAAGGAAGGTCTGATAGCATAACTGAGTACTACAAGAAATTCTATAGGATAGTTAATGAGTTAATGTCCTATGGAAGAGAATTCAGCAATTATGAGCTGAATGATAAGTTCTTGAGATCCCTAACTAAAGACTGGGATACTAAGATTTGTGCCATAAGGGAAATGGCCAAATTAGCAGACATTCCTCCTCCAATATTGTTTGGAAAACTGTTATCATATGAGATGCAGTTAATGGTAAGGAAGGAGGAGGAGAAGACTACAAGAATTGAGCACAAAGAAAGAGCTGTGGCTTTCAAGACAGAAGCCACTAGGAAATATAAAAGTAAGTCTCCATCTCCACCTCCAAAAGTTGCTGAGACTGAGACAAATGAGTCAGTAAGCAGGAATTCTGAGAGCAATGAGAGTGATGAGGACTTTGCAGCTTTCACAAGACATTTTCAGAAGTTCCTAAAGAAGAAACAATGGAGGTCTAAGCCATCCACTTCAAAGAAGGCATCAAAGAATGATAGGAGAAAGCCCAAGTCAAGTAGAACTACAACTTCAAAGATAGTTTGTTATTGTTGTAACAAACAGGGACATGTTGTTGCTGACTGTCCAGAGAAGAGAAAAGAGTCAACTGATAAGAAGAAGACTCAGATCAAGGGCAAAAAGGAAAGGTCCTTTGTTGCTAAGAAGGACAAAAGTCTGTCAGATATGTCTTCTTCAGAAACTGATTCAGAAGCTGAAGCTTACATTGGACTGTTTGCTGAAGAAGAAGAAGATGAGTTCATCCAATTAATGAACTCAATATATGAGCAAGAGGACAATCAGTGCCAGGGACTGATGGACTTATCAGAAGGAGATAAAATCCAGGAGCAGCCTGGACCAAGTCAGGTACAAAATTGTTCTGTTAGTTCATTTTCTAGTACTGGATCAGAATCAGATTCATCAGCATCAAGTGATGAGAGTGGATCTGAATCTGAAGGAGATATTCATTAATTGATTGATGAATATAGAGTAGTGTTGCAAGCTTTGAATAAAAGCAAATCCTTGACCAAGAGTCAGGCTAAGGAGATTGCCAGTCTTAAAGTTGCTGCAACAGAGTTTGATAAGTTGATTGATCAGAAATTAAATGAAATAGCCAGACTGAGGCACATAACTGTTATTCAGATGGGGACTATAACATTTAAAAATGATCAAATCAAAAATCTGGAGATTAGTCTTCAGAAAGAGAGAGATATAGTAGCAAGGTTTTCTAAACCAAAGTCTGTTTTACCTTTAATAGATGAGTTCATTTCTCAAAAAGGTAAAACTGGATTGGGGTTTACTAAACCTGCCAGGACTGTTTAGTCCAAGTCTAAGGGCAAAGCCCCAGTACTCAACAAGCCTGCTGTAGATAAAACAGCTAGGGTTGTACCTAAGCAAAGGTACAACAGATTTGAGTGCTGGTGTTGTGGCAAGGTAGGCCACTTTGCCATAGACTGTTGGCACAATTCAAGTGCCAAGGTGAGTAACAATCTGCCTGCTAGAAAAGCTACAGGTAGTTTTGTTAAGAGGCAAACTAACCAGCACCAAGGACCCAAGAATTCTTTGGGTTCTAAGGTTAACTAATCTGTTTTGCAGGTGAGTCCAAGTGGTCATGCTCCAATATGGTACTTGGACAATGGATGTTCCAGGCACATGACTGGAACTAGGGGATTGCTAAAGGACTACACACAAATCAAGGATGATCCTAAAGTCACCTTTGGTGGTTCTGAAAAAGGAATCATCAAAGGTTTTGGTAACATTTCTAGCAAGCTTATTACTATTACTCAAGTGGCTTATGTTAAAGGTTTGAAACACAACCTCATTAGTATAAGTCAGCTGAGTGATTTAGGATATGACATCTCATTCGTCAAAGATGGTTGTCATATCAGGAGGTCAAATGATCAAAAGATCATTCTGACAGGTTATAGGAAGAGAAATGTCTATTGTCTAGACATTATGTGTGAGAACAATGTTTCTCCTGTGTGTCTTATAGCTGATGATAAAGTCTCTCATTGTGTCAAATGACACAAGAGGCTAGCCCATCTTAACTATAAGACAATTGGTCAACTCTATAGTAAAAAGTTAGTGAGGAATGGTCCTCAAGTTAAGTGTAAAATGGTTGGGATATGCTCAGCTTATCAAAAGGGCAAGCAGACTAGATCCACCTTTAATAGCATTGAGAACAAAGATGCTGTGAGGTGCTTATACCTCTTGCATATGGATCTATTTGGTCCTATGCCAGTTCACAACCTAGGTAGGAAGGTCTACACTTTTGTGGTTATAGATGACTACTCAAGGTTTTCCTGGGTGTTCTTCCTTAGACAAAAATCTGAAACACCTAATATCTTTTATAGTTTTGTCAAACAAATTCAGAATGAGTTAGACAGTACAGTGGTCAAAATAAGAAGTGACCATGGTACTGAATTCCAGTCTGATAGTATGACAAAGCTATGTGAAGAGTTTGGGATATTTCAGGAATTTTCTTCACCAAGAACACCTCAGCAAAATGACATTGCTGAAAGGAAAAATAGGACCTTGATAGAGGCTGGTAGAACCCTATTAAGTGACACATCTCTCCCTGAATATTTCTGGGCTGAGGTAGTTAATACTGCATGTCATGTGATTAATAGGGCTACTATCACCAAAAGCCACAATAAGACCCCCTATGAGATTGTGAAAGGCAGAAAACCAAATCTATCCTATTTCAGGATCTTTGGTTGTAAATGTTATATACTTAACAATGGTAAGTCTTACTTATCTAAGTTTGCTGCCAAATCCCAAGAAGGGATCTTTGTTGGGTACAACAACAACAGTAAGGCTTATAGGATCTACAACTTGACTGCTCAAGTTGTAGAAGAGTCTGTTCATGTAGTGTTTGATGAAGCTAGACTTATTAACAATGAATTATCTAGAAGTATTTGCAGCTCCACAGGTTTGACTGAGAAGATGGACAAGCTCACTATAGAAGAAGGATTTACTGCAAGTCAGCATGTGGATGATAGTGGCTGTTGTCCAGGGGGAGTACTAGATGCACCTGATGCAGAAGAAGACCTAGGAGTGCAGCAAGTTGAAGAAGTTGAAGGAGTACAACCTGAAGACAGGCTGCCTCCAGCTAATAGACATCTAAAAGATCATCCAACAAATCAAATTATTGGTGATCTCAGACAAGGGGTACAAACAAGGAGCAGAAATCTAAGTTCAGTACTCTACTCCAGCTTTCTATCCCAAGTAGAGCCAAAGAGATTTGAAGAAGCTATCCTAGAACCTCATTGGATTGAGGTTATGCAAGAGGAATTGAATCAGTTCAAGAGATGCAAAGTCTGGGAGCTTGTTCCTAAACCAAAAGACCACAACATAATTGGAACTAAGTGGATCTTCAGGAACAAGATGGATGAACATGGAGTTATTATAAAGAATAAAGCAAGACTGGTTGCAAAAGGATATAGGCAGGAAGAATGTATTGACTTTGATCAAACCTTTGCTCCAGTAGCCAGACTGGAGGCAATAAGGATGTTCTTGGCCTATGAAACCTATCAAGGGTTTAAAGTATACCAATCTGATGTTAAGTCAGCTTTTTTGAATGGAAATCTGAAGGAAGAAGTCTATGTGGAACAACCATCAGGTTTTGTTGATTCAACTAAACCTAATTATATCTATAGACTTAGGAAGGCTTTGTATGGGTTAAAACAAGCCCCTAGGGCTTGGTATGAAACCCTGTCTAGTTTCATCATTGAGAATAAATTCACAAGGGGGAAAATATACAAGACTCTATTCCTTAGGGAATCCAGAGGCAAGATCATACTAGTCCAAATATATGTAGATGACATCATATTTGGGTCTACTGAAAGTAGTCTTTGCAAAAAGTTTGCAAAACTAATGCAAGGACAATTTGAAATGAGCAGTATGGGGCAACTTAAGTTCTTCTTGGGTCTCCAAGTTAGACAGACTGAGAATGGTTTATCCATATGCCAGCCTAAGTTCACTCTAAAGTTGATGAGGAAGTATGGTATGGAATCATCCAGTACCATGAAAACTCCTATGGGGTAAAGTATGTCTCTTAGCAAAGATGATGCAGGGAAACCTGTAGATGATACTTTATATAGAGGGATAGTTGGCTCCCTATTGTATTTGACTGCTAGTAGACCAGATATCATGTATGCTACATGTGTCTGTGCTAGGTACCAAGCTTACCCTAAAGAATCTCACTTGACAGCAGTCAAAAGAATTCTGAGATATCTTAAGGGCACTCCTTATCTAGGCCTTTGGTACCCTAGGAATGGAGACTTTGAACTGACAGGTTATTCATATGCAGATTTTGCAGGCTGCAAGGAAGATAGGAAAAGTACAACTGGTACCTGTCAATTCCTAGGTGGAAGACTGATTTCATGGAGTAGCAAGAAACAAACAAGTGTGGCTATCTCCACAGCAGAATCAGAATATGTTGCTGCAGGAAGTTGTTGTGCTCAACTTCTATGGATTCAACATCAGCTAGAAGACTATGGTATTCAAGTAAGTAGAACACCTCTATTTTGTGATTCTACTAGTGCTATTTCTATTGCAAACAATCCTGTCTCCCATAGTAGGACTAAGCACATAGAAATAAAATACCATTTTCTAAGAGAACATGTGGAAAAAGGAGATATTTCACTAGAATGTATAAATACAGATAATCAACTAGCTGACATGTATACTAAGCCCTTAGATGAAACCAAATTCAATAGGTTCAAAATTGAATTAGGTATGATAAACTTAGAATAAGTTTTCAAAATTGGCTAAGTAAAATAGTGTCGACACACAGAGTTGTTTGTGTCGACACAGAAAAGTAGTGTCGACATTTCAGAGAAATGGTGTCGACACATCTAGACAGTCTGTGTCGACACTTAAGAGAATATGTGTCGACACATAAATAGTAGGTGTCGACACATAAATAGTAGGTGTCGACACATCCAAGGTGGTGTCGACACTTAGGATTTACTCAACATTAGTTTGGTAAAGTCTCGACTAAGTGTCGAGCTAAGCGGTGTCGACACATAAACAAGTGTCGACACATATATTCTATCGACTATACTTGTGTCGATACATAGTTGTCGAGACATTATAAGTCTGTGTCGACACTTTTCAACAGTGTCGACACAATTTAAGTATTTTGACACGCCCTTTCATCTTCGATTCTAGAAAGGTATAAATAGGTTTTCGCCATTATCTGTCGACACGCTCACCAAAGTTTCGAGACCAAACTTGTGTGTCGACATCTCTCTTCTCTAATTTAAATTTCTTCAAACCCTAATGCCGCCCAAGCTAGAAGAGAATGTGAATGAAGGATATGAACTCATGTGACATGCTTTTGATGACGCGGAACCAGAGATCAAAGGTGTGATAACCCTAATAGAAGAGACAAGGTTAGAATTTCTTATTTCCGAACCGACCAAGATATGGAAGAAAGAAGTCCTGGAATTTCTGAATGCAGCAACCCGAGATGAATCAGGACTCAAAATTAAGTCAAGAGTTCATGGGGCAAAGGTGAAGGTCTCTCCTAAGAGTCTAAGAAAGGTACTTCAACTACCTAGGACTAAGGAAGAAGAAGATGTTTCTGCTACTAAGACTAGAGAAGCATTAACATGGTGTGGTTTGGACTCAAATCTGAAAATAGGATCTGTTTTCAATAGGAAGGGAATGAACATGCAAGGCAAATTCTTATCTGAAATTGTTGGCAAGGTTATCTTGAGCAAGCCTGGAGGGCATAACAGAATATCAGCTCATATGTTTAGTCTAATGACAAGAATTATCTTCAAACTAGACACTGATTGGTCTGCAGTTGTGTTTGAGAAGATAAAAGAGAGTATGAAAAAGCCCAATTTGGGTAGGATTCTAAGTCTTTACCTGGCTGGTAGTATACCAGAGGTCATGAGTCAAGCAGTTGGAACTAAGATTAACCACATGAGGAGAATGGATTTGAGAATCTTCTCTAGGTGGGATAGAGTCTTGACCAAGGAAATGCCAACTCCTAAGAAGGAAACACCCCTGAAGAAGAAGAAAAAGACAGCCCCTGTGGCTCAAGAATCATCAAGCAGCTCTGAAGAGCAGGTAGTGTTCACTCCTGATGAAGAAGACATTGGAAATGCTGGCCAGTCACCTGCTAGACAAGAAGATGCACCAAGGCAGGGGGAGATACCACAAGCTAGCCCAATTAACCTGGATTCCATCCAGGGGGAGCCTCTACCGGTGGATGAGCCAACTCCACTAGAGAGTGAACAAGCTACCCACACAATACTTGAGGTAATAACTGAAATCAACCAATTAGATTTCTCTATTGAAAATGAAGATATGACTGACAGATTGTCTGATGTTAATCAGCAACCTCAGATTCCTAGTCAACCCCAAGATGTTGTCATAGAGGACACATCTGTTGCTGATCAAGTTGTTGATGAGATAAGAGTTTCTCCATCTCATACTCAACAGGAATTTACCCTAGAAGAACTATTCCCAGATCTTCTACAACCAGATTTTGAGAAAGAGAAAGCTGCTGCTGAGGGGGAGAAGGCCCATGTTGAGGGGGAGCATGTGGTTATTGTTGAGGAAACTGCAAGGAAGGAACCTGAAGTGCCAAAGGATGCTGAGCAGGTTCCTAGGACTGACAAGGATTTACCTTCAAGCCCTAAGGACAAGGTTGATATTGCAAGCACATCTGCTTCTGAAGATGAAGAGGCTGCAAGAGCCAATAAGAGAAAATTTCAAGTTTTCAAGAGGAGGAGCCAGACATATAAGAAAGCTTTACAAACAATAGCACCACAGCCTGCACTACAGCCAGCCCCATCTACAGATTACAGTTCATTGATGGTGGCTTTACAAATTAAGCTTGATGAGCAAAGGCAAGCTCTGGAAAAGTATGTAGATGAAGGAAATAAATCTCTACAATTTGATCTGGCCCAAGATATTAAGTCAATCAGATTTGAAATGAATCTAAATAAGAAAGAGATGACTGACTGCTTTCATAAGGGAGGAAATGCAGTAGTCTATCTAGCCACTCATCAGGAAAAGATCAAAACTCAAGTAGATGATATTGTAGTGAAGCAAGGCTATGTCCTGGAAAACCAGCTGAGAATGAATGATAATCTTACTGCTTCACACAATGCAATAGTAACAGAAATGAAGAATATATCTACTGGTCAGACTACAACAAGTGCTACAGCTAAGGCAGAATTTGATAAAGCATTACAAGAAGGTATCACTGATGTTGCTTCTGCACTTCAGGATTCGCAGAAGTTAATAACTGAAAAGCTCCAAAGGTTGAAACCTTTCTACAAAGATGGAGTAAATTACCTAAATGCACAAATCCGATTTCAGAAAGATGATCTGAGGGATCACATTGCAAGAGAAGTCATAAAAGGGGAGATGGTGTTAGTCAAAGCCAGCTCTGATCATGCAAAGTGGATTTCCAATTCCATCAGAGCCACCCTTGGATATCCTCCAATATGATACATCAAGACATACAATCAATGTATAGCCCTGCTGAGGGAGTTCAGAAGGTCATCATTGAGAAAGTGGTTCAGCCAGTGCCAGAGGCAATACTGAAAGAACAAGAGGTTTTGCTGAAGGAACAAGAGACTCAATTGTCTAAGAAGAGATTCAGAGAGCAAGCTGAACTTAGGCCTGATTTTGAACAGTGGAGCCGCACTTATAAGAATATTATCTTGACTGCATGGAAGGCTGCCAAAGACAATATCCAGGATAGAAACAAGTGGTATTCTGAACTGGAGTGGAGGAAGCATGAGACAAGGCAAGAGGCCATTGTGCAGTATAGAAGAAAGGCTAAGATGGGAAAGCTACCTCCTAATGCACAGGAGCCTAGTAAGTACTTTCCTAAGCCTTATCATTATTTTGAAAGACAAAAGATCAAGGCTGAAGAATTGAAAAAGAAAGATCTTAAAGGAAAGATGCCAGCTGCTGCTGAAGATGCTGAAGCCCTAGTCCAAGAAAAGATACAATCAGGAAAGGGCATTGTGATCAAGGAGCCTGAGCAGCAATAGGATAGAATTTTTCTTTAGTTTACAGTTGTAATCATTTGATTTTAAACTCTCTGTAAACTTTTAAATAATGAATATGTTGAAGTTGTTAGAACAATGTGATATATGTATTAATTCTATTACATTATTGTTCAGAGATATTTGAGTATGCATGTTTTGTTTATACATGTTTATGTACTTACCCTGTAATATAATCCTGTTTTACATCATGCTGTGAATTTGTTATGTATGGTGTATATCATTGACTAAGGGTTATGACTTCTCCAATTAGGGGGAGATTGTTGGGTACATTGGAATAAATGTACCTGATTTGAAGAAGCCTCACCCTACTTCAATGATATACATCAAAATGTATTTGATGTATTTTGAGTTACCTTGTGCAGGTTAAGTATTTGCAGGGAAAGCTGAAAAGTTTCTAAGTCCATGTGTCGACATCTAGAAGTAATTGTGTCGACACTTAAGAAGGCTTGTGTCGACACCTAGAGAGGCAGTTTCGACACTTGGAGTAGTTGTGTCGACACCAGGAATGCAGAGTCGACACCAGAAGGAAAGTGTCGACACATACAGGCTGTGTCGACACACATTGATGAAATGTCCAGAGAAGTTGTGTCGACACTTAGAAGCAGTGTCGACACCTAGAAGAACTTTGTCGACATCAAAAGTGTCGACATTTGGAGGCTGTGTCAACACTCAGCAACACTTCAACAAAGTTTAAGTACAAGTGTCGACACAAAGGAGATGTGTCGACACTCAGCCAAAGTCTCAACACAAGAAGAATGTGTCGATACAAGAAGAAGTGTCGACACACAGCAAAAGTCTCAACACATGAAGAAAGTGTCGACACTAGGAGGCTGTGTCGACACTCAGCAAATTGCAATAAAATCTAAGTACAAGTGTCGACACAAAGGAGATGTGTCGACACTCAGCAAAAGGTTCAACACAGAAGGCATATGTCGACACCAAGAAGATGTGTCGACACTTCACAAGTTCAACACAAGAAGATGTGTCGACACAAAGGAGTTGTGTCGACACTTACAAGAAATCAACTAAGTATCAAAGAAGAAGGACTTGTGTCGACACACAGGATCAGTGCCGACACATGTTGAAGAAGCAGTGTCGAGAAGCAGATTCTACAACACAAGGAGTTGTGTCGACACCATGAAGGCTAGTTTCGACACTTAGTCTACTTGTGTCGACACTTGGTCTATAAGTGTCGACACTTAAAGACCGACTGTCTCGACACTTTCAGACAGTTACAGAAAATTCAAGAAGTGACTGGATGACATGACAGGTGTCATTCCAGCCGGTCTACTGCAACTATCAGGGATGTCAGAAAGTTGTTAGGAACCGGATCAGCCGGTCACCATGAAGAAAGTCTATATAAAGGCTTATACATTCAACAGATGATAAGAGTTGAAAATCAACAAATTGAAGTACAACACAACTAGAAGAAGACCTTCAAGTGAAGATCTAAGAAGTTGGAGAGAGAGAGCTCCTTCTAAGAAGGCAGCTATGGAACCAGGCTGTGAAGAAAGTTTCAGATTGAGATCTGATTCTTAAGTTAGCAGTGATTGAAGATCAGCTGCATTGAGACTCAACCCTATTGTGTTCAAAATTCAAGAAGCTTTAAAGGAAGCCAAGGGAGGTTGATCTCAGCAAAGTTCTTCCAAGAACTCATCAAGAAACCTGTCAACTCTTCTCTCTTATTCTGAGTTGTAGGTATATACATTGTATTTTTAATTTCTTGTAGGATCCTTAGGGATCTGAGTTGTAAGCCTGAAATTATAAAGGCTGAGTGGTAGGGTCTGTGTGCCTGAGTGTAGGAGATTCATTTCTCTGAGTGTAGGCCTTGTGGCTGAGTGTAGGTCTTTGTGAAGACTGAGTGGTAGGGCTGCATGCCTGAGTTGTAGGAGTGGGGTCACTCTGAGCTGTAGGAACCTATTTGGGGTTCTGAGTGTAAGATCTGAGGATCTGAGGAATAATGGAGAAGTTTGGCCGAATCTAGTACACTACTAGATAGGTGAAGTGGGAAAGTGGATGTACCCAGACCTTGGGGAACCACTATAAAACTGTGTGTACTCTGTGTGTGTGACTGATTCTGTGTATGCTGTGTAAAGATCTGTGAATGCTGTGATTAATTCAGCCTGCTGTGATTAAGTCTGCCTAAAAATTTAAAAAGATTAAAGTCACCTATTCACCCTCCCTCTAGGTGATTAGGTACAATTTCTTTCACTCTTGTAGGTGAACTAATGGCGATTCCAACAGGCAGCCTTGCAGCCATGAAATTTGATACCGGTTTTAATGTAGACTTTGAATCGTTTCAACATTCAGAACCTATCTTCCTGGATATTATAAAATTGCTTGAAGAACAGCAGTTGAAAAAGTTGATGACCACCAGGATCTAGCTCGCCAGTGCAGAAATTAGAGAATGGGTCTATACTTCCTCTACAACAGATGAGAACACCATGACCGACACAATATCGGGTACTGTCGTCTCTCTTACCCCCGCCGTATTAACTGAGATTTTTGGCTTAGTAAATGGTGATGAGGAATTAGAAATTGATAGTGATGAATTTAATGGAATGTTAAATAAGATGGGTTATTCTGGAGAAACCCCTAATAAATTGCTGAAGAAACATCTGTCTACTGAGTACAAATTTCTAGCAGATGTTGTGGGGAAAGTACTGAAGGGTAAGCACACTGCCCATGATTACATCACCAGGCACCAATTTCTGGTAATGTGTGCAGTGGTGAATAAGAAAATAGTGAACTGGGCTCAAATCATGTTTGAGCTGATTAAGAAAAAGAATACCAAAAAGGAGGTTTGTTTTGGAAGGATTCTAGGAATCTTCCTTAAAGAAAAGGCTGCTGAATACTTGGTCACCCCGACCATATTCATAAATGCCTCCAAGAGGCTCACCTATGCCCTCTTTGGCAGGTGGGAGAGGAACATCACCAAGCCCTCCAAGGCTTCTTCCTCCTCCAGGCCTTCTGAAAGCACTAGGGCTGTCACAGCTGCTCCTCTTACCCTAGAAGAGGCCCCCTCCACCTCCAACATTCCTTCCTCTCCTCAACATCAACAACACCAATCACTTCACATTTCTGTTTGTTCAAACTGTGGTCACCACAATCCCTACTCCTCCACTGCTCCAGAATCTCTTTATTTAAATTTCTCTGATATTGCTAAGGACATGCTTGCTTTCATCTCTCCCACTCTTTAAAATCTTCTAACTAATGCTCTAGCTCCTCTCACTGCTTCCATCAACAATTTCTCTGCCATAGTTGCTGCTCTATCCCCTGTCCCTTCTTCTTCTGGGGGACTGGCTCCAGGACCTTCAGCAGCCAGTCAGGGGGAGATGCTTCATGATGAAGGAGCTCCAGTAAATGTAGCAGCAGAAGCAGCAAAAAAGGCAGCAGCAGAAGCAGCAGCAGCAGTAGAAAAAGCAGCAGTAGAAGTAGGAGCAGCAGAACTTGAATCTTTCATGACTGATTCTTCAGAAGATGTAGATTCTTCTGACATAATAGATTTAACAGAATCAGATACTGATATGGATGAGCCTGTTATGGATGAGATAGACACTGTTGGTGATTATATTATAAATCCTACAGTTGATCTTTTGAATTTGTTGAGAATGTTTGATATAACTCATTTGAACTTTCTGTCAGAAGACAACATTAAGACATATTTGGCTATAGTCCCCTACACCTCACCAATAAGCCCCAAGGTTGCCAAGTAACTAAAGGCTAATTTTGCTATAACAGAGGTTCCAGCTATACCATCTCCACCAAAAGCTGCTTCCCCCATTATCTCATCCCCTCCTAGAGACATTTTTGTTCCCACTTTTGTTATGGATGACTCCCCAATGCCTGATCTTGATGCATTGATCATGACTGATATAGAAGAAGAAAATAAAATAGTTGCTGAAAGCACTGTTGTGTATAGCTCTCCTGCTCTAGCTCCAGTTCTTTCTCCAGCTCCTACTCAGGCTGAAAAGCCTATTGATAAATCTGTACTAAAAGCCATTGATGCTTTATATGATACTCCTCAAGGATCTTCTGATGAGGATGATGATGAAGAGGACTCTGATGATGAGTCTAAGAAGAAAGTCCCTAAGAAGAGAAAAGCTCATCCACCTCCTGCCCCAAAACCAAATCCAGCAAATGATATTCTCTATTATATACTGCAGAAAATCACACAATACAAGGGCATGTCAGCATGGATGTGGCTGTCCAAGAACCAGCAGAAAGAAAGAAAGAAAAGCAGGACGTACTCTCCTCCTCCTCAAAGATTTAGAAAGGATCCTCCTACTCCTCCTCCACCTGCTCCTGGTGCTTAAGGTTTTTTAACTCAGAGGACTACCCAGTATCAAACATATCAAAGACATCAGGGTAGGTCCTCCTCTTCTTCAGGAAGAAGCCAGCAGAGGCAATATTCATCTGGCAAACAGCATCAACAACAACAACATCATCAACAACAACAACAAATCACTGAAAATCAGAATGCTGAAAGCCCAAAGAGACCTGCCTCCCCTCCTGTACCTTTTAAAGATCTAGAAACAGCTACAACAGCAAGGATGGCCAGATTCCAGGAATTGGTTGGCCTATCCATGATCAACAAAGCAAAAGCTGGAGGAAAGGATCCTTCTGAATACACTACCATGTCCAAATACAGGAAGGAAGAACTCAATAGGTTTGCTAAAGCTAACAAATTTTTTAATGTTGATGACTACATGAAGTTGCATCCAAAAGCTGTAATGCCAAGGGCCACCTCCCTTAATATCATTAGGGCTGCTGATATGACAATGACAAAAGTACAAGCAGCCAATCCAAACAGGGAGATTAAGTTCACTCGGCCTGGTGAAAAAGTTCAAGAGGAGAAGCACAAGGAGCACAAGAAGAAGAAATGATTTTTGAATTGTTTTTAACTTCTCTTTTGTGCTAAAACTGCTTATTTATTTCTTGATACAAAACTTACTATATATATATATATATATATATATATATATATATATATATATATATATATATATATATATCTGCTGCACATTTAAATTTTTCCTGCTAGATATATGTTTTCTTGCTTTGTAGCTCTTTTGTGTCTGTAATTAGTGACCTCACCCAAATATGGGGAGATTGTTGGATCCCTAGTTGGATTTGGGCTAGGTTCACTAAACTAGGATGTTTGACCCAACATGTATAGCCCGGGTCATGTTTGTGTCCTAGAATCTAGGCCATGTCCTTAGAGTCAACACTACATGTGTTGAAACCGGAATCCAGCCTCTTGTGGAGTTCGACCCTAGGGGAAGGGGTGGTCTCGCGCCTACTTTGCTCCTGCAAGAAAAACAACGAAGAAGACAAGAAGAAACAGACCCAAGGGCTCGGCAGGGAGGTCCCACCACAAACCCAGAAGATCTCTGAGCGCTTCCCCTCCTTAGCCAGAAGCCGAGCTAAGGTAACCTCAGAGAGCACTTGAAGACGAGAGTAAGGGGGCACTGAAAGCGTGTCCTCTAAGGTACCCCTTGGGTCTTATTTATAGTTTTTTTGAATCTGAACTGCCAATAACTGAAAGAACTGGCCTGGAAATACCAAAAAGCCCTTGGTTGGGTCTGCCAACAGCCAAACTCCGCTGTTCTAAGTAGCTATGCGCAGTCCAACCTGGTCTGCCAACAGCGTGGCTCTGCCATTCTGAGGGGCTATTCGCACCCCTGGGGAGTCAGCTCGCCTCCAATCCTCCCCCGCGGGAGGCGGGCACGACCTGGCTTCAGCTGCCCGCCTATTCTCCCTGGGCGAGCGCGAGCCGGACCGTCGCGACCTGCCTGTCTTCTGCTGGGGCAGACCGGCGGCCAGGTCGCGTGTGGGGGCTGGCCGGCGGCCACCGCGACCCCCCGATCGGCTCGCTAGTCGCGGGTCGCCAGACCCATCCGCTTTGGTCAATGATTATCCGCGTGACCCGCTCGCTTGCCTCGCCGGCTCGCTCGCCTGACATGGGCGGGAGTGGTCCAGCCCTTCTGCCGTATATCCTTTTTGCCGTTTGGGTGCGGGTCGCGGGGCTAGGTCTGCTCGACCTCCCTGGCGGGACCCGCTCGTCGGACACGGGGTTGTACAACATTGACCAGCCATCAACAGACTGCAGAAGACTCAAGACTTAGAGAAATTTCGAAGACTCAGGAAATGAGTTCGACGTTCATCGAACTCAGCTCGACGAATGACATGCTCAGCTCGACGAACTCAGAGACAATTCTCTAAGCTGAGCTCGACAAATTTGGTTCTCAGGTTGACGATCTCTGGATGTTCTACCTCAGTATTTTAAGTCCAGAAACTTCTAAATATTCTAAGTCCAGAATCATACTCCAGTCAACGAATTCATGTTCTCAGCTCGACGAAATCAATTCTCAGGTCGATGATTTCTGGACACTTTACTTCTACATTCTTAAGTCCAAGAAACATTTCACTGAACTACAGTCGACGAAGTTAGAATCTTAGCTCGACGATCTTGATGCACAGAATTGGCAATGGCTCCGGAGAAAGCAGTTATATGTTCTTAGTTCGACTATCTTGGATCTCAGCTCGACGAACAAAGGTTATCTGGTCGACGAACATAACTTCTCAGCTCGACGAACTCAGGACCCAGGTCGACAAATTCTGTTCTCTGCTCGACGATTTCTATGAAGTTCCAGACTTGGAAATTTCCCGCCCTCTGTCCTCATTTTATTGTAATAATTCCTAAGTAATCAATACTTAAATATTCTCTGAATATTACCGTTAGAAGCAAGCATTGATTATGGTCTTCATCAGGATTATTACTTGCCTCTTTTCAATGGGACAGTTGGGAAAATCAATCAATGCAGATATTCTCCAGGCCATCAGTAATCAATGCTGAACAAATTCAAAATTCAGAAAGAAGATTACATGGAAAATATAAAAGGATTTTTTCTTCTTCCTTCTCGGCAGCATTCCGAACACAGAAAAAGAAATCATACAGTAACAAAGAAAATAACAAGCCCCAGACCAGAAAAACAACAGCAAGTTGAATAAGAAGAAGAACATCCATTCAAAATCAAGTGTATTCTTCTCTCTTCATTCCAGAATTCTTCAGAGGACAACAAATACTCTATCAGTCAAGAAGTTCCTGGATACCTTCTGGTCAAGGCTAAAACATTGAAGACCTACTCAACCTGAAGCAAAGCTCCAACCTTCCTGAACAAATCAATATCTCAGGGGGAGACTTTGTTAACATCAAAGATCCACTTAAGTCTTCTTAGATGTATTTGAGAAAGAGAAGACATCATCACTCTCTCACCCCCACTGTAAAAAGGGTTCTTTAACTCCCTTCAAAAGTTATTCCTGGTTGCAAGTCACCTGATCAAAAGACTTGGGATTGGTTTTTTGAGCACCTGATCAAAAGCTCATTGGTGGAAGTCACCTGATCAAAAACCTGAGTGGATTCCTACCAGGGTGGTAGAAGAGTGGATGTACCCAACTTTAGGGGAACCACTATAAAATTCTTGTGTTGTCTGGTTGCCTTCTTTTTCTTTTGTTCTTGTTGTGGTTGTACTAGTTAGGTTGTTGTGTCTGTGATAGCTAGTTTATATTTGTTGTGCCTGTGGTAGATCACTTTATCTTAGGATTGTTTTTTATTTACAACAAATAGGCCTTAAAGTTTCAAGATACTCTATTCACCCCCGCTAGAGTATATCAGATCTAACCCTAACTTTCACCCCCCTTTTAGGTATGAGATTCCCCTCTTAAAAACATGTAGCCCTCTCCCAATAGATGCATCCGTCCATATTTGAGTTTGGCACAAAATTCGAAATTCGAATTTTAAATCCATCCAAAACTTGTTATAACAACTCAAATAGGTTTCTTTAACAACTGCACAACCAAAATATAAGTCCAGCTTTTACTTTTCCGGTTCGATTTCCATGGCATTTCTAGTAAGAAAAAACATTAGCAAAATAACTTAATTAACCTTAAATAAAATTAATATGAATTTTTGAATATTTATACTCATTTAAATCGTTTCTTCTCATTTATCACAAATATTACATAAAAATAAAGAATTAGATAACTTCTTTTGGGAAGTTATCACGCAGCTGCCTCCCGCGCGGCAGCGCTACCGCGGAATTACGTGCAGCAGCCTGTGCGCGGCCATCATCGTGCACAGAAAATTCGCCATGGTGCCGTACATGGGGGCCTGTGCGCGGCTTCCCGCACACAGCAATGCTATCGCGGCACCATGAACGCAGTATGCCAGCCCGTACGACCGTAGGGCCATGCTATACGACTACGCAGAGCACCTGCACAAATGCGCACCATGTGTGGGCAGGCTGACGATGGCGGCCCCCGATGTCGGCGATGACCCTCGCCATACCCAGCCTCCTCCATCGCCATCAGCCACCTTCGTACGCCGTTCTCTCCTCTGGGCACCATACCCGGGCTGCCCAAACTGCCCGGGGCGAAGGGGCGTGCTCATCATTTTGGCAAAAATGGTGATCTAGGTGATTAAAATAGAACAATACCCTTCACCCGCACAAATCACTCTTTGATGCAATTACCACAATGAATCTCCAGAAAACTATAAATAAACCTTCAGACCTTCATTTGAAGGGGAACAACTTCAGAGGCAAGAGAGAGCTCTGAGTTTTTCCAGCAAGGTCGCGGACTTAGACCGATTCTCCGCTCAAGAATTCTCTCTGCTCTCCTCCTTGCGCTCAAGCTCCAGCATGCCCTAAGTCACGTCAATTACCTCCGCGAGAGAGCTACCATTAAGGCTATGCATCAACGAGAGCGTCCCAACCACGACTTCCATGAACTTAGAGAATTTTCCAACTGTAATGCTCCCACCCAGGTTTCGCAAGCTCAACAACTTTCTAAGGCCAGAGTGCTTCCATCGAGGCTTCGAGGACTTAGCCGTTCTTCATTATTTTCTATACTTATAACAGAGTAGCAGACCGTCGCCCTTCGACATCAAACCAAACTTTATAAAACTTCAATAAGCTAGTATATTTTGGCTCGACACAGTTCTAGCCATGTAGTTTTTCTCCCTTTCTGGGTTTTTTACGTAAAAAATGCATCTTGTCATTTATTACGGTTCATTTTGACTATTTGCGCGGTCGACCCAATTTCGAGCTAAGGACGCCCAATTTCTCCAAACTGGGGAAAGACTGGGTGGCATGCAACAGTCTGGCACCATCTGTGGGAAAGTGTTCTCAGAAGCTCTGACACGTCTCAGCATTCATCTAGCCCACAATAATGATAAAGGGAGGCATGTACTCCGCCGTCTAACCAACTCATGACGAGTCTAGCGATCAAGCATCAAATGACTCGCCCATTAACCCCAATCCATTTCTCTAGTAGATTATTATCACGCCGGTGTATTCAATGGAGGAGCAGATGCATCAGATGCAGGAGCGCCAGGCTCAAACGCTCGCCCTACTAAGGAGCTCAGAGACTCCTAAGCCCCTAGGAGCACCTCCTACGCTCACAAACCAGGGATCGCCCCCTTCAAGCCTCCACTCACTTGATAAAGTCGCTCGCATTGAATGTCATGCATGGAATCGGGGGTCACAGGTCGCTGGAAGGACCTCACCACAGGAATCCCTTCTCCAACAAGAGCAAAGAGATCAGGTGAAAAAGAAGCTGAGTCCGTGCCCGACGTCCCAAGGAAGTGACAGATGCCTCGGCGATACCTCAAGGACTAGAAGGCAGCACAATAACCTATATTTTGCTCCGCTCGCCCATGCGGACGTACAAGTCACCAAAAAATCCCCCAGCGCGGTCATCATTCCAGGAGGCCGACCACCAATGATCCCAAACCGAATAATGCCCGAAGGCATCACCAGCTCTAGGGACTTTGTCATAGGTAATTTACTGGACACCGACTACCCATCGCACCTTGCGTTTCCAAATGGGATCTCCAGGAAAATGCTGGAAGAAGTTCATGCGATGATAGAAGTCGTCACTCGAACTAATAGAGATCTCATTCATGAGGGAGCAAGACACGTGGTCGAGGAAGAGTACGGGCATGCATGGCACCTCGTCCTAGACATGGAACGCCATGTTCACCTTATTTCTCCTCTATCCCCGCAAGTACAGGCGTATCTATTTGGTATTGCATCCACAATAACCCTGATTTGAATAAGGGTCCAGTCAAGCTAAGATGAATTAAGATTGTATTTGATGTCACAGTTTAGTTATGTACTTGCGGGTCTACAATGCCAAATACACAACAATGTCATGTTACAGTGGGACAGTAAACACATGACTATACACTGTAATTTCTCATTATGTAGGCCAAGGTGTTAACTCACGTGTAATATATCTATTGGGGTGTACTTCTATCCCAAGTACAAGAGAAGACTCTAGGATGGTCAAGAGTTAGACCCCAGGAAAATAGGAATTTTACCTAAGTAATATTCGGCGAGTATGGTTATGCATACACGTCGAATTCATCGAGTATCGTCATTGAGACACGTCAAATGCGTCGAGTATACTTACCAATACCCATTGAATTCGTCGTATATACTTAGGGAAAATTCATTGGAAAAATAGAAAAATCCACCAAGTAAAATTCGTCGAGTATCATTGTAAATACTCGTAGAATGTACCTATTGATACTAGCCGAATTCGTCGAATATGCTAATTGATACACGCTGAATTCGTTGAGTCTAATCGATACTACTTGTCTAGATTTTTCTAAGTTCAATTCGTCGAATATCAAAAGCGTTGGTTGCATTGAGTCATCTCGATGATATTCGATGAATGCACTTTGGCGTTGAGTCAATCCAATCTGTCGACTATCATGACATAGAGAGCATTTAGTAATCTTGACGCTATTCTACGAATGCTGCTCTTAGCGTTGAGTATGCAACGACGTTGAGTGTTTCAGCCAATACTCGATGAATTCGTCGAGTATACCTGCTGATACTCGACGAATTCTTCGAGTATGATTCTCGCTATGACATTGAGTGACCGGTCGGATGGAAATGATTTTGGCTAAGTCATATTCATTGTATATCAAGATGCATTCAGCGAGTATCAATATAATACTCGAAGATACTCGACGAATTTGACTTAGGTCATTTTTCCAAAATTTTCAAAAACCAGTTTACGGGATTTTCGACCATGCACAGTAACTTCTAGGTTACATTTTTGGAATTCTTTTACAGCCGTTATTTCGAACCTCTATATATATATGTTAGATTGATTTTCAAAATAACTAATCATGCCCTAATTACATTTTTGATTTCAAAAAGATTCCAAACTCAGAAACCGTCGGCCGCCCATACGCAATTCGCGATTCTTCCAGATTGGTCACCAGTGACTTGCAATCTTCTTCTTCAATAACTTCCACGACTGGTTCGTTTCCTCTCTCAAGATCTATTCTACTCCAGTCCTAGTTGTTCGAAGATCGAAGGCTCAAGATTTAAGTTCTACAAGGATTTCAAGTTTCCGAGTTCTATAAGATTCAAGATCTACTTCTATGAAGAACGTCAGAGCGAAGACTTGCAATCGTTGTTGTATTATAATATTTATTTTCTATTATAAGAGATTGTTTCTTCGAGTTTGTAGATCTGTTTGTGGATCGAGTTTGTAGATCCATTTGTGGATCGAGCTTGTAGATATGTTTGTGTATCGAGTTTGTAGATCTGTGTGTGGATCGAGTAATAGGAGAGTTTTCTCCGAGGTGTAGGAGCGTTGCTCCGAGTTGTAAGATTGTTGTTAATATGAGATAGGTAAAGTAGCCAAATCTTACCCTTCGTGGTAGATAGGTGAGGCGGGACAGTGGACGTACCCAATACGGGGATCCACTATAGATCTCTGTGTTTGTGTGCTTGTTTATCTTTGAGTAATATTTTAATCAGTGAAAAGACACAAACACCACCTATTCACCCCCTAGGTGAGTTAGGTAGACGCTAGATACTTTCAATTAGTATCAGAGGGGCCTTTTTATTCAATAAGATTAACACGTTGAACAAGATCCCTGATCTAGCGTTTAGAGATTCCACATATTCACCATGGACAGAAGCAAGGACATGTCATCCATGAAGCTGTGTGTATGCACTAAAGAAAATTTTCCATGTGGTAAGAAAGAGTCAGGTTCTTCATGGAAGCTGCTGATCCAAGAATTTTTCAAGATAGTGGAAGAAGGGTCACATATTCCTACTCAAGCTTCAGCTCTGAATCTGGAAATTATGATCCCGAAGAAAATGATGGATCTAACGATGGATGAAATAGCCTTGGTTTCCTTGGATAAGAAAGTGAAGAACATCATTGCCAGTACAGTGGACGACTCTATGCTCCAAAATGTATTCCACTCTAAGTCTGCCAAGGAAATGTGGGATTGCTTAGTAGTTCTGATTGAAGGGATTGAGGGAGTTCGGGACGATCGAAGATCTTTACTGAATTAAGAGTACGAGGCGTTTAAGCAAGGATCGTGTGAATCTATTGCTGGCAGCTTCAAAAAAATTTTCAAGATCGTCAACGACCTCAGGAACTATGGTCATACATTCACTAATGGCGAGCTCAACAACAAATTTCTAAGATTCCTGACTAAGGACTAGGATACCAAAGTTGTTTCCATTAGAGAATTTGGGAAGCTGCCGCAGATCGACCCCCAGAACCTGTTTGGCAAGTCGCTTGCCTATGAACTCCAGATGAATTCCAGGAAGAAGGAGGAGCAAAGCAACAGAACGTCTACCAGTGAAAAGTGTGTCGCTCTGAAGGCAGAAGGGTCAAGAAAGTCTAAAGTTGTGTCACCCATAAGGACACGAGCTCCTGACACTCTAGAAAACTCTGAGCCAAGCACGTCTGGCTCTGAGCTATAAGATGAAGAATTTTCCCTTATCTTCAAACAGTTCAAGAAACTGCTGAGCAAGAGAGACAAATGAAAAATAGGTCATCCTCTTCAGATTCCAGAAGATCACGTCATGACGGTGATCGAACGACAAAAAGCTTCAACAAAGAGGACTAATATAAATCAAAACCGAACAAGCAGTTTTCCTCAGATATTGTTCGTTATTGTTGTAAAAAGGCAAGACATATAATTGCAGAGTGGCCCTATAATAAGAAGGATATTTCTAAGAAGGAAGAAAAGAGATCGTTCAAGGGAAAAAAGAAAAGAAGAAAAGAGCTTCGTCACCAAGAAGTCGAAGACTCTCAGTGATAGTGACTTGAGTGAATCGAGCTCAAAAAATGAGGAAGCATACTTTTGGCTTATGTCATAATCAGACGAGGAAGTGGGCGACACCGAGTACCACTAGAAGGTAAATTCGCACAACATATTCTATGAGTCTGAAACATCCACTAATGGTCATGAAGACTACTTTTTTAATGAGTACGAATCAGAATTGATTGCTCAGCACGAGCACCTATTGAAGGCTTTAGACAAATGTCGTAAGGTAGTCCGAAAGTAGTCGAAAAAGATTGCCTCCCTCAAGGCATTGGAAGCTAATCGAAGGAAGAAATTGCAAAACTACTTCCTCTCAGAGATGAAGTCCACTCCCTGAAAGTGGAACTCAAGGGCTACACTGAGACATTAAGCCTGAAAGAAAAATATCTTGATGAACTGGAAGAGAAGCTCGCGGTAGAGAGAAAACTCGTTGAGATTTTTTCCAAGCCAGCTCAGAAGAAGGGTAGTGGTCTTGGCCATGTAGCTAGAAAGGGTAAGGCTGCCAGGAAGGCTAGCGCCAAGGAAAAGGGGAAGGCATCCATGAGTCAACCCTAGTTTAGGAAGATAATCTTCCCGAAGAATAAGTTTGACCTTGAGTCGTCCTTTGGTTATCATGTGAGGCCTACCTATGTGGAGCTCAAGGATAGATACTAGGGATGGACCCGTCCTCATGACTTTGGTGCTAGCTTGTTCAAAGTGACTTATGGAGAAATTGAGATGAAGAGTTATGGTCTGTATGTACATAGCCATAACAATAAGAAGACACCAAAAGCCGAAACTGGTGTGCCTAAGGCTAGGGAGATGGGAAGCCCCTGTATATGCTGCAACCAGGAGGCCTCCACCTCAAAGAATGATACCCCTGCTAGACCTCAACTTCAAATGGTAAAGCAGGAGTACAAAAGGAGGTACAACAGATTTGACTGTTGGTGCTGCAGCAAAATTGGTCATTTTGGCATAGATTGCTGGTTCAATTCTACTAATTATGTAACCCCACGAGTTAGCAATGCGAGACCGACCACTCACGGGGTTAATGTTCCTAGTGGTGTTCAGTTGACCAGGAATCAAGGACCAAAATATGTTTGGGTTCCTAAGGTAAAATGATTTGCTTTTACAAGTATGTCCAAAGGGCATCAAAATTTCGATCTGGTATTTGGACAGTGGATGCTCTCAGCACATGACCGGGACAAGAAGCCTTTTACTTGAGTATACCCCAGTCGAAGATGAACCAAAAGTGATCTTTGGACGGTCAGACAGGGGAACAACAAAAGGTTATTCTATGAATTCCAACGGCATAGTCTCTTTCACAGATGTAGATTATGTTGAAGGGTTACACCATAATCTTATAAGCATAAGTCAACTATGTGATAAAGACTACATCGTTGAGTTCTGCAAGAACAAGTGTTTGATAAAATCGTCTGCAAATTTAGAGATGGTCTTAATAGACACTCGGAGCAGGAATATTTTCTGTTTGAATTTTCTTCGTTTATACAACTCTACCTCAGTGTGTTTTATGACTAAAAGTAGTACGTCTCTCAGTGACCAAGGACACAAAAGATTAGCACATATTAATTTGAAAATAATAAATATGTTATTTTCTCACAACTTAGTGCGTGATGCCCCCAGCATTAAGTGCCTTAAAGAGAGTCCATGTCACTCCTGTCAAATGGGTAAGCAGACACAGGCTACCTTCAAGGGTATTACTGAAAAAAATTCTTCACAAAGCATATACTTGTTTCATATGAACTTATTCGGTCATATGCCTATTCACAGCTTAGGAGGTAAAGTCTACACGTTTGTAATTATTGATGACTACTCACATTTTACTTGGGTGTTTTTTTCTGAAACACAAGTCAGATACCTTCGATTCTTTCACTAATTTTGTCCGGTAAATTCAGAACGAATTGGACTGCTCAGTGGCCAAAATCAGAAGTCACCGCGAACAGAGTTTGAGTCTGGTGCTATGACAAAATTCTTTGAAAGTTAAGGTATCTTTCATGAGTTTCCCTCCCCGCGCACTCCACAGCAAAATGGAGTTGCTGAGAGAAGGAATAGAACCCTAATTGAAGCATGTACAACTATGTTGAACGACGCCTCACTTCTGGAGTACTTCTGGGCTGAAGCAGTCAATACAACATGTCACGTGCAAAACCGTGCACTTATCAATAAAAGCTATCGTAAGACCCCCTATGATCTATTGAAGGGTAGAAAATCGACTGTCCTACTTTAGAATCTTTGAAAGTAAATGCTTCGTACTTAATAATGAGAAGTATTATCACACAAAGTTTAGCGAAAAGTGTATTGAAGGTATTTTGTAGGATATAATAGTCATGGTAAGGCATATAAGATTTTCAATAAGAAAACTCTAGTGGTAGAAGAGTCGATAAATATTGTATTTGATGAGACTAGCATGCTTCATAGCAGCTCATCTAGTGTTATTGGTGCAGATGCAGGTATCAGGTTCAAGGAACTAAACTTGGATGAAGGTGTCAAGGAAGAAGCTCCAAGATCAGTCAAGATCGAAGATCCAGCATGGTGGATGAATAATCGCTAGAGGAATAATTGCCACAACCTACATAGGATGCACCGGATGTTGCAGAGCCTGCTGGAGGGAGGGCAAAGAATCTAGAGTTTAGACACCTAAGAGATCATCGTGCTAATCAAATAATAGGAGAGCCAGGTGATGACTAGTAATTTAGTCGTCATTTTGAGCTAATATTTCATTAAATATTTGACGTTTTTTTTATATTTCTTATTTAGTTTTATAATTAAATCTTTAGAATTATATTTACTACTATAATATTATGTATTTTCTATTTTGTAGGATTGTGGCATGCCTATGGGGGATTTTCTGTGCAATATCTCGATGAGCTATGTAACGACCCGGGAGGACCACGACATCGCCCGGCCCACCAGCAGCCCAAGGTTTAGAGCTTAGAGGTCCACTGCGTAACAATGCAGCTTGTCTCTTCCCAAGGCACCACGATGGTACAACCGAAATCTATAAGGCCTGCAGGTCGTACACCCCAAGCAAATCTCTGTGACTGCTTCTCACCACGGAAGGTTATTTCCACGGGGTTTCGAACACGAGACCTTGATAAGGAGCCTTTAATACCACTCCTCATCACCAACTGAGTGGTATTAAATCCTCCTTATCAAGGTCTCGGGTTCGAAACCCCGTGACAATAACCTTTCGTGGTGAGAAACAGTCATGGAGATTTGGTTGGGGTGTACGACCTGCTGGCCTTGTAGATTCCGGTTGTACCACCGTGGCGCCTTGGGGCGAGACAAGCTGCACTATTACGCAGTGGGCCTCTGAGCTCTAAACTTTGGGTTGCTAGTGGTTCGGGCGATGTCGTGGTCCTCCCGGGTCGTTATAAAACAGTGCACTTTTTTGTAATGGTCCTGGTTTAGAGCTCAGAGGCCAACGACGTAACCATGCAACATGTCTCGCCCCTGTGCCCCCGCTACAGGACTGCAGTTCGTGCCACCCAAACCCATATATGGCATGTTTCTTAGCACAACAGGTTTTTGCAAATGCGGGGATTCGAACCCATACTACCTTGATAAGGCACCTTCCACAGTCCTTATCACCAACTGAGCTGCGACTGTAACGCCCCTGATTTTCTGACAATTATTTAATCCTCTTGATGACGTCATAATGATGTAAGGGGCATTACGTTAACGTGGAGTTGACGGCACGTCGCCGTTAGTGCGTTTTCGCGTCTATTTGGTCGAGTCGGCCAAATTCGTGAATCCTTGTCGAAAATGGGAAATTTCACGTTAGGAAATTAAATTAATTAAATTTTGACATGTTCGTCAAGTTTCATTGAGATCCGAGCGATATTCGAGCCTCTGCGAATTTCCGAAGTTTTGTAGAATTTATGTTCCCCGTAGAATTTGAAAATTTATATCTCGAGAACGGCATGTCGGATTTTGGTTCCGTCTTCGCCATTTTATTCGTAGCGTCAGTGTTCGCCTACGATGTGAATTTCGTTTAATCTGGCGCCCGTTTGGGCCTCCGTTTTGATCTCATATTTCTTTATTCAAAAATATAAATATAATTATTATAATATTAAAGCACTATTCAAAAATGACATTTACTATTCTTCTCTATACTTTAATTTTTGGATATATTTGTAAAAACAACTGTTCATGCAATTAGTTAATATGTTTTCTAGAGTAATCACATCTTCATCTCGAGTAATTATATGTTGTTCTCGAGTACTCATTTATTCTGATCGAGTGATCTGCAAGCCTTCCCGGGAAATCCAGATTTTGTACTCTTTAACTCAAAACCTCCTTCCCGGGAAATCCTGAAGTTAGTTCTCGAGAACTCTAAGCTTGTTCTCGAGTACTGTAGGTCCTTCTCGAGAAATCCGTTTCAGTCTGCTCTCGAGTGTTGTTTTGAGGATCAAAACGACATCATATGGAAAAATGATTAACATGGATTTTGTTCGTGTCGACGAGATCTACAACTTCCGTGTTGATCACGTTTCAGTTCGGAGCCATATTTAGCTTCTTTTTTCATTTTTCGTGCGCCCGCACTTAAATAGCCCGCCTCCTACCTATTTAGACAAAAGAAATTATATACATATATGTGTATATACTTAAGGATAAATAGAACGACTTCATCTTCTTCTTTTGACCAAACCAGAGAGCGAGAGTGATGGTGAGGGCTCTAAGTTCATGAAGCTTCGGATCGCCGCCGTCCGAGCTACGGTGCACGGAATCGCAAACCGAGCATAGATCCGGAAAGCTCTCATCGAGATCTTCACGATCGTGGTATGTATTTCTCATTTCGTGAAAGTTTTTCGCTAGGGTTTTCGGCCCTAACCTCTCTTTTGGCCAAATCCTTGTAGATTTCGCTTTCCCGCGCCCTCGTTTGGCTAGATTCACGACGTGGAGTATATTGGAAGACCGATTGAAGTAGAAACCGAGGCAAGTGGTAGTCTTGCCCTCCCTCTTGCTCTTTTCTTCCAAATATTAGCCATATGTTGTAGATTTGACATGTTTAAGTTAACCTTATACTCGAATTGCTAGTTAATTGCCTTATATTATGAAGTGTGTTTCACCTAGAACCATTTCTCCCAAATTTTATTCCGTAGATTTGGTAAACAAATTTGGTTTTCGTGCCACTTTAATTATCGAGTCATTATGATCATTGCGACACCTCGTGCATCCCGTTGTTTTGATCATACCTCACTTTGCTTAACCCTTGCAATGTCCTTATGTAGTCCAAATCATTTGTTGACTGTTAGTCCATGTTGAATAAAAGAAACTCTGCGTGTATAATTATGTAACTAAAGAAAACTCTGATGGTCTGTGTGTGTTGGAGTTTCTCGCTCCGCACAGTGCCTTTTGGCTGAGTTTGTGCGCGTTGTGGGACTTCATCCCCAATACATTACCTTAGCTATTGGTTTGTGCGCGTTGAGGGTTCTCCCTCGACATGGTGCCTATTGGTTGGGTTTGTGCACGTTGTGGACCTTTTCCCCCAGCACAGTACTCTTTCTTGTTGAGCTGATCAGTCTCATTTAAATGATGAATAACATGAATAATAAAGAAAGATGGATGTATGAACTTCTGATATTTAACACTATGTTCTGTCCAGTTGTTGTGATTAGCCTTTCCTGCTCAGCTAGATTTACTGTTTTGTTTTTGTTGCTCTACTACTGACCTTTTGTTGCAGTCGTCTTGTAGATCCTTGTTTACCTTGAGGTTTGTTTGGTCTACCTTTACTTTTTGCACTACTTGTAACTTACTTCTGAGGTGTTATTCTTTTGAATATCTCAGGTCCAAAGCAGTAGCAGGTTTAGCTGACAGAGTTGTGCTCCTGGTGCTGTGAGTTGCTGTGGCCGTTTATTTTCACCTCAGAGCATTGAGGTAGTTGTCTTTGTTTAGACTTGTCAGATTTTCCTATGGGTTCGTGTCAGTTGTTAGTGCCCATAGTCTTTGACTTTCTGTGTTAGAATACTTGTTACTTTACTGTTGTTACTTATTACTTGTTTATACTTGCTCTCTGGGAAGGATTTATGTTAGGATGCATATAGTTACTTTTAAGTATACAAAACTCCATTTTGGAATATTGACATGACATAACTTTTTAATTGCAAAACTTACTACTTTTAAGCGCTATAAAAATCACTTTTTTATTCATATTAAATGTATAAGTCATGTCATCATTATACTATGTTAGACTTTTATTCTCATATAGAATAACAAATGAATCAAACTAAGTATTTTCCTCTACGTAAACTTATATATTTTCTCACCTATGGACTAGTGATCCACCCGATCGAGTGACACGGTCAGTAAACTCAAAAAACCCATAAGATGTTTTAAACTCAATTTCATAAGTCTTTTACATAAAGTAAATGTGAGGACGAGTCGACTGAGCGTTTGCAGTTGTCCCCTGCACTGCGTGTCATCACGACGCGTATTTTCTCTTACTCTAACGTATTATTTAATACGAAGAAAATGCGGGTTGTGATAGTTGGTATCAGAGGGTGGTTTTGCAAGAGGGTTGGTTGGTTTGGCAAGCCAGTCGAACAACTTTCCCTTAAGAAAAACTCTAATTGTATCAATTCATTGCATACACAAACTCATATGTCATCAGTAGATCTTAATGGAAGCATGAACACTACACTCATAGTATGATAAGAAGTATACAGGGCATATTATGTAGTATGGGATGCATAATATGTGTTTGTATATGGATCCATCATAGGTGGCAACATGTGACAGTTATGTAGTATGGGATGCATAACCATCATCATATGGCTGCCCATTAACAAGATTTAATTTTTCATTACATACAATATTATGTAGTATGGGATGCATAACATTGTATGTGTACGCCACTCATAACATACACAAAGGCCTTTTTAGAATGCATAGGACTGCATACATAACATATCATGGCATAAGCACACGTGCCAAGTTAAAGATCTGCATGATGACATATGTACACCCATGATTTGAAATGAAATTTAAACATTCATGCATTCATATTATATGTACAAGTTAGAAGCATAACATCATTTCATGATTTTCTAGAGCAAGGTAATAGCAAGAGCAAGTATTTGTTCTTTTCCGATATGATCTGAGTCTGTTCGTTCCTGATCTGATCTGAGTCAGGGTATTCGAGTTTACTAGCTTAGGTGTCATAATCTAGGTCCTTGATAAGTCGTTTGTTCGTATCGGTAGAATATGACCATGAAATAGTTTTGTTAAAGGAATATCTTCTCAGTTTGTGATGTCTTAGGCAAGGTTTTGACTAGATGTCCATTTGTTCTGTAGAAATGCCGCCTAAACGCGTTAGGACGAGGTCGAATCCCTAGTTTGAGGGTGAGTATTCTGGTGCCTAGAGCGAATCAGTGATTGAAGGACTACGACAGAGTAATGAGGCGCTGACAAGGTAGATAGTGGACATGCAATCGCAGATACAATCATTGTTAGCTGTTGTCGCCGGGCAGCAGACTAGAGTGCAGGACCCTGCTATGGGTCAAACTGTTCCTACTCCTCCTGCTGCTCTAGTACCCCCAATTGCACTACCTCTAGAGATGAATTTCATTTCTCACTTCCAGCGACTAGGACCTCCTACGTATGATGATAGGGCAGACTTCATGGCGTTGGATGACTGGATCATCGTCATCGAAGAAATGTTTTCTTATTCTAGCATTTCCTCCAATCAGAAGGTGATGATTGCAACGTACCAGCTCAAAGGACTTGTGAAGAGTTGGTGGATTAGAGAAAAGGAGAATCTTACTGATTAGTGCTCTTGGGATTCGCTCAAGAGTATGTTACGGAAGAAGTTTTTGCCATCGGTCGAGCAAGACCTTCTAATGAACAACATTTTACACCTGAAGCAGAGGCAACTCACTTGTTGGGTACATTGGTTCAAATGTACCTGATTTGAAGAAGCCTCACCCTACTCAATGATATACATCAAAATGTATTTGATGTATGTTGAGTTTACTTGTGCAGGTTAAGTATTTACAGGAAAGAAGAAAAAGTTTCTAAGTCCATGTGTCGACACCCAGAGGGAAAGTGTCGACACTTAAGAAGACTTGTGTCGACACCCAGGAAAGCAGTGTCGACACTTGGAGTATTTGTGTCGACACCAGGGATGCAGAGTCAACACCAGACAGAAAGTGTCGACACAAGGAGCTGTGTCGACACTCAATGAAGAAAAGCCAGTGAAGCTGTGTCGACACTTAGCAGTTGTGTCGACACCCAGAGAAACTGTGTCTACATCAGAAAGTGTCGACACTTGGAGGCTGTGTCGACACTCAGCAAAAGTTAGCAGAGACTAAGTATAAGTGTCGACACCCAGAACAATGTGTCGACACACAGCAGAAGAGTCAACACTTGAAGAAAGTGTCGACACAAGAAATAATGTGACGACACTCAGCTGAAGACTCAACACTTGAAGAAAGTGTCGACACAAGGAGCTGTGTTGACACTTAGCAAAGTTCAAGAATATTCTAAGTACAAGTGTCGACACAAAGGAGATGTGTCGACACTCAGCAAAAGTCTCAACAGAAGAAGAATGTGTCGACACAAGGAGCTGTGTCGACACTCAGCAAGTATCAACACTGAAGACATGTGTCGACACCAAGAAGCAGTGTCGACACTGACAGATTCAACACATGAAGATGTGTCGACACAAAGGAGATGTGTCGACACTTACAAGAATTCAGCAATATACTGAAGTACAAGTACTTGTGTCGACACACATTATCAGTGTCGACACATGAAGAAGAAGCAGTGTCGAGATATAAAATCTACAACACAAGGAGTTGTGTCGACACCTTGTAGGCTAGTGTCGACACTTAGTCAACCTGTGTCGACACTTAGTCTATAAGTGTCGACACTTAAAGACAGACAGTCTCGACACTTTCAGACAGTTACAGAATTTTCAAGAACTAACTGGATGACTTGACAGCTGCCATTCCAGCCGGTCTACTGCACCTGTCAGAGTTGTCAGAAATCAGTTATGAACCGGACCAACCGGTTACCATGAAGAAGACCTATAAATAGGCTTATACTGTCTACTGAAACTGATTTTGATCGAATACAAGTTCAAGTAATTAACAAAGAAGAAGATCTATCTATTCCTTGAAGAATCTAGTGAAGATCTAAGAAGTTGGAGAGAGAGAGAGCTCCATCCAAGAAGTCAGCCGTTGGAACCAGGCTGAGAAATAGGGTTCAGATTTTGTTCTGGATCTTAAGTAGCAGAGATCAAGGATCAACTGCAGAAGAGATCAATCTTATTGTGTTCTACTTTCAAGAAGCTTTGAAGAAAGCCAAGTCAGATTGATCTCAGCTGAGTTCTTCCAAGAACTCATCAAGAAACTCACAACTCTTCTCTCTTTTCTCTGAGTTGTTGGGTTAACATTTTTGTATTCATATTTTCTTATAGGATCTTTAGGGATTTGAGTTTGTAAGCCTGTAATTATAAAGGCTGAGTGTAGGGCTTGAGTGCCTGAGTGTAGGAGATTGGAATCTCTGAGTGTAGACCTGTTGTGGCTGAGTGTAGGCCTTGGTGGCTGAGTGTAGGCTTTGTGAAGAAGCTGAGTTGTAGGACCTTGGGCCTGAGTTGTAGGAACCTTGTTTTGGGGTTCTGAGTGTAAGATCTGAGGATCTGAGATAGTGGAGGAGTTTGGCCGAATCTAGTACACTACTAGATAGGCGAAGGGGGAAAGTGGATGTACCCAAACATTGGGGAACCACTATAAACCTGTGTGTTCTCTGTGTGTATGTGGTTTGCTGTGATTGATGTTTAATTGCTGTGCAAAAGTAGATATAAATCTGTGATAAACTCTGAATTCTGCCTAAAAAGTTAAAAAGATTTAAGTCACCTATTCACCCCTCCCCCCCCCCCCCTCTAGGTGATTAGGTACAATATCTTTCAACTGGTATCAGAGGGAGGTTACTCAAAAAGGGACATAACTGTCTGAGTAGATCCTGTTGGCAGATTCAGTCTAAGTCAAATTACAGAATCAAGAAACTCAAGAACCATGGGTTCCACTGAGAATCATAAGGAATTGGGATCCATGAAGCTACCCATATGTAGAAAAGAGATCTTTGGTATCTGGAAGGAAAGGGTGAGACTGTTTATGGAAGCCTCAGACCCTAGGATATATATACAGTGAAAGAAGGGCCTTATGTGCCCATGAAGATTGCAGTCTTAGATGCAAATCAGAGAACACCAAAGGATTTCTCTGAAATGACAAAGGATGAGATTGTTCTTGCCACAATGGACAAAAGGGCTCAGAACATCATTGTGAGTGCTATAGATGATGCTACCTTTCAGAATCTGATACACTGCAAGACATCCAAGGAAATGTGGGATACTCTTATTGTGTACATGGAGGGTTCTGAAGAAGTGAGGCAAGATAGAAAATCTTTGCTAAACCAAGAATATGAAAGTTTTAGGCAAAGTAGATCTGATAGCAAAACTGAATGCTATAAGAAGTTCTATAGGATTGTGAATGAGCTAATGTCCTATGGCAGAGAGTTCAGTAATTATGAGCTCAATGATAAGTTTCTAAGGTCCCTAACAAAAGATTGGGACACCAAGATCTGTGCCATTAGGGAAATGGCAAAGTTAGCAGAAATTCCTCCACCAACACTGTTTGGCAAACTGCTGTCCTATGAAATGCAGTTAATGGTGAGGAAAGAAGGGGAGAAATCAACAAGAAGTGAACATAAAGAAAGGACAGTGGCATTCAAAACAGAAGCCCCCAGAAAGTACAGAAGTAAGTCACCAACTCCACCTCCAAAAGCAGCTGAAACTGAGTCAGATTAGTCAGTCAGCAGAAAGCCTGAAAGCAGTGAAAGTGATGAGGACTTTGCTGCCTTCACAAGACATTTTCAGAAGTTATTAAAGAAGAAACAATGGAGGATAAGGCCATCTACTTCACAAGGAAAAGAAGACTATTATCAGAATAAAAAGTCTTCAAAGAAAGACAGGAAAAAGACCAAGTCTAGCAAAGCTAATCTTTCAAAAATTGTATGTTATTGCTGTAATAGACAAGTACATGTTATTGCAGATTGTCTAGAGAAAAGAAAGGAGTCTAATGACAAGAAAAAGACTCAATACAAGGGCAAGAAGGAAAAGTCTTTTGTTGCCAAAAAGGATAAGAGACTGTCAGATATTTCTTCATCAGAAACTGAGTCAGATGCTGAAGCATATATAGGACTGTTTGCTGGGGAAGAAGAAGAAGAGTTCATTCAGATCATGAACTCTATATATGAACAAGAAGACAGTCAGTGTCAAGGGCTAATGACATTGACAGAAAGTGACAAAATCCTGGAGCAGCCAGGACCTAGTAAGGTACAACATTGTTCTTTAAGTTCAATTTCGTGTGCTAGTTCAGAAACAGATTCATCATCATCAAATGATGAGAGTGTATCTGAGTCTGAAGAGGATATTCATCAGTTGATAGATGAATATAAAGTTCTGTTGCAAGCATTTAAGAAATGCAAATCCTTGGCCAAGAGTCAAGCTAAGGAGATTGCAAGTCTCAAAATGGCTGCAACTGATTATGAGAGGTTGTTTGATCAAAAGCTAAATGAGATAGCCAGACTGAAGCACATAACTGTGATTCAGATGGGGACTATATCATTTAAGAATGATCAAATCAAGAGTTTGCAGATTAATCTTCAGAAGGAGAAAGACTTAGTTACTAGGTTTTCTAAACCTAAGTCAGTTCTACCCTTAATTGATGAATTTGTTCATCACAAAGGTAGAGCTGGACTGGGATTTACTAAACTAGCTAGGACTGTCAAGTCCAAGTCCAAGGGCAAAGCCCCAACTCTCAACAAGCCAGCTGTAGATAAAACAGCTAAGACTGTACCTAAGCAAAGGTACAATAAGTTTGAGTGTTGGTGCTGTGGCAAGGTAGGCCACTTTGCAATGGACTGTTGGCACAATGCTAGTGCCAAAGTGAGTAGCAAACTGCCTGTTGGAAAACCTACAGGTAGCTTTGTTAGGAAGCAAACTAACTAGTACCAAGGACCCAAGAATTCTTTGGGTTCTAAGGTTCACTAATCTGTTTTGCAGGTGAGTCCAAGTGGCCATGCCCCAATATGGTACTTGGACAGTGGATGTTCCAGACATTTGACTGGAACAAGGGGTTTACTAAAGGACTACACACCCATCAAGGATGGTCCAAAAGTCACCTTTGGTGGTTCTGAAAAAGGGATCATCAAGGGTTTTGGTAACATATCTAACTCCTATATTACAATTTCTCAAGTGGCCTATGTTAAAAGTTTGAAACATAACCTTATTAGTATAAGTCAATTGAGTGATGTAGGATATGACATCTCATTTGTCAAAGATGGTTGTCATATCAGGAGGTCAAATGATCAAGAGATCATTTTGACTGGTTATAGAAAAAGGAATGTCTACTGCCTAGACATTATGGTTGAGAACAATGGTTCTTCAGTATGTCTTGTAGCTGATGAGACAGTCTCTCATTATGTCAAATGGCACAAGAGACTAGCCCATCTCAACTACAAGACAATTGGCAAACTCTTTAGTAAAGAGCTAGTGAGGAATGATCCTCAAGTTAAGTGTATTAAAGATAGTATTTGCTCAGCTTGTCAAAAAGGCAAGCAGACTAGATCCACCTTTAGAAGCATTGAAAACAAAGATGCTGTGAGGTGTTTATACCTCTTGCATATGGATCTCTTTGGTACAATGCCAGTTCACAGCCTAGGTATGAAGGTCTATACCTTTGTAGTTGTAGATGACTACTCAAGGTTTTCCTGGGTGTTCTTCCTTAGACAGAAATCTGAAACACCTAGTGTCTTCTATAGCTTTGTCAAACAAATTCAGAATGAACTAGATAGTACAGTGGTCAAAATAAGAAGTGACCATGGCACTGAATTTCAGTCTGATAGTATGACAAAACTATGTGAAGAATTTGGGATATTTCAAGAGTTTTCTTCACCAAGGACACCTCAGCAAAATGACATTGCTGAGAGGAAGAATAGAACCTTGATTGAGGCTGGTAGGACCCTATTAAGTGATACATCACTACCAGAATACTTCTGGGCTGAGGCAGTGAATACTGCATGCCATGTTATTAATAGGACTACCATAACTAAAAGCCTCAGCAAGACCACCTATAAGGTTATGAAAGGCAGGAAACCAAACCTATCCTACTTAACAATGGAAAGTCTTACTTGACTAAGTTTGCTGCCAAGTCCCAAGAGGGAATTTTTGTTGGGTACAGCCACAATAGTAAGGCCTATAGAGTCTACAACTTGTCTACTCAAGTTGTAGAAGAGTTTGTACATGTAGTATTTGATGAAACTAGACTTATTAACAAAGAGTTGTCTAGTAGTGTATGCAGCTCCACAGGTATAACTAAGAAGATGGACAAGCTCACTATAGAAGATGAACCTACTGCAAGACAACAAGTAGAAGACAGTGGCTGTTGTCCAGGGGGAGTACTACATGTACCTAATGCAGATGAAATTCAAGGAGGGCAGCAAGATGAAGAAGTTAAAGAAGTTCAACCTGAAGCCAGGATGCCTCCAGCCAATAGGCATCTAAGAGATCATCCAGTAGAACAAATCATTGGTGATCCAAGACAAGTGGTACAAACAAGGAGCAGAAATCTGAATGCAGTGCTATTCTCTAGTTTCCTATCCCAAGTTGAAGCAAAGAAGTTTGAAGAAGCCATCCTAGACCCTCATTGGATTGAGGCAATGCAAGAAGAGCTGAATCAGTTCAAGAGGTGTAAGGTCTGGGAGCTTGTTCCTAAACCAAAAGACCACAACATAATTGGAACCAAGTGGATCTTTAGGAACAAGATGGATGAACATGGATTCATCATTAAGAACAAAGCAAGATTGGTTGCTAAAGGATATAGGCAGGAAGAAGGTATTGACTTTGATCAAACCTTTGCTCCAGTAGCGAGACTGGAAGCCATAAGGATGTTCCTGGCCTATGCAACCTTTCAAGGATTTAAAGTTTACCAAATGGATGTCAAGTCAGCATTTTTGAATGGTAATCTAAAAGAGGAAGTCTATGTGGAACAGCCATCAGGTTTTGTTGATTTAACTCAACCTAATCATGTCTATAGACTTAGGAAAGCATTATATGGGTTAAAGCAAGCCCCTAGGGCTTGGTATGAAACCCTGTCTAGTTTCCTCATTGAGAATAAGTTCACAAGGGGGAAAATAGACAAGACTCTATTCCTTAGGGAATCCAGAGGCAAAGTAATACTAGTCCAAATATATGTAGATGACATAATATTTGGGTCTACTGAAAGTAGTCTTTGCAAAAAGTTTGCAAAACTAATGCAAGGGAAATTTGAGATGAGTAGTATGGGGGAGCTGAAGTTCTTCTTGGGTCTCCAAGTAAGACAGACTGAGAATGGTTTATCCATATGCCAGTCTAAGTTCACCCTAGAACTCATAAGAAAGTATGGTATGGATTCATCCAGTACCATGAAGACTCCTATGGGGTCAAGTATGTCTCTTAGCAAGGATGATGCAGGGAAACCTGTAGATGAGTCTTTGTATAGAGGGATAGTTGGCTCCATTCTATATTTGACTGCAAGTAGACCAGATATCATGGATGCTACATGTGTCTGTGCTAGGTACCAAGCATGCCCTAAAGAGTCTCATTTGACAGCAGTCAAAAGGATATTGAGATATCTAAAGGGAACTCCTTATCTAGGCCTATGGTACCCTAGGAATGGGGATTTTGAACTAACAGGTTATTCAGATGCAGACTTTGCAGGATGCAAAGAAGACAGAAAAAGAACAACTGGAACCTGTCAATTCCTAGGTGGAAGACTGATTTCACGGAATAGCAAGAAGCAAACAAGTGTGGCTATCTCCACTGCAGAGTCAGAATATGTGGCTGCAGGAAGTTGCTGTGCTCAACTTCTATGGATACAACATCAACTTGAGGATTATGGATTTCAGGTAAGTAGAACTCCACTATTTTGTGATTCTACTAGTGCTATATCAATTGCACATAATCTTGTTTCCCATAGTAGAACTAAACATATTGAAATAAAATATCATTTTCTTAGGGAACATGTAGAAAAAGAAGATATTTTGCTGGAATATGTTAAAACAGATAATCAACTAGCTGATATTTATACTAAGCCCTTAGAAGAAACTAAGTTCAATAGGTTTAAAATTGAACTAGGTATGATAAACTTAGAATAAGTTTATAGAAATGGCTAAGTAAAAAGGTGTCGACACACAGAGATATCTGTGTCGACACAGAAAATTGGTGTCGACACTTCAGTGAAAAGGTGTCGACACGTCTAGGAAGTTGGTGTCGACACTTCAGAAAATTAGTGTCGACACATGACAAGTAGGTGTCGACACATCCAAGGTGGTGTCGACACTTAGGCTTTACTCAGAATTATCTAAGTAAAGTCTCGACTGAATGTCGAGTTGAGTGGTGTCGACACATAATCAAGTGTCAACACATATAATCTGTTGACTAAACTTGTGTCAACACATAGGTGTCGAGACATTATAAGTCTGTGTCGACACTTTTCAACAGTGTCGACACAATTTAAGTTAGTTAACCCGCCTTTTCATCTTCAAATCTAGAAAGGTATAAATAGGATTTTACCTTAGTCTGTCGACACGCTTTCAAAAGTTTCGAGACCAAATTTGTGTGTCGACACCTCTTTTCTCTCAGTTCAAATTCTTCAAACCCTAATGGCGCCAAAGCTCGAGGAGAACGTCAATGAAGGCTATGAACTGGTGCGAGACGTGTTTGAGGATGCAGACCCAGAAATCAAGAACGTGATAACCCTAGTTGCAGACTCAGGGTTAGAATTTCTTGTTTCTGAGCCCACAAAGATCTGGAAGAAGGAAGTTCTAGAGTTTCTAAATGGAGCTAAGGTAGACGAATCTGAAATCAAGATCAAGTCCAGGGTCCATGGAGAAAAGGTGAAGTTATCACCAAAAAGTTTAAGAAAGGTTATAAACCTGCCTAGAACCAAGGAAGAAGAAGAAGTAACTGCTTCTAAGACCAGAGAAGCATTGACATGGTGTGGTCTGGATCCAAAGATGAAAATTGGATCTGTATTCAATAGGAATGGGATGAACAGCCAGGGTAAATTCCTCTCTGAAATTATTGGAAAAGTAATTTTGAGTAAGCTAGGAGGGCATGATAGGGTATCAACCCATATGTTCAGTATTATGACAAGGATAATCTTCACTTTAAAAACAGATTGGTCTGTTATTGTCTTTGATAAGATTAAAGAAAGTCTGAAGAAACCCAACTTGGGTAGGATCATAAGTTTATACCTTGCTGGTAGCATACCAGAGGTTATGAGTCAAGGTGCTGGAACTAAGATCAATCATATGAGAAAGATGGACTTGAGGATATTCTCCAGATGGGACAGGGTTTTGTCAAATGAGATGCCAACCCTTGAGAAAATAACTTCTGAGAAGGAAACTCCACTGAAGAAGAAGAAGAAGATAGCCCTAGTGGCTCAAGAGTCAACTAGCAGCTCTGGTAGTGAAGAGAAAGTTGTCTTCACACCTGATGAGAATGAAGAAGGAAATGCTGAGAAGTCTACAGCTCAACAAGATGCTGCAGAGAGGCAGGGGGAGCTACCACCAGCTAGCCCCATACACCAGGATACTGTCCAGGGGGATACCCTAGTTGTAGAAGAGCCAACTACACTGGAAAGTGAACAAGCAACACACATAATTCTTGAGGTAATCACTGAGCTTAGTGCTTTAGATTTCCCTATAGAGGATAATGTATTGTCTGATTCCTTAAATAATGTTAATCAGCAAACTTAGCTGGATAGTCAAGTCCCAGATGTTGTCATGGAGGACACATCTGTTACAGTTCAAGTTGTGTCTGATCCAGTAGTGGATGAGCCAAGAGTTTCTCCAGCCCATTCTCCACAAGAATATACAATGGAAGATCTTTTCCTAAATCTGGATCAAACAGATTTTGACAAGGAATGTGCTGCTACTGAGGGGGAGAATGCTCCAGCTGAGGGGGAGAATGCTCCAGTTGAGGGGGAGCAAGTAGTAATTCTGGAAGAATCTGCAAGGCAAGAGCCTGAGAAGCCCCAAGCTGTTGAGGAGCTACCTAAAGAGAGAGTAAAAATAGCAAGCACATCAGCTTCTGAAGATGAGGAAGCTGCAAGGGCAAAGAAAAAGAAATTTCAAGTATTCAAGCGAAGGAGCCAGAATTACAAAAAAGCTTTGCAAACTGTAGCACCACAGCCTATATCACAGCCAGCACCAACTGTTGATTATAGTGCTCTAATGGTTGCAATGCAGATTAAGCTTGATGAGAACAGGAAAGCTATAGAGACATGTGTGGATGAGGGGCACAAATCTCTTCAGTTTGATCTGGCACAGGATATTAAGTCCATAAGATTTGAGATGAATCTCAATGAGAAGGAGATGACTGACTGCTTCCACAAGGGAGGGAATGCAGTAGTCTATCTTGCAACTCATCAAGAAAAGATAAAAGCTCAAGTAGATGAACTTGAAGTCAAGCAAGGCTATGTAATAGAGAATTAGATCAGAATGAATGACAACTTAACAGAATCTCACAATGCCATTATCACTGAGATGCAGAACATAGCTGCTGGACTGACTCCAGCTCATGCTACAGCTAAAGCAGACATTGACAAAGTATTCCAAGAGGAAATAACTGCTGTTAAGACTGCCATACAAGACTCTCAGAAGTTGATAACTGACAAACTCCAAAGGTTGAAACCTTTCTTTAAAGATGGAGTCAATTATTTGGATAACCATGTCAGATTTCAAAAAGATGATGTAAGAGATCACATAGAAAGAGAAGTCATAAAGGGGGAGAGGGTGTTAGTCAAAGCCAGCTCTGATCATGCCAAGTGGATATCTAATTCTATCCGAGCTACCCTTGGTTATCCTCCCTTATGTGATGATGACAATGTAGCAGAATCTGGAATATATCCTGCATATCTAGGAGGGGAGCAACCAAAAGTGGCTCAAGTCATCTACCCTCCTCCAGATTTTGATATGGTTCAAGCTGACATACAGTCCATGTATAGCCCACCTGGGGGAAAGGACAATGTCATCATAGAGAAGGTTGTTCAGCCAGTTTCTGAGGCTATGCAAGAAGCTCTGCAGAAAGAAGAAGAAACCAGATTGTCTAAGAAGAGGTTCAGGGAGCAAGCTGCACAAAGACCAGACTTTGAGCAGTGGAGCCCCACTTCAAGAAATATTATCTTAACTGCATGGAAAGCTGCAAAAGATAATATTCAAGACAGGAATAAATGGTTTTCTGAATTGGAATGGAGGAAACATGAGACAAGGCAAGAAGCAATAGTGCAATATAGAAGGAAGGCCAAGATGGGAAAGCTACCTCCTACTGCCCAGGAGCCTAGCAAGTACTTTCACAAGCCATATCATTATTTTGAAAGACAAAAGATTAAAGCTGAAGAGCAAAAGAAAAAGGATCTGAAAGGAAAGAAGCCGGCTGATACTGAAGTTACTGAAGCCCCTGTTCAAGCCAAAGTATAATCTGGAAAAGGAATAGTAATTAAGGAGGCTGAACAAAAGTAGAATAGAATTTTATTCAGTTTACAATTATAATCTTGTGTTTTTCAAACACTATGTAAAACTTTTGTATAATGAATATTACAAAGTTGTGAGAACAATATGATGTGTTTTAAATATATTTCATAATTGTTCTGAGATGTTATCTGTGTATACATGTTTGATTGATACATGTTTATGTTTGCCCTGATATATAATCTTGCTTTACATCATTTTGTAATTTTATTATGAATGGTGTATATCATTGACTAAGGGTTATGACTTCTCCAAATAGGGGGAGATTGTTGGGTACATTGGTTCAAATGTACCTGATTTGAAGAAGCCTCACCGTACTCAATGATATACATCAAAATGTATTTGATGTATGTTGAGTTTACTTGTGCAGGTTAAGTATTTACAGGAAAGAAGAAAAAGTTTCTAAGTGCATGTGTCGACACCCAGAGGGAAAGTGTCGACACTTAAGAAGACTTGAGTCGACACCCAGGCAAGCAGTGTCGACACTTGGAGTATTTATGTCGACACCAGGGATGCAGAGTCGACACCAGACAGAAAATGTCGACACAAGGAGCTGTGTCGACACTCAATGAAGAAAAGCCAGTGAAGCTGTGTCGACACTTAGCAGTTGTGTCGACACCCAGAGAAACTGTGTCTACATCAGAAAGTGTCGACACTTGGAGGCTGTGTCGACACTCAGCAAAAGTCAGCAGAGACTAAGTATAAGTGTCGACACCCAGAACAATGTGTCGACACACAGTAGAAGAGTCAACACTTGAAGAAAGTGTCGACACAAGAAATAATGTGTCGACACTCAGCTGAAGACTCAACACTTGAAGAAAGTGTCGACACAAGGAGCTGTGTCGACACTTAGCAAAGTTCAAGAATATTCTAAGTACAAGTGTCGACACAAAGGAGATGTGTCGACACTCAGCAAAAGTCTCAACAGAAGAAGAATATGTCGACACAAGGAGCTGTGTCGACACTCAGCAAGTATCAACACTGAAGACATGTGTCGACACCAAGAAGCAGTGTCGACACTGACAGATTCAACACATGAAGATGTGTCGACACAAAGGAGATGTGTCAACACTTACAAGAATTCAACAATATACTGAAGTACAAGTACTTGTGTCGACACACATTATCAGTGTCGACACATGAAGAAGAAGCAGTGTCGAGATATAAAATCTACAACACAAGGAGTTGTGTCGACACCTTGTAGGCTAGTGTCGACACTTAGTCAACCTGTGTCGACACTTAGTCTATAAGTGTCGACACTTAAAGACAGATAGTCTCGACACTTTCAGACAGTTACAAAATTTTCAAGAACTGACTGGATGACTTGAAAGCTGCCATTCCAGCCGGTCTACTGCACCTGTCAGAGTTGTCAGAAATCAGTTATGAACCGGACCAGCCGGTTACCATGAAGAAGGCCTATAAATAGGCTTATACTGTCTACAGAAACTGATTTTGATCGAACACAAGTACAAGTAATTAACAAAGAAGAAGATCTATCTATTCCTTGAAGAATCTAGTGAAGATCTAAGAAGTTGGAGAGAGAGAGAGCTCCATCCAAGAAGTCAGCCGTTGGAGCCAGGCTGAGAAATAGGGTTCAGATTTTGTTCTGGATCTTAAGTAATAGAGATCAAGGATCAACTGCAGAAGAGATCAATCTTATTGTGTTCTACTTTCAAGAAGCTTTGAAGAAAGCCAAGTCAGATTGATCTCAGCTGAGTTCTTCCAAGAACTCATCAAGAAACTCACAACTCTTCTCTCTTTTCTCTGAGTTGTTGGGTTAACATTTTTGTATTCATATTTTCTTGTAGGATCCTTAGGGATCTGAGTTTGTAAGCCTGTAATTATAAAGGCTGAGTGTAGGGCTTGAGTGCCTTAGTGTAGGAGATTGGAATCTCTGAGTGTAGGCCTGTTGTGGCTGAGTGTAGGCCTTGGTGGCTAAGTGTAGGCTTTGTGAAGAAGCTGAGTTGTAGGGCCTTGGGTCTGAGCTGTAGGAACCTTGTTTTGGGATTCTGAGTGTAAGATTTGAGGATCTGAGATAGTGGAGGAGTTTGGCCGAATCTAGTACACTACTAGATAGGCGAAGGGGGAAAGTGGATGTACCCAAACATTGGGGAACCACTATAAACCTGTGTGTTCTCTGTGTGTATGTGGTTTGCTGTGATTGCTGTTTAATTGCTGTGCAAAAGTAGATATAAATCTGTGATAAACTCTGAATTCTGCCTAAAAAGTTAAAAAGATTTAAGTCACCTATTCACCCCCCCCCCTCTAGGTGATTAGGTACAATATCTCTCATCACTGTTAGTGAGTACGAGATCGAGTTTATCAAGCTCAGTCATTTAACCCCAGATCTGGTAGCGTCCGAAGAAGGCATAGTAAAACGCTTCCTGGGTGGTCTGAGGTATGACATTCAGCAGTTGGCTAGCGCATACAAATATGAGACCTTTACAGAAGTAGTAGAAGCCGCCTTGAAGGTTATGGAGATAGATAATGCGAAGAATTGGGGATTACATGCAAAGAAGGATAAGAGGAAATCTGATGATGGTGGAAGTACTAGGGCAACTGGCCCTGCGGCAAAGAAGGATCGAAGGGAAGCGTGTAGCTTCTGTGGTAAGTCAGGACACCCTTTTGAAAAGTGCTTTAAAATACTGGATGCACAGAAGTAGTCTCAGGTAAATGCAATCCAGGATGCACCAAAGGGAGGCCCTGTTTGTACTTATTGCCAGAAGATTGGGCACGATGCGGCCCATTGTCGCACGAAGGCTGGAGCTTATTTTCTTTGCAGCCAGAAAGGACACATGAGGGCTAATTGCTCGTAGAGCTAGCCTGCGCTGCATGTAGTTCCGTTGCAAACTCTACTGTCGCCCCCGCCTCACATAGACAAGGGAAAATGAAAGTTGAATGTTTTGACCAAGGAGGAAGCCCAATCATAGACTCAAGTGATCACAGGTTAGTCTTCGACTCAGCTAGTAATCTCTTATGGTAGATTTATGGTTTCTGCATTTTAGTTGCGCGCGCAATGTGTTTAGGTGAATTTAAGGTATATAATAAGTGGGCACGCATTCTGTTCGATTCGGGTGCTACTCACTACTTTGTGGCAACGAGTTTTGTAGACCGACATCGCTGGGCTCTCGACCAGTTAGACACTTCCCTGAATGTCAAATTCCCTTCAGGAGAGTTGGTGATGTCATGTCAGGGTATCCAAAAATGCCCTATCTTCCTAGGTGATTTTCTATCCTTTGCGGATCTGAAGGTGTTAGACTTGGAAGACTTCGACATGATTTTGGGCATGGACTGGTTGTCCAGCTATAATGTCGTCATTCAGTGCAAGCACAGGCGCTTGGATTTCAAAGACGATAAAGGCTAGCCCATGAGTGTGTATGGTTTGCCGTGTCAGGAATCTCCAATCATTTCTGCGGTATGTGCTCGTAAATTTCTAGAGTTTGGATGTGATTCTTTCTTTGTTTCTGTTTCTGTTTTGGAAGCTGCACTTGTTGTGCCTCGGGTTGAGGACGTTTTTATGGTACGTCAGTTTTCAGATGTCTTTCCTGTTAGTCTTCCTGGACTTCCTCCTGAGAGAGAGGTGGAGTTCGTTACAGATCTCGAGCCAGGTACTCGCCCTATTGCAAAAGCACCGTACCGTATGACGCCGCGGGAGTTAGAGGAGTTGCGTACTCAACTGGATGAGTTATTGCAGAGCGGTTTTATTAGACCCAGTTCTTCCCCCTGGGGTGCACCAGTCCTCTTCGTGAAGAAAAGGGATGGAACGATGAGGCTGTGCATAGATTATCGAGAGCTAACCAAGGTGACCATCAAGAACAGAAATTTGTTGCCTAGGATCGATGACTTGTTTGACCAGCTGCGAGGTAGTTCCATGTTCTCAAAGTTTGACCTTCATTCATGCTACCATCAGTTAAGAACCCATGAGTCAGACGTTCCGCGAACTGCTTTTCATTCCCAATATGGTCACTTTGAATTTCTGGTAATGTCGTTTGGATTAACGAACACACCGTCAGCTTTTATGGACATGATGAACATGGTGTTCAATGACTTTCTGGATAAGTTCGTAGCTATATTCATTGACGATGTCCCGATATATTCCAGAAATGCGGAAGAGCATTGCTTGCACTTGCATTTGGTCTTGACTACTCTAAGGGAGCATAAGTTGTATGCAAAGCTTAGCAAGTGCGAGTTCTAGTTGTCTCTAGTGTCATTCTTTGGACACATTATAAGCAAGGACAGTATCTCAGTGGATTCCGTGAAGATAGCCATAGTCTTGGATTGGAAGAGACCTATATTTTCTAAGGAGATAAGGAGCTTCTTAGGGTTGGCAGGTTACTACAGAAGATTTGTGAAAGGATTCTCCATACTTTCTGCGTCGTTGACTAGGCTTACGCAAAAGAACATAGCTTTTGTTTGGAGTGATGCCTGTGAGGAAGCTTTTTAAGAGCTCAAGAGGAGACTATGTTCTGCTCCAGTTTTGGTATTGCTGATGGAAGGATTAGATTATGATATTTATGTGGACGCCTCACGAGTTGGACTCGGTTGCGTGTTGATGCATGACAGCAAAGTGATTGTGTATGGATCGAGACAACTGAAGGTGCACGAAAGGAATTATCCTATGCACGACATGGAATTTGCTACCGTCATTTATGCCTTGAAGTTGTGGAGACATCTCTGTACGGAGTGTCATGCAAAATCTACACGGACCATAAGAGTTTGAAATATGTCTTCACTCAGAAGGAGTTGAATTTACGCCAGCCTAGATGGCTATAATATGTTGCGGACTAAGAAGTCGATATCCTTTATCATCCCGGCAAGGCTAATGTAGTAGCGGATGCATTGAGCTGGAAGCCTATACATATCTTTAACCTCTCGATACAATCCCTTGTAGAGGAGTTTTTGCTCATAGACATAACCGTAAGGAATAGCGCTTCGCCGAGTAGCTTGGAGGTGGAAGAGCCTTCGTGGATTACTCTCACCAGGCTACATCAGAAAGACAATCTTGATTTGCAGCACCTCTGCAGTAGGACTGAGAAAGGAAAATTATCTGACTTTTCAATTGATGATGTTGGTACCCTAAAGTACCGTGATAGATATTGTATTCTCGCTGTTAGGGACATCCGAGCAAGGATATGCAGTGAAGCGCATGGTTCAAGTGTTGCTTATCATCTTGGTTCCATGAAAATGAATAGAGATTTGAAGTAGATTGTTTGGTGGTCAGGTATGAAGAATGACATGGCAAGGTTTGTATCTGAATGTTATACCTACTAAGGTGTCAAAGCTGATCATAGAAGGTCGGGTGGTAAGTTAACGTCATTAGACATACCGAGTTGGAAATGTAAGAGTTTATCCATGGATTTCATAACCAGTTTGCCGAGATCTCCCTGAGGGCATGATGTAGTGTGGGTTATCGTGGACAAACTAACCAAGTGTGCCCACTTTATGCCTTTCAAGATTGACTATTCGATGGAGAAGATAGCTGAGCTTTATCTGGATGAAGTCATCAGGTTGCATGGTGTGCCTACGAGTATCATGTCAGATAGAGATTCCTGGTTCATTTCTCGTTTTTGGCAAAGTTTGCAAGGAGCTCTAGATAATGACCTTTGGTATTCTACTGCCTATCATCATCAGACCAATGGTCAGACGGAGAAAGTGAATCAAATCTTGGAGGATATGATTAGATGCTATATTCTGGACCATGGTGGGGCTTGGGATAAATGCCTCAGACTGATGGAGTTCGTATACAATAACAGCTACCAGTAGAGTTTGCAGATGACGTCCTTTGAAGCTTTATATGGAAGGCATTGTCGAACTCCCCTGTTTTGGGCAGAAATTGGTGAGAAGCCTTTGCTCGGTCCGTAAGCGCTGGAGGATATGAGCATTTTAGTGACACATATTCGTGAAAAGCTGAGGTTGGCTCATGAGCAATACGAGAAGTATTCAAATCAGCATAGAGTTGATCTGAAATTTGCAGTTGGGGATATGGTATTTTCGAAGGTCTCTCCGATGTCATGTGTTAAGAGATTTGGAAGGAACCATAATCTTGATCCCAGGTATGTGTGACCTTTTCAGATTTTGGAGCGCATCGGAGTTTCTGCCTATAGACTGTAATTTCCTGATTATTTCCCCGGTGTTCATGACGTGTTTCACGTGAGCCAGTTGCGAAAGTGCGTTCGTTGTAATCTGCATGTCCTAGACTCAGTACCCTCGTTGCAGCCTAATCTCATGTATGTCGAAGAGCCTGTCCGTATTCTGGAGACGCAAGATCGTGTGCTAAGAAAAAAGACAGAATTGGTCAGGGTTCTCTGGCGCAATCAGGACGCTAGAGGTGCAAACTGGGAATTGGAATTCGCAATGAGAGAATCTCATCCTCAGCTGTTCTCCTAGTCTTCCTTGTTTAGTATTCTTGTTTAATAAATTCTTCTATCATGTCTCTCCCTCTGCCCTCTTGTTTTGTTTTGTATTCCAAGTTTCGGGACGAAACTTTATTTTTGGAGGGGTGACTGTAACGCCCCTGATTTTCCGACAATTATTTAATCCTCTTGATGACGTCATAATGACGTAAGGGGCGTTATGTTAACGTGGAGTTGACGGCGCATCGCCGTTACTGCGTTTTCGCGTCTATTCGGTTGAGTCGGCCAAATTTGTGAATACTTGTCAAAAATGGAAAATTTCACGTTAGGAAATTAAATTAATAAAATTTTGACATGCTCGTCAAGTTTCGTCGCGATCCGAGCGATATTCGAGCATCGGCGAATTTCCGAAGTTTTGTAAAATTTATGTTCGCGGTAGACTTTGAAAATTTATATCTCGAGAATGGCATGTTGGATATTTGTTTCGTTTTCGTCATTGGATTTGTAGCGTCAGTGTTCGCCTACGGTGCGAATTTCGTTTAATTCGGCGAGCGTTTGAGCCTCCGTATTGATCTCGTATTTACTTATTCAAAAATATAAATATGATTATTATAATATTAAAGCACTATTCAAAAATGTCATTTATTATTCATCTTTATACTTTAATTTTTTGGATATATTTATAAAAACAACTGTTCATGAAATTAGTTAATATGTTTTCTCGAGTAATCACATCTTCATCTCGAGTAATTATAGGTTGTTCTCGAGTACTCATTTATTCTTCTCGAGTGATCTGCAAACCTTCCTGGGAAATCCAGATTTTGTACTCGAGAACTCAAAACATCCTTCCCGGGAAATCCTGAAGTTAGTTCCCTAGAACTCTAAGCTTGTTCTCGAGTATTGTAGGTCCTTCTCGAGAAATCCGTTTCAGCCTTCTTTCGAGTGCTGTTTTGAGAGTAAAACTGCATCATATGGAAAAATGGTTAACATAGATTTTGTTCGTCTCAATGAGATCTACAACTTCCGTGTTGATCACTTTTCAGTTTGGAGCGATCTTTAGCCACTATTTTCATTTTCCGTGCTCCCGCACTTAAATAGCCCGCTTCCTTCCTAATTAGACAAAAGAAATTATATACATATATATGTATATATTTATATACCTAAGGATAAATAAAACGACTTCATCTTCTTCTCTTGACCGAACCAGAGAGCGAGAGTGACGACGAGGGTTCTAAGTTCGTGAAGCTTCAGATCGCCGCCGTCAGAGCTATGGTGCTCGGAATCGCAAACCGAGCATAGATCCAGAAAGCTCTCGCCGAGATCTTTACGATCATGGTAATTATTTCTCGTTTCGTGGAAGTTTTTAGCTAGGGTTTTTGGCCCTAACCTCTCTTTTGGCCAAATCTTTGTATATTTCGCTTCCCCGCGCCCTCTTTTGGCTAGATCCACAACATGAAGTATATTGGAAGACCAATTGGAGTAGAAACCGAGGCAAGTGGTGTTCTTGCCCTCAATCTTGCTCTTTTATTCCAAATTTTAGCCATATGTTGTAGATTTGACATGTTTAAGTCAACCTTATGCTCAAATTGCTAGTTAATTGTCTTGGATTATAAAGTGTGTTTCACCTAGAACCATTTCTCCCAAATTTTATTCCGTAGATTTGGTAAAGAAATTTGATTTTCGCGACACTTTAACTATCGAGTCATTATGATCGTTGCGACACCTCATGCGTCCCGTTGTTTTGATTGTACCTCACTTTGCTTAACCCTTGCAAAATCCTTATGCAGTCCAAATCGTTTGTTGAATGTTAGTCCATGTTGAATAAAAGAAACTCTGCGTGTATAATTATGTAACTAAAGAAAACTTTGACGGTCTGTGCGCGTTGGGGTTTCTCCCTCGTCACAGTGCCTTATGGCTTAGTTTGTGCGCGTTGTGGGACTTCATCCCCAGCACATTACCTTAGTTATTAGTTTGTGCGCGTTGGGGGTTCTCCCTCGGCATGGAGCCTTTTGGCTGGGTTAGTGTGCGTTGTGGACCTTTTTTCCCGGCACAGTACTCTTTCCTGTTGAGCTGATCAGTCTCATTTAAATGATGAATAACATGAATAATAAAGAAAGATGAATGTATGAACTTCTGATGTTTGACACTCTGTTCTGTCCAGCTGTTGTGATTAGTCTTTCCTGCTCAGCTAGATTTACTATTTTGTTTCTATTGCTCTACTACTGACCTTTTGTTGCAGTCGTCTTGTAGATTTTTGTTCACCTTGAGATTTGTTTGGTCTACCTTTACTTTCTGCACTACTTGTAACTTGCTTGTGAGGTGTTCTTCTTTTTAATGCCTCAGGTTCAGAGCAGTAATAGGTTTAGCTGACAGAGTTGTGCTCCTGGTTGTGCAAGTTGTTGCGGCCATTTTTTTCACCTCACAGCATTGAGGTAGTTGTCTTTGTTTAAACTTGTCAGATTTTACTATGGGTTCTTGTCAATTGTTGATGCCCTTAGTCTTTGACTTTTTGTGTTAGACTACTTGTTACTTTACTGTTGTTACTTATTACTTGTTTAGACTAGCTCTCTGCGAAGGATTTATGTTATGATACACATAGTTATTTTTAAGTATGAAAGTGCAGCTAGATCTGATATACTCTAGAGGGGGGGGGGGTGAATAGAGTATATGGTGATTTTGAAACTTTTACAACTGCTGTTGTATTTTAGGTGTGTGTGTGCAGCAAATACAATAAACAAAAACAGCAATGGACTAATCACAGCACATTCACAGAGCAAGGCCAGAAAATAAAAGGAAAAGAAAGCAACCAGAAGACACAAGAATTTTATAGTGGTTCCCCAAATCTGGGTAGTCCACTCTTCTACTACCCTGGTAGGAATCCACTGCAGGAAGGGGTTGATCAGGTGTCCTGACACCAATGGGGTTTTGATCAGGTTCCCAAAAACCAAACCCTCAAGTCTTTTGGTGGGAGACTTGCAACCAGAATAATTTTGAAGGGAATTAAAACCCTGTACAGAGGTGGAGTGAGAGGGTGATGAGGTCTTCTCTTTCTCAAATCAAATGAGAAGACTTGTGGAATGTTGTTTAGCAGCTTTGCTCCCCCTGAGATGTAGAATGGTTCAGGAAGAATACTGGAGCACTGCTTCAGGGTGATAGGTCTTCAAATACCTAAAATTCCAGGTCCAGAGAAAGTCTTCAGGAACTTCTTGCAACTGATATGAATATATTGTTTTGAAGTTCTCCTGAGTAAAAGCAGATGAAGAAGACTCTTGATAATTATGTAATGTTCTTCTTCTTCTTCTTCTAAATCAATTTCTCTCTGGGCCAAGAATGAATTCTTTTTCTTGTGTTGTCTGAATCATTGTCTATCCTCTTCTTGTTGTTGTATGGTGTTCTGTACTTGTTGTGTTACTTCTGGTTTCTGTGTATCTCTTTTTGTCATGGAGAGCATTCGAGTTTTTGAATGTCGAGCAGTAATGACAGACGGCCTGGAAAGGAAGCAGCAATTAATTATTTCCCCAACTGTTTCCATGGGAAAATGGCATGTAATAATCCAGAATTAACTGCGCATCCTAACGGTAGTATACTGTGAAGAACTGCCATTAATTATCCAGGAATCAGCGCCATGGAATGAGACGGAGGCGGAAGAAGACCTAGTCTGGAATCGTCGACCGAAGAACAGAATTCGTCGAGCTGAGTCTTGAATTCGTCGAGCTAAGCTGAGTTCGTCGAGCTGAGCTGGGTTCGTCGAGCTGAGCTAAGTTCGTCGAGCTGAGCTGAGTTCGTCGAGCTGACAGTCTTCATTCGTTGAATAGACAATCTTCAATATCAGACAAACATTATTCGTTGAGTAGAGAACCAAATTCGTCGAGCTGAGAATAACCTTCGTCGACCTGAGAAAAGTTCTGGACTTGGACAAAATACTCTGCATCTGCTGAAATGCTGTGTCGACACAACTTGGTGTCGACAGATTGATCTTGGTGTCGACACAACTCCTCTGGTGTCGACAGATTGGTCTAGGTGTCGACACAAATCCTCTGGTGTCGACACGAGCTAGTGTCGACTGAAATCCTGGGTGTTGACACAAATCGTCTGGTGTCGACACAAGCCCTAAGTGTCGACACAGATTCTCTGAGCACAAAAATCGTCGAGTACAGATTAGCATTCGTCGACCTGAGAAGCTGTGAACTTGAGGTCCAAGTTCGTCGAGCTCAGAATATAATTCGTCGACCGAAGCATGGAGCTGGACTTAGTGAAATTTGAAGTAGTCCTGAGAATGCTTGAAGTAGAATTCGGTGTTCGTCGAGCAAAGAACAAAGTTCGTCGAGCTCAGCACTGCGAATTTGTCTCACGATCGTCGAGCGCACAACTTCCTTCGTCGAGCTGAGTTCGACGAACGTCGAACTCATTTCACTTAGTCTGAAAAACTGATAGATCTGGAGTTCCTGATGGTCTTGAAGAAGGCTGGTCCATTTGAAGTTGAGATAGAGGATTGTCCTACACTCTAAGACAAAAACTTGACCCAGACTATACATGATGGGTCACATCCTAAGTCAGTGAACCTAGCCCAAATCAACTAGGGATCCAACAATCTCCCCCTATTTGGGTGAGGTCACTAACAGAAACTCCAAGCAAAGAACAAACAGAAAAACACAGCAAAATTAAGAGATATATCTAGCAGAGAATTTACAACACATGCAACAGATATATATATACATACTGACTTTGTTTTAATGCAAAATATAGACTGAAACAGAAGCAGAAATGAAAAGAAAACACAAAATTACTTCTCTGATTTCTTCTGTTTTGGCTTGACTTCTGGTGCTTTATCTCCTGGCTTCTTGAAAATAATTTCCCTATTGGGATCTGAAGCCTGAGCCTTGTTCATAGTCATGTCAGCTGCCCCTATGATGTTTAGTGAAGTGGCTCTGGGGACAACTGCTTCTGGGTAAAGATTCATGTATTCATCAATATTGAGTAGCTTGTTTGCTTTCCCAAATCTTTTTAGCTCATATCTCCTGTACTGAGACATAGTAGTTAAGCCTGTTGTATCCTTACCTTCAGCTTTAGCTTTGTTGATTAGAGATAAGCCAATGATTTCTTGGAATCTTGCCATTCTGGCTGTGTTGGCTGTTTTTGGATCTTCAGGAGTGGAATAGGGCCTTTCAGCTTCATGTTCCTTAGATTCCTGGGACTGCTGCTGTTGTTGTTGATGGTGTTGACTGCCTGAAGATGATGGCCTTGGCTGACTGCCACAAGAGGATCTCCCTGTTTGTCTCTGATAGGTTTGAATAGGAGCAGATCTATGAGAGCTAGAGCCAGAGGCACCTGCTGCTGGAGGAGGAGGAGGAGGAGGAGGAGGAGGATCCTTTATGTATCTATGAACTGGGGGAGGAGAGTATCTCCTACTCCTCTTCCTCTCTTTTTGCTGGTGCTTAGATAACCACATCCATGCAGGCATCCCTTTGTAAGGAGCAACATTATGCAGAATATAATATGGAGTGTCTGCAGTGGGATTAGGCTTGGGAGCGGGAGGAGGAGGAGCCTTCCTTTTCTTAGAGAGCAACTTCTTTTTCTTTTTAGCAGCCTCCTCATCTGATTCATCATCATCATCAGAATTTGAACTCTGAGGGTTATCATACAAAGCATTCAACTTCCTCAGAGTGGCATCAGGAATGATAAGAGGTTTGTCTTGAGGGGGAATAGAAGGTGCAGAGGGTGAGGGTACAACAGCAGTAGAGACAGAACTTGCAGCTGCTGCCTTATTCTCTTCTTCAATGTCTGCCAGAATGAGCTCATCTAGATCAGGCATGGGAGAATCATCCATGACAAAATCTGGGACAGGGCAGATTTCTGGAATAGACATAGAAGTTGGAACAACAGAGGGAGCAGCAAAGGATGCACAAAGTTGCCTGGCAACTGCTGGACTTGCTGGAGAGGTATACTGGACAATAGCCAAATATGGCTTAGCAATCTCTACTAAAGGAAGCTTCATATATACAGGATCAAAGATCTGAAGTATCTCAAATAAATTAACTGTGGGATTTATAAGGAAATCACCAGCAGTTGTTATTGAATCTACTAACTCATCAAAGCTACTGTTAGTATCCATGAATTGAATAAAATCTATTGATGTATCTGTAACTGCAAGTGCATTATCAAGCACTGAATCAACTGTATCTGTAGTGTCAAGAACTGTATCTGCAGTATCTGTATCTGTATCAACTGTATTCACTTCTGCAGCTGCTGCACCAGCTTCATCATGGAGCATCGCCCCCTGTCTGGGTTCAGGAGAACCTGGAGCCAGGCCCCTGAATGAAGAGGGGGCAGCAGAGAGGGCTGAGATTTGGGCAAATAAAGAATCAATGGAATTCACCAGAGGTGTAATGGCCTCTGTGATGAGTGATTTAATAAGAGGAGTCAGAAGAGAGATGATGGTGGGAATGGTGGAAGAATCCATAGGTGGAGAGAAAATAGTAGAGGAGGAGGGAAGAATATGTGGAGGGGATAAGGGAGGTAGAACAGGTTGTGGTTCAGTGGGTATGGTGTAGGATGGAATAGTGGAAAGGTGTGGTGGAAGAGGGGATTGAGGAGGTGAGGGAATATGTGTTTCAGTGGGGGAAACTAGAGGTGTAGACATATGTGTAAGATCAGGCGGTGGAGATTGATGTTGACGTGGAGTCAATTGAGGTGCAGGAGGAGTGGGAAGAGATTTGGTAGGGGGAATGACCTCTTCAGAGTCATGGTGGGGAGTGACCTTGACGGTCCTGGTGCACTCAGAAGCATTGATGGAGGAGGAGGAACCCTTGGAGGGTTTGTTGATTGTCCTCTCCCATCGGCCAAACAAGGCGCAGGTGAGGCGCTTGCTGGCATTGATGAATGTGGTCGGGGAGACCAGACATTCACTGGCCTTTTCCTGGAGGAAAATCCTCAGGATTCTGTCATAACAGACTTCCTTCTTGCTAGTTCTTTTCTTGATAAGGTCAAAGAAAACCATGCCCCAATCGTCCTGACGCTTGTTGAGCACTGCGCACATGATCAGGAATTGATGGCGAGTGATATAGTCATGTGCCGAGTGCTTGCCCATTAGAATTTTTCCTATAATGTCAGCCAAAAACTGATAAGCGGCGGACAGTTGTTTCTTCAGAAGCTTATTAGGGTTGTTGCCGGAGAAACCCATGACTTTCAGCATATCAGCATATTCCTCAGCGTCCATTTCCAAGTTGTCTTCCCCATTGATCAGACCAAAAATTTCAGAGAGTACTGCTGGGGACAGGGAAACGACAGTGTTTCCAATAGTTCCTGTCAGATTTCCATCTTCAGAAACTGTGGCAGTATACACCCATTCTCTTAGCTCTGTAGAGTGTAGCTTGATGTTGCGTGTCATGAAGTCCTTGAGTTGCAATTCTTCAAGTAATTCAAGGATATACAGAAAAATTGGATCGGAATGCTGGAAGGACTCAAAGTCTATTGAGAATGCTGCATCAAACTTCATCGCTGCAAGTGCTCCTGGAGGAATCGCCATTGATGACCTGCAAAGAAAATTACAGAGAAAACGGCGATCAAGAGCAAAGGAACTGAAAGCGCGGGACGGAGGTCGAAGAAAACCTAGATATAAGATTTTCAGAATATGAATCGACAAGCTCCGTTCCACGAAAAAAGAACAGATCTTCGAACTGAGATCGACGAAATAAGGTATAGGAGAGTAGTTCGTCAAACCCATTCAAAAGAATTGAAAACAGTTCGTCGAACTCCGTTCGACGAAATGGTTTCTGAAACAAGGTTCGTCGATCTCCGGTCGACGAAAATTGTTTCCACACAGAGAATTCGTCGATCTCCATTCGACGAGAATCTCTCGAACTTTCCCTAATTCGTCGAACTCCGTTCGACGAACTCTGGAAAATTCGTCGAATGCAGACAGAAATTAATTTAACTCTTATCCATCAATCATTCCCAGTTGATTTATAAAGAACAGATGGGTTTTCTCATCCAAAGGCTTGGTGAAGATATCTGCTCTCTGTAGATCAGTAGGAATGTGGATCAAGTTAATTTTCTTTTTGTCCACATTATCTCTAATGAAATGATGTCTTATTTCAATATGTTTAGTCTTAGAATGATGAACTGGATTCTGAGCTATAGCAATAGCACTTGTATTATCACAAAATAAGGTTGAATTATTTAAGTTGATATCATAATCTAGGAGTTTGTTTTGTATCCATAGCATCTGTGAACAGCAGCTGCCAGCAGCCATATACTCTGCCTCAGCAGTTGATGTAGACACAGATGTCTACTTTTTGCAAAACCAAGAGACAAGTCTCATACCCAGGAACTGGCAAGTTCCAGAGGTACTTTTCCTATCCACTCTACATCCAGCATAGTCAGCATCTGAGTATCCAGTTAACTCAAATTCTGACTCTGCAGGATACCAGAGTCCTAAACTAGGACAACTCTTTATATATCTCAAAATCCTTTTTAGAAAAATAAGATGAGATTCTTTAGGATTCACTTGGAATCTAGCACAAAGGTATGTGGCAAACATTATGTCAGGCCTGTTGGATGTTAAGTATAATAGGGATCCAACAATTGCCCTATAATGTTTCTGATCTACAGGTTTCCCTGCTGCATCAGAATCCACAACAGCATTGGTAGGCATAGGTGTTTTCATTCCTGAGGCATCACCCATCCCAAACTTTTTAATAAGCTCTTTAGCATACTTAGATTGGGAGAGGAAGATACCATCAGGGAGCTGCTTCACTTGGAGACCAAGGAAGTAGGAAAGCTCACCCATGCTACTCATCTCAAATTTGGAATGCATGAGGTCAGCAATCCTCTGGCACAATGTGGGATCAGTAGACCCAAAAATAATGTCATCCACATATATTTGTACCAATAAGATTTGGTCCTTATGATGTCTAGTGAAAAGAGTTTTATCTATGGTTCCTCTTGTAAATTTATACTCTAAAAGAAAGCTAGCTAGGGTCTCATACCAAGCTCTTGGAGCTTGCTTTAAACCATAGAGATCTTTATGCAACTTGTAAACATAAGAGGGTTGAGTTAGAGAGATAAAACCTGGAGGTTGTTCTACATAAACCTCTTCTTGAAGTACACCATTCAGAAAGGCACTCTTAACATCCATCTGGAATACCTTGAACTTTTTGTATGCTGCATAAACTAGGAATTTTCTAATGGCCTCCAACCTTGCAACAGGGGCAAAGGTTTGGTCATAGTTATTCCTTCTTCTTGCCTATATCCTTGGGCAACTAGTCTAGCCTTGTTCCTTACTATGTTCCCTTCTGCATCTAATTTGTTCCTATAGACCCATTTGGTTCCAATAACTGGGTAGTTATGGGGTCTTGGAACCAAATCCTAAACTCTACATCTCTCAAACTGATTTAGTTCCTCTTGCATTGCAAGAATCTAGTGGGGATCTTGCTCAGCCTCATGGATGGTGAGAGGTTCAATTTGAGAGAGAAAACAGGCATGCATCAAGTCTTGATTGAGCCGATGTCTTGTCTGTACACCAACTGAAATGTCCCCAATCACTTGAGATCTGGGGTGATCTCTAAATGTGACAAGATCAGTTGGTGGAGTTGGTTGAGCAACAGCTTCTGCAAATAATTCCTCTTGAGGAATGGTACTGGCTGTTGATGGAAGTTCAGTTACTTCCTCTTGGATTTCTTCTTCACTATCTTCAGCAGCCTGTGGAGTGGGATGAGTTGGAACCTCTTGGGTAAGGTTTAGTCCATCCATAGACTCACACATTGGTGAAACCTGCAAAGGACTATTGGTAGAAATGTCTTTCTCCTTATAAGACATGTTAGCTTCATCAAAAGACACATGGACAGATTCTTCAATTTTAAGGGATGATTTGTTGAAAACCCTATAGGCCTTGCTTACTTGGGAATATCCTAGAAAAATCCCTTCTTCAGCCTTAGCCTCAAATTTTCCAGTGTATCTTTTATTATTAGTGTGGATGTAATATATGCAACCAAAAACTTTAAAGTAAGTGATTTTAGGTTTCTTTTCTTTAAGTAATTCATATGGGGTCTTGTGTTTTAGTTTATGTATAAGACATCTGTTTAGGACATAGTTAGCTGTGTTTACAGCTTCTGCCCAAAAGGATAGAGGAATGTAGGCATCTGCTAACAATGTACCTGCAGCTTCAATGAGTGTCCTATTTTTCCTTTCAGCAACCCCATTTTGTTGGGGAGTTCTAGGAGCTGAGAAGCACTGCCTGATACCTTCCTTCTCACAGAACTCATGCATAAGAAGAGACTCAAATTTTGTGCCATGATCACTTCTGATCAATGCAACATGAGTAGAGAACTCAATCTGTATGGTCCTGAGAAAATCTGTAAGAACTTTGAATGTATCTAACTTAGCTCTCAGGAAGGCTACCCAACTGAATCTGGAGAAATCATCAACAATAACTAAGGTGTAAGACTTCCCTCATAGGCTTTGTACTGCAATGGGTCCAAAAAGATCCACATGAAGCAGATACAATATCCTAGGTGAATCACTTTTATTAATGGATTTGAAGCTAGTTTTAGTTTGCTTGCCTAGTTGACAAGCCCTGCATATGCTTTCCTTCTTGTAGGGACCAGAAGGTAAACCTCTAACAAGGTTGTCTTTAGATAACCTAGATATGTTCTTAAGGTTTACATGTCCTAGCCTATTGTGCCATAGCTCATTTTGGTTACTAGTGATATTGAGTAAACAAATGTCAGTTGTGGCAGAAATGAAATCTACTAAATATATGTTTCCTTGTCTAAGTCCAATTAAAACATTTTGGTTTTTATCATTTATAATAGAACAAGAGGTAGAGTTGAAATGTACCTGATAACCTTCATCACATAATTGACTTATGGATATAAGGTTATGTTTAAGTCCTCTTACATATGTCACCTTTTTGAAGGTCACTGCTCCAATGCTTACTCTTCCATACCCTTCTGACTGACCACTCTTTGAGTCTCCAAATATCACCTTTGGTCCTAGCTTGGACTTATAGTTGGAGAGATTTGCTTTGCTGCCAGTCATGTGCTTGGAGCAGCCACTGTCCAGGTACCATGTCTGACTTAGCCTTGGACAGTTCTTCACCTGTACCTGCATCAAAAACCAAAGCTCAATTATTCTTGACCCAGGTTACCTTGGGTCCTTGGTTTGGCTGAAAAGTAAAGCTAGAAATGACTGATAATGCAGGTTGTGACTTATACCCTAGAGGGTGATATCTCCTAGGTGGAATTATCCAATCAGCTACTGGATTAAATAGCTTGTTAGCTGTTTTAAAATTTCTATAGGAGAAATTATTTATATTTGGTCGTTCTGGGATCGACGAATTATTGTAAGTTCGTCGACCAGAGTTCGACGAATGGGGATGAGATCGTCGACCTCCACTCAGAGAATGACCATGGTCATTTTCTGCATCCCACGTTCGTCGACCTCTGCTCGACGAACCATACACAGTTCGTCGATCGCAGTAAGACGAATAATTATTTCTGAAGTTTGCGTTCAGCGTTCGTCGATCGGGGTTCGACGATCTTGCAGGATTTCATCGATCTAAGTTCGACGAATTCTGCTGAACTTGGTTTTTAACAACTTTCTTCTGTTTTCTGTTGCTATTGTCTAGGGGATTTGACTTGTTTTCTGATCTTGGTTTTTCAGTTAGTTTCTCTTTACCTTTAGCAATGATAAATTTTATGGGAGTGGAAAGTATATTCTTCTTTATTATGGGGGGGTAAACCTGATGATGCACCCAAGCCCAGCCTGCCATTCAATCTGGCATTTACTGTGCTTGTGATATCCATCAACTTGAGGCTTCTCCCATTGAGAGATTGCTCAAGTTGTTTTGCCTCACATAATTCAAATTTTAACTTGATTATCTGTTCATTAGCTAGAGTCAATTGGTCAGTTAGTTTTCTGTTTTCTGTGCTGACAGATTCAAGATTTTCTAGTCTAGTCCTCAGGGTTTTTATCTCTTTCTCTGAGTTTATTAAATCCATGCACATAATTTTAAATTCTACTTTAAACAAGTCAGAATTGAAATCAAAACTATAAATCACCTGATCAGCCTCTGAGTCTGAGGCACCTTCATCTTCAGAATCCTCTTCTGATCCACAGTTGCTTCTGGAGGCATCTATTGCCATTAGGCACACCTCCTTGGATCTGGCTTCTTCCTCTTCTTCACTGGAGCTGGAGGAGGATGTTTCCTCTTCTGTGTCACTCCAGGACTCAGCAACAAATCCTTTGTCCTTCCTTTTATACTTGTTGGAGGAGGGTCTGCTTCTTTGTTTTCTTCTGGAATCCTTGTCCCTGCCCTTGTCCTTTTTCTGATTCTCTGGGCATTCAGAAATATAGTGCCCTGGCTTTCTGCATCCAAAACACACAACCTCCTTAGTTGGTGTCTTGTCATATTTGGGTTTATCATCCTGCCTGGATGATTTTCTTCTAAAGTCCTTTCTTTCCATTTTG
>CM077158.1:51660050-51750050 GCA_039583875.1 Platanthera guangdongensis | reverse complement strand
AAGCGGGTTGCACCCACATCAAGACAGACAGTGTCCGCAATATATACATATGAGTACTCAAAATGATCGTAAAAAAATATAAATTAATATTACAATTTTTATTTTATAAAAAAATTACGTTTTGTCATAAAACATTAATTTCACGCAATCTTTTTCTTCCGCCATCTCTCTAACTTTCTCTCTCCCTCTCTCTCCTCCTCTCTCTCTCCCTCCTCTCTCTTCCCAACTCTCTCCCTCCATCTCATGCTCTCTCTCATGATCCAATGGCTCTTATTTGATCTATGTGTGCCTTCAAATACCTATATTGCTTTATATAATAATAATAATAATAATATATATATATATATATATATATATATATATATATATATATATATAATATAAATATATATATATATATATATACATACGTACATATATAGATAGATGCATATATATTTATGTATATATATATATATACTCAGCTCATGCTTGATACTCTCGGGCGGCCTTCGGCCGCATCCAAGTGGGCTTCGCCCGCCTCCGAACGGACTTCTCCCATGCTCGATCCGTGGTTGCGGGTTGCGCGCGCATCAAAGCGGGTTGCACCCACATCAAGACGGACAATGTCCGCAATATATACATTTGAGTACTCAAAATGATCGTAAAAAAATATAAATTAATATTACAATTTTTATTTTATAAAAAAATTTAGGTTTTGTCATAAAAACATTAATTTCACGCAATCTTTCTCTTCCATCATCTCTCTCCCTTTCTCTCTCCCTCTCTCTCCTCCGCTCTCTCTCCCTCCTCTCTCTTCCCAAATCTCTCCCTCCATCTCTTGCTCTCTCTCATGATCCAATGGCTATTATTTGATCTAGGCAGTAGTACCTAACGTCGGGCGGTAGCCTGAATTAAATGGACAAAGTGCTCGGAAAGCTATCTCTCGGCACTAGTCCTACCGCCTATGCTAGCTCGATGAATTAATTTGTCAGGCGCTCAGGAACCTACCGCGCATGCACTAGCTTTCTACCGAGCCGCGCTATCCAAGTTGTAGACAGTGGTGTCGAGAGCGTCGGGACAGAACTACCGCTGAGTGCTAGTTTGGTACCGCGCCGCAGTAACCCACTCAACACTTCTACGTGTCGAGTGCGTTGAGGGAGGACTACCGCCTTGCGCTATCTACCTACCACGCCGCGCTAGCATTGGAGAAAGAAAAATATTCGTTTTGAATATTTTTCCAAATTTGGAGGATAGTTGTCAGCATAAAGCATGTGAACCTACCACCGAGCGATAGCCTTACCGCCGGCGGTAGCTTATTTTCACAAAGTTGTATATAAAGGCACCTCATTTCCTTGTTTGATATCTAAGATGAAAGGAGACAGATATCAATGACTCCTAGGGTTCGACCACCTCTCTTGTGGTCCGTTCTGCCATCTCTATCGAAGCAAGAGAAGACTTCCTCCCTCTCGTTCATGCACAAAAATCTTCGGCGAGCCTAGAACTGCAAAGTCTAAGAAGAGTTGATTGGTCACAAGCTCACGAAGATCTCTAGCACCGATCATGGATCGCTCAACGGAGGAGTCATATTCAGGGAGATTTGAACTTAAATCTTTTTATATTACTGTGTTCTTTTTCTCTTCTTTGTATCGATTGTGGTGAAGGAAATCAACAGGGGAATGTTGTTGGAATCGGGGGGTAGGATTCCGTGAGAAATCGTCCTGGGGAAGGGACGTCTAGCCCGTGCCCCCCGGCGGGCTTCGCCAGCCCCCTACAAAATATAAATAATTATATAATTTAATAAATAATTATTATTTTTAAATCAAATTATAATTTAATAAATAATTATATAATTACTTATTATTTTTTAAAATAAAAAATGAAAAAAACCCAAAATCTCCTCCCCCCCCCCCCCGCTTCGGCCTGGTCACGCAGGCCGCCCTCCTCTGTCGCCGGCGGCGGAGTCGCCGGCGTCCTGCCCAGTGCCCACCGGCGAGTTTGACGGCCTCCGGCGAACCCGCCGGGGGTTGTCCGACGGCGAGCCGGTAGGGCCACCGCCTCCAGCGAACCTGCCGGTGGGCGCCGGGCAGGCCGCCGGCGGCTCCGGCACCGATGCCAGAGGAGGGGCGTTGGACGGGCAGGCGGAAGGGGCGGGTATCAGGATTTCTGCGTGGATGAACAGTAAATTTTTTTGAGATTTTTTTAATTGCAGGCTTATCTTTATGAATCCAATGGGCAGATATGATTTCCTGAAGATCGGACGGTCCCAATGAGATTCATGGTGTGCTTCAAGATAGCATTATCCTTTTATATAATATAAGATATATATATATATATATATATATATATATATATATATATATATATATATATATATATATATATACATACATAGATATATAGATAGATACATAGATATATATATATATATCTGTGTGTATATATATATGTGTGTGTGTGTGTGTATATATATATATATATATATATATATATATATATATATATACTCAGCCCGTGCTCGATGCTTTTGGGCGGCCTTTGGCCGCATCCACGCGGGTTTCGCCTGCCTCCGAACGGGCTTCTCCCGTGCTCGATCCGTGGTTGCGGGTTGCTCCCGCATCAAAGCGGGTTGCACCCACATCAAGACGGATAGTGTCCGCAATATATACATATGAGCACTCAAAATGATCGTAAAAAAATATAAATTAATATTAAAATTTTTATTTATAAAAAAATTTACGTTTTGTCATAAAAACATTAATTTCACGCAATCTTTCTCTTTCGCCATCTCTCCCTTTCTCTCTCCCTCTCTCTCCTCCTCTCTCTCTCTCTCTCTCTCCTCTCTCTTCCCAACTCTCTCCCTCCATCTCATGCTTTCTCTCATGATCCAATGACTCTTATTTGATCTATGGTGTGCCTCCAAATACCTATATTGCTTTATATAATAAGATATATGTATGTGTGTGTGTCTATATATATATATATATATATATATATATATATATATATATATATATATATATATATATATATATATATATATATATATATATATATATGTGGGGAAGTATCTAGTGTGGGCGTATGTGTAAGGTTCAAGATTGCTTCAAATCGAAAAGTAATCATCATAAAAGTTGGAGATATCGGCGAGACGAACAACTTTCATTTTGATCAGTTTTTGATTTGGAGCCGTCTTGGCCTTCGATTTGGGCCCCAAAATCTGGGGAGGCGAGATTACTACTGTATCACTCTCGCCGCCCCAGATTCCAGGGCCCAAATCGAGGGCAAGACGGCTCCAAATCAAAAAGTGATCAACTTGAAAGTTGTTCTCTCACTGAGATTTACAACTTTCATGTTGATCACTTTTTGATTTGAGATCATCTTGACCTCAGAAATGACCTGCTCGGATGCAATCATTCCCGTACCTGATATCTCCCCATATATATATATATATATATATACGCCCGTGCTCGATTCTCTCGGGCGGCCTTCGGCCGCATAGAGGCGGGCTTCTCCCGCCTCCGAACGGGCCTCTCTCGTGCTCGATCCGTTATTGCGAGTTACGCCCGCATCAAAGCAGGATGCACCTGCATCAAAGCGGGTTGCACCCACATCAAGACGGACAGTGCCCGCAATATATACATACGAGTACTCAAAATGACCGTAAAAAATATAAATCAATATTACAATTTTTATTTAATAAAAAAATTACGTTTTTATCGTGAAACATTAATTTCACGCAATCTTTCTATTCCGCCATCTCTCTCCCTTTCTCTCTTCCTCTCTCCTCCCCCTCTCTCTTTCTTTCTCTCTCTCCCTCCTCTCTCTTCCGAACTCTCTCCACCCATCTCATGCTCTCTCTCATGATCCAATGGCTCTTATTTGATCTATGGTGTGCCTCCAAATATCTATATTGCTTTATATAATAATAATAATAATATATATATATATATATGTATATATATATATATATATATATATATATATATATATATATATATATATATATATATATATATATATATATATATATATATATATATTTATGTATGTTTATATATATATCACAGCACCACCCTGCCGGTCGGCCAACCACCCTGCCGCCGGCCACCCCAAGCCCCTCCATGCTCCCGGCCACCTCGAGCACGTCTACCCGAGCTCCACCATGTAGTTGCGCCAAGCTCAGCCAGCCACTCCTAGCATGCAGCAGCTCCACCTCCTCCACTCGGCCACCAGCAGCTCCTCCCAACAGCCATCCCAAGCTCCTCCAAAGCACGGCAAGCTCGACCACCACCTCATCTCGGCATCAACCACCTCTGCAGCACCTCCTCCATGCAGCGCCACCACCAATCATGTGGAATCTCTATGCAAAGTAGACAGTTGGCGTCCTCTACGTCAGTGATCCAGCCGGAGCACACGCCTCCTCCACCGTTTCATTTCAGGGAGAGAAATAATATAACGGCTGAAATTATTTCATTCGGCTGTTAGTGTAGCGTGAACAGTAACAGCCGAATGAAAATAATTTCGGTCGTTACTATTCACTATGCTTATAGATATCCATCATTTTTAACCGAATGAAAATAATTTTGGTCGTTACTATTCACCATGCTTATAGATATCCATCATTTTGAGCATGAGGGGGCATTCCAGAAAGCAATTCTAAGGCATTCCATTAATTTGAGAATGAAATCAGTCAAGAAAATTGTCTGTAGAAATTTATTCGATTATAGAATTCAGTACAGGAAAGTTGTCAATTTCGGTCGTCGTTTTAATTTTTTTATCTTGTACATTTTCTCTTTTAACTTAGAATTTTTGCTAGCTTGTAACCTCACAACTTTGCACTATTATTTCTTGTAAACCCTAGTTCTACTCGCAATAAAATTTTATTATTCCTATTTCAAAATTTATCTCTTGTATTTTTGTTTCAAATTTGTATCTCTTGTTACCTTCGTTTTTTTTCATAATGTCGCATTATTATGATAACGATTCCACCATCTCCACGAGAGACTAATTTTTATAGTGCTTGATCGCGATGATCCGATGATGAGATAATTTTTGCTATGATTTTAATTTTATTTTTCTCAGATTGTTGAACGCATACGATTTACCGTTGATCAATTCATTGAAGCTATATATTCTATATAGTTTTCATAATAGTTTTCGCTCTTTAGTTAGCCGAGAGGCTCGTAAGGCGAATCGATCACTCATTGGTAAAAAGAGTAGAACGCAACTCTCGAGAGAGGACAGCGTAACTCTTCCGGATTGGATTAAAATCCAATAGCGAGGTTCACAAGCTAAAGCAAGTCTTAGGCGATGCGATTTGAGAACGAAAGTTTGGTCGATACACCTAAGCCTAGTTGAACCTAATATTCGAAAGAAGGGTGTTCATGCTTCGGAAACCTCCACGGTCAAAGCCTCTTCAACAAGTGAACTGCATTTTTATTTTCATTACGTTATTTTCTGCTTCCGAGGTGATTCAAAGATCGGGTACTAGCTTCTAAACTATCGAATTAATTCGTTTAACATTTCTAGTTTTTATTTTTCGCAACCCAACTCCAATTTCTAATTGATAAGATAATAACAATTTTCAAAGTAGAGTTACTCAACCACCCTGAGTTTAATACGACCTTGTTTTCTTTAAACCTATTCTACTCTTGATACGGTACACTTGCCATTGTCATTTGCGAATATAGTTTTGCGCAATCACTAGGCGACGGCGCCAGAGCCAGAAGAAGTACAACTAATGAGATTTGTAGAATATTTGCTCATGTTTGGAAATGGCGAGGAGCCAATAGTAGAAAATGATATGATTCGGTTTTTTGACTCAATTGTTATACCTTGGGAATTAAGGAGAGCATTCAGTTGATGATTTAATAAATTTTGTTTTCCTTAATATGCAAATGTACAATATCAACAGTAATGATGTCGAGCACATGGAGACAAGGGTCTTGATAACTTCATTGAATGAAGATGTTAACAAACTAAATGAAAAATGCATGTTTATGTTCCCTGGGTATTACACAACTTACTATTTTTTGACTTTGTCGCTGATGATAACCATAACTTATATCTCCCAGAATTCTTAAACTCAATTAATCCCGAAAATCTAACCCCACAAAAACTAACATTGAAGTGTGGCTGCCCTATTATGTTGCCTTGAAATATAGATCCAAAAATTGGATTGTGCAACGACACTAGACTAATATATCGTAGATTTGGAAGAAATATTATTGAGGCAAATATATTGGTCGTACATTTCAAGGGTGTAAGAGTTTTTATTCCACGCATACCACTTAAGAGTGCAGAGGAATATAAGATGCTATTTGAACTAATGAGCAAACAATTTTCTGTCAAATTGAGCTTTGCTTTAACAATTAACAAGTCTCGGGGACAGACAATAGGGAATGTTGGGATTTATCTTCCAAATCATGTATTCAGTCATGATCAATTGTACGTTGCTTTATCTCGAGGGGTTTCGGCACATACCACAAGAGTATTAGTCAAAAACTATGTTATTGAGGGTCATGAAGGTGTGTTCACTAGAAACATGGTATTTAGAGAAATATTTGATCGGGTTGACTCTACAACGATGAGAAGCATGGTATGACATTGAATACAACAAAATTTTATTTCATAAACAAGAACTATTTCAATTGGTTAATGAATAAAAAAAATTCATTTTCATTGCTCATTGCAGAATCATGATGTTGATTTTTTTAGCTATATTTCCAACTTTACCCGACACTCGATCTCAAACTGCCCTTGATTAGACAATGCACGAGGTACTCTAAAGTTTTGATATTCTGTATCATTATAATTTTTTTTTCAGAAGAAATGAAATTTAAAATTATTATATGTATTTTTGATAAATCTCTATTTTGCAGATCATGCCTTTTTTAGATGATTAAAAGACTACAATTCATTTGGGTTAAAAATGATGGATATCTATTGTGGTATATGTTCACGTAAGGTTCAAGTTTGTTTTTGTTAATGTGATTTGTAAAGAATTTGTACTGTTATAATATCATTATATCTTTATTCAATTCAGAAACTCCATCGTCAATGTCATTTTCTATATAACCAAGCATTTGTTGATACAATTGTTAGTTGAAAGTCATTCTTAGATGGTTATTGTTTCCCACGACAAATGTCGCCTCGCACCAAAAATATCGCCTCTCACAACATATGTCGTACCCGCAAAATTTGTCACCGCCCACGAAAACTTCCGCTCCCACGGCAATTGCCGCTCCCACGACCAATGTCGCCCTCACCACAAATGTTGCACCCACGATCAATGTCGGACCCAACACATATGTCGCACTCTGCAAAAATGTCGCACTCACGACAAATGTCGTACCCACGACAAATGGCACACCCACGACAAATGACACCTCCCACGATAAATGTCGCACCCACAACCAATGTCGCCCCCACGACAAATATCACCCCCACGACAAATGTCGCCCCCACGACATATGTCGCACTCATGATAAATGCCCCCAGGGCTGAAGGCCCGTACCTATCACTCGTGTGTGTGTGTCTATATATATATATAACCAACATGCACAACACCACCCTGCTGCTCGGCCAACCACCCTGTCGCCGGCCATCCCAAGCTCCTCCATGCTCCTGGCCACCTCCAGCACCTCTACCCGAGCTCCACCATGCAGCAGCACCAAGCTCAGCTGGCCACTCCTAGCATGCAGCAGCTCCACCTCCTCCACTCGGCCACCAACAGCACCTCCCAGCAGCCATCCCGAGCTCCTCCAAAGCACGGCAAGCTCGACCGCCACCTCATCTCGGCATCAACCACCTCTGCAGCACCTCCTCCATGCAGCGCCACCACCAATCATGTGGAATCTCTATGCAAAGTAGACAGTTAGCCTCCTCTACATCAGCGATCCAGTCGGAGCACACGCCTCCTCCACCGTTTCATTTCAGGGGGAGAAATAATATAACGACTGAAATTATTCATCGGTTGTTACTGTAGCATGAACAGTACGACCGAATGAAATTAATTTCGGTCGTTACTATTCACCATACTTATAAATATCCATCATTTTGAGCATGAGGGGGGTATTCCGAAGAGCAATTCTAAGGCATTTCGTTTGAGAATAAAATCAATCCAGAAATTCGTTTGGAGAAATTTATTCGAATGTAGAATTCTGTTCTGGGAAGTTGTCAATTTCGGTCGTAGTTTTAATTTTTTTATCTTGTACGTTTTTTTTCTTTTAACTTAGAATTTTTGCTAGCTTGTAACCTCACAACCTCGCATTATTATTTCTTGTAAACCCTCGTTCTACTCGCAATAAAATTTTATTATTCCTATTTCAAAATTTATCCTGTGTATTCTAGTTTCAAATTTGTATCTCCTGCTGCCTTCATTTTTTTTCATAATGTCGCATTATTATGATAATGATTCCTCCATCTCCATAAGCAACTAATATTTATAGTGCTCGATCGCGATGATCAGAGGATGAGATAATTTTCACTATGATTTTAATTTTGTTTTTCTCAAATTATTGAACCCATACGATTTACCGTTGATCAATTCATTGAGGCTATATATTCTATATAGTTTTCATAATGGTTTTCGCTCTTTAGTTAGACGAGAGGCTTGTAAGGCAAAACGATCACTCATTGGTAAAAAAATAGAACGCAACTCTCGAGAGAGGACAACGTAACTCTTCCGGATTGGATTAAAATCCAATAGCGAGGTTCACAACCTAAAGAAAGTCTTACGCGATGCGATTTGAGAACAAAAGTTCGATCGTTACACCTAAGCTTAGTTGAACCTAATCTTCGAAAGAAAAGTGTTCATGCTTCGGGAACCTCCTCGGTCAAAGCCTCTTCAACAAAAGAACTGCATTTTTATTTTCATTACGTTATTTTCTGCCTCCGAGGTGATTCAAAGATCGGATACTAACTTTTAGACTATCGAATTAATTCTGTTAACATTTCTAGTTTTTATTTTTCGCAACCCAACTCCAATTTCTAATTGATAAGATAATAACGATTTTCAAAGTAGAGTTACTCAACCACTCTGAGTCTAATACGACCTTGTTTTATTTAAACCTATTCTACTTTCGATACGGTACATTTGTTGTTGTCGTTTGCGGATATAATTTTGCGCAATCACCAGGCGACGACGTCAGAAACAGAAGAGGTACAACTAATGAGATTATGCATCTTAGTTTTCTGTCTCAGGTTGAGCTGAAGAAGTTCGAAGAAGCAAACAAAGATGCCTATTGGATCATGGCAATGCAAGAGGAGGTCAACCAGCTTGATTGATACAAAGTCTGGGAGCTAGTAGCCAAGCCAAAGGGACAGAACGTGATCGACACCAAGTGGATTTTCAGAAGCAAGCTGGACAAACACGGTGTGATCAACAAGAATAAGGCCAGACTTATAACACAAGGATATCGACAAGAAGAGGGGATCGACTTCGACTAGACCTTTGCTCCAATTGCTAGGCTCGAGGCGATCAGGTTGTTTCATGCATATGCTACCCTCGAAGGCTTCACCGTCTACCAAATGGACGTGAAGTCAGCATTTCTCAACGGAAATCTGAAAGAGGAAGTATACGTAGCGTAACCCTCAGGTTTTGTAAATTCACAATTCCCTGATTACGTATATTTTTTGAATAAAGCATTATACGGCTTAAAACAAGCTCCTCGAGCTTGGTATGAGATGTTGTCTACCTTTCTTCTTGAGAACAAGTTCACAAGAGGAAGATAGACAAGACATTATTTCTTAGGGAAATTAAAGGCATGATTCTACTAGTGCAAATCTATGTTGATGATATTATTTTTGGCTATACGGAAGACAACCTTTGCAAGAAGTTTTCTAAACTTATGCAAGGGAAGTTTGAAATGAGCAGTATGGGCAAGCTGAAGTATTTCTTAGGACTTCAGGTGAAGCAATCTGAAGATGGAATGTTCATCTCTCAGACGAAGTTTACCAAGGAGCTTATTAAGATATTCAGAATGGAGAGCGCATCCTTTATGAGAACTTCAATGGGTTCAACTGTGTCTCTGAATAAGGATGAGAAAGGGAAACCTTTTGATGAAACCCAGTACATAAGCATAATTGGATCCTTGCTCTACCTGACTTCCAGTAGACCAGATATAATGTTTTCAACATGTATCTGCGCTAGATATCAAGTGAACATTGAGGAATCTCATTACGTTGCTGCAAAGCGGATTTTAGGATACCTTAAGGGTACACCTAATCTTGGCTTATGGTACCTGAGAAATAATGATGTCGAGCTAATGGGTTTTTCAGATGTCGACTTTGCGGGAAGCAGGGACGACAGGAAAAGCACTTCTGGGACGTGTCAATTCCACAGAAGACGACTTATCTCTTGGAGCTGTAATAAGAAGAATTGTGTGACAACTTCTACTGCCGAGTCAAAGTATATCTCTGCGGGTAGTTGTTGTGCACAGCTTCTATGGATAAGGAATCATCTAGAAGACTACAATTTGAAGTTCTTGAGAGATTCCAATGTATTGTGAATCTTCTAGCACAATAGCAATCACAGACAATCTGGTCTCCTACAGTCGGACAAAGTACATTGAAGTGCGCTACCACTTCATCCGGGAGCATGCAGAGAACAAGGACATAGCCCTCAGATATGTCTCGACGGACAAGCAGCTCGCAGATATTTTCACGAAGCCGCTGAATGAGGCCAAATTTTCATTTTTCAAAATGGAACTAGGTATGCTAAATATCGACTCATAAAGAAGACCAAACAAGGAGGAAATCTATCAGGAATCACTTCAGAAAGGCAGAATTTGGTCCAAGGCAAAATTCATTCTCTATATTGGATCCAAAGAACAGCCGACTATCAGGTGGGACAGAAGGATCTTGAGGCCAGGGGGAGCCCAAGTGGTTCACATGAAGGAGGATGTGTTAGCTCCTGAGGACAGGATTCCTGGGAGTTTGAGTGCAGAAATTGAGGGGGAGCAAGCTGATACACAAGTGGCTATCCAGTGAGTGCCCTTGAGTGTTGCTTCTGAGACAGTGTCTGATGTCCAAGATCTAGAAGTTCCAATGCTAGTGCTATATTTTCAAAAGCCAAAAAGTGGGAGGTTGCCCTTACAGCTAAAGTGGATGCTGTGGGAACTTCCTTACTAAGGTGGATGTTGTAGGAACTTCCTTGGTAGAGTATTTCTATTATTAATTATTGTTTTTTTAAATGTTTTATTATTTATCATGTGCAATTCACCTTAGCTTGCAGGATTTTGGCTTCTTCAAATAGGGGGAAGATTGTTGGGTATTGCATCCACAATAACCCTGATTTGATGAAGGGTCCATCCAAGCTAAGATAAATTGAGATTGTATTTGATGTCATGGTTTAGTTATGTACTTGCAGGTCTATAATGCCAAGTACACACCAATGTCAGTTACAGTGGGTCAGCAAACACAAGAGTATACAATGTAATTTATCATTGTGTAGGGAAAGGTGTTGAATCACGTATAATCTCTCTATTGGGGTGTACTTATATCCCAAGTAGAAGAGAAGGCTCTAGGATGATCAAGAGTTAGACCCAAGAAAATAGTAATTTTACCTAAGTAAAATTCAACGAGTATGGTTATACATACACATCAAATTCGTAGAGTATCGTCATTGAGACACGTCAAATTCATCGAGTATACTTACCAATACCCGTCGAATTCATCGTATATACTTAGGGAAAATTTGTTGGGAAAATAGAAAAAACCACCAAGTAAAATTCGTCGAGTATCGTTGTTCATACTCGTCAAATTCGTCGATTGTATCTAATGACACTCACTGAATTCGTCGAATATGCTAGGTGATACATGCCGAATTTATCGAGTCCAGTCGACACTACTTGTCTAGATTTTTCTAAGTTCAATTCATCTAATATCAAAAGCGTTGAGTGCGTTGAGTCATCTCGACGATATTCGACGAATGCACTTTGGCGCTGAGTCAATCCTATCCGTCGACTATCATGATGTCGAGAGCGTTGAGTCAATCAAATCCATCGACTATCATGACGGTTAGAGCATTGAGTCTTCTCAATGCTATTTGGTGAATGCTGCTCTTAGCGTTGAGTGTGCAACAGCGTTGAGTGTTTCAGCCAATACTTAATGAATTCGTCGAGTATACCTGCTAATACTCGATGAATTCATCGAGTATGACTCGCTATGACGTTGAGTGACCGGTCGATTGGAAATGATTTTGGCTAAGTCATATTCATTGTATATCAAGATGCATTCGCCGAGTATCAATATGATACTCAACGATACTCGACGAATTTGACTTAGGTAATTTTTCCGAAATTTTCAAAAACCAGTTTATTGGATTTTTGGCCATGCACAGTAACTTCTAGGTTATATTTTTGGAATTATTTTATAGCCGTTATTTCGAATCTCTTTATATTTATGTTAGATTGATTTTCGAAATAACTAATCTTGCCCTAATTACATTTTCGATTTCAAAAAGATTCCAAACTCAGAAACCGTCGGCCGCCGATATGCAATTCGCGATTCTTCCCGATCGGTCGCCAGCGACTTGCGATCTTCTTCTTCAACAACTTCCACGACTGGATCGCTTCCTCTCTCAAGATCTATTCTACTCCAGTCCTAGTTGTTCGAAGATCAAAGGCTCAAGCTTCAAGTTCTATAAGGATTTCAAGTTTCCGAGTTCAACAAAATTCAAGATCTACTTCTACGAAGTACGCCAGAGCGAAGACTTGCAATCATTGTTGTATTGTAATATTTATTTTCTATTGTAAGAGATTGTTTCTCCGAGTTTGTAGATTCATTTGTGGATCGAGTTTGTAGATCCGTTTGTGGATCGAGCTTGTAGATCCATTTGTGGATCGAGTTTGTAGATCCGTGTGTGGATCGTGTAGTAGGAGAGTTTGTTCTCCGATGTGTAGGAGCATTGCTCCGAGTTATAAGATTGTTGATAATCTGAGAAAGGTGAAGTAGCCGAATATTACCCTTCATGGTAGATAGGCAAGGCAGGACAGTGGACGTACCCAATACGGGGAGCCACTATAGATATCTGTGTTTGTGTGCTTGTTTATTTATGAGTAATTTTTTTATTCCGCGAAAAGACACAAACATCACCTATTCACCCCCATCTAGGTGAGTTATGTAGACGCTAGATACTTTCAGTATCCCGCTCTACCCGGGATCAAACTCCCTAACCTCGATACTTTCGATGGGATAGGCGACCTTGTGTCACACGCCTAGCATTTTGCCACCATCATGATAATCTATAATGCCTCAGACAGACATCTATGCTGAGTGTTCCCAATAACTCTAAAAGGAAAGTCTCTCTCTTGGTTCCACTTCTTATAAGAAGGGGAAATCAAAGACTTCTCAAAGCTGGCTTAACGTTTCACAAATCGGTTCACCGCCAACCGACGACTCATATGCCTCGCAAGGATCCAACAAACACGGGGATAGCCACTTAAGGATTTCTTCAACTGCTTCACCACAGAAGCACAACAGGTCCCGAAAGTTAACCCTGAGCTTCTATGAAGTCTTTTCCTTAGGGTACTCCTACCCGGAAAGCTCTACGATAGGCTAAGAACTAAAGTAGGGCCCAACTATATTAGCCTCATTCGCCAAGCCGAGTCATAAATCACAATACAGGCGACAGATGAGGAGCATCGACAGTCACTTGAAGGAGGATCTAAAAGGAAGAAGAGTCACAAGTTACCATTGAATCCTAGAGGGAACAACATGCATCGAGGCAGCCCTCATCGAGTTGGGGGTACTGCCACCACTAGTATTTCCCTTGAACATCACAAGCAAAAGTTTTGTCCTCCATCTGTGAAAATCAAGCCCTTAAAAAGCCAAGGACTCTCTCACCGCACTTTGGAGACCAATCTAAGTACTACAACAAGTTTTACCTTTCACCACAGTCATGTCATCGTGAGGCGAGATGGGCAAAAGCCTTTCTGCACCTTCGAGGCGAGATTGACGAAAGCAATTTTGCACCTCCCATGCGAGATTGGCGAAAGTCTTTCTGCACCTCATAGGCAAGATCAGCGAAAGCCTTTCTGCACCTTAGGCGAGATTGGTGAAAGCCCTTCTACACCTTAGGCGAGACGGACAAAGGTCTTTCTGCACCTCCTAAACAAGATGGACAAAGGATTATCTACACCTTCACTTGGATGAACCATAGTTCTCTTAAGGTGCGAACAAACAAAGGTTCTTCGCCACCTCCACTCAGACGGACCCCAGTCCTCCTGAGGTATGAAAAGACAAAGGTTCTTTGTCACCTCCACTTGGACAAACCTCGGTTCTCTAGAGGCACGAAAGAAAAAAGGTTATTCACCACCTCCACTTGGACAAATCCTGATTCTCCTGAGGCATGAACGAATAAAGGTTCTTCGCTACCTCTACTTGGACGAACCCCGGTTCTCCATAGGTGCGAACGTACAAAATTTCTTTGCCACCTCCACCTAGACGGACCTTGGTCCTCCTAAGGCATGAACTAACAAAAGTTATTTACCACCTGAACTCAAAAGAACTCTGGTTCTCCAGAGGCGCAAACAAACAAAGGTTCTTCTCCACCTCCATCCGGACGGACTCCGGTTCTCACAAAATGCGAACGAACAAAATTTTTTCACCACCTCCTCTCGGATGAACATCGGTTCTCTCAAAGTGCGATCGAACAAAGGTTCTTCACCACCACCTTCACTAGGGAGAACCCTAGTTATCTAAAAGCACGGTCGAACAAAGGTTCCTTTTCACCTCCTCTCGGACAAATCTCGATTCTCCCAAAGCACAATAAAACATAAGTTCTTCGCCACCTCCACTTGAATGAACCCCGGTTCTCCTGAGGCGCGAACAAATAAAGGTTTTTTCGCCACTCCGCTCAGACGAACCACAAATCTCCTAAAGCACAATCAATGTTTCTCCACTATCTCTGCTCAAGGCATGAGCAAACAAGGGCTCATTGCCCCTAAATCATGAGCAGATTACAGTTGTCCCAAAAACACATATAAATAAATATCCACCACCACTCGAACTGACCTCGGTCCTCCTGAGATGTGAAAGAACAAAGAATCTTTGCCAGCTCCACTTAGATGGACTCTAGTCCTCCCAAAAAACAAGCATACAGATATCTCCTACTAGCAACCTATTCAAGATGTCCACATTAATTCTAAGTTCTACATTGCCAAAAGTGTACTCATATCAAAGCACAAACAAAACACGGGAGATCTAAAAAAGTGTGTCACCGTTTAAGCAAAAGTTGTCCTACGGGCTGCTTCATCATGTGACAGTGCAAAGGTGCACCCACAAGATAAAGCAAAAGCAAATCTAATAAACAAAAAAGGGCACAATAGGATTGTCCCTCAACAACGACGTTAGTATCGTCATTCGAGGCATCCTCCATGCCCAGATCACAGTGCTCTGATAATCTCCGAGCAGCCTGAAATCCATTCCCAATGCGCAAGCGGTACGCGACATCGCACTCAAGCAGATCAATCTCAATCACCATCGTATTAGAGCAGGTCTCCTCTGAGATACGAGATTGCTCCATCTAAAAGTCATGAGACCGATTATACTCAGCGACTACTAGCGCTCGCATAACCTCAATGTCCCTCAGCTTTGTGGTCAGTCGAGCCTTCTCTTTCTTCAGATGCCCCACCTCCTTTTGAACGGACTCGGGTCCTCCCAAAGAGCGATCAAACAAAGGTTCTTCACCACCACTGCATGGACAGACTCTGGACCTCCTTAGGCAAAAGCAAGAAAATTCACTCCGCCAAATCTCGGGCACTCTAAAAGCACGCACGAACCAAGTGTTGGATCAGGTTGCTAACCTTAGAGGGGGAGTGAATAAGGTTTTCAAAGTAATATAGAATTAAAAAAACATTAAGTAGTAAAGCCTTTTCTGTAAGCTACCACAAGGTGGTAAGGCTACCTCCGACATTAATTCACAAACATAGTTTTTCCAGCAAAATATCATTTTGAGATTTCTAATATAACACTCAATGCAACAGCAGCATGCAGACACAAAAATAAGATGAAATAATAAAACTTGATTTTATTCAAATCTTGTAAATGGTTTACACAAAATAAAACTAGATCTCTATGACGCTGGAGATTGGAGGCGATGAACTATAACACCTCCCTTGTAATGACCATATAATATGGGTTTGGTCGGGGCCCCACAACGTATATACGTCACAACTTTAGCATTAAAAAGTGATATAAAGAACTGCGCATCTCAAAACACAGACAATAAGATAGCGGAAACACACACCCAACACAGAAGTTATCCACAACCATAGGAGTCCAACATGGCCTTAAGGCCTTACAACAATCAAATGTCAAAAACTATATTAACAACAAACAGAGCAATGTACCTTAGCACTCCTAGGCTACCTCGGCGTGCAAGCCATATTACAGTTCACGGAACAAAACATTCAACACTTCATATACTAATAAAAGAGAGAACACTTCATGAGGCTTAGGCCTTTTTGGTCGGCGAGCTTGCTCCAACGTGCGATCATTGTCATGTATAAATTTTGTTGTAATGTGGGTCAGCAAAGACTGACCTCAACTTGTAACTAACACATCTCCTCCCGGCCGTCCTTAGCGGACCTCGGGGCACTTCATCACCCTGCATGTCAGCACTTCATATACAAATGTACCTAAACATAGAGAGTAAAGCAAGAGGTTTGAATGTCTCATACAACAAACACGTTTCTAGGTTGAACATTCAATAAAAGTGTCCTAACATGCAACATGTATGTAATCCTGGGTTTCACCTAAGGCACCCAATAGTACAAATGAATCTAAAAAATCATCACGCATAGCACTCCACAAACATCCATACAGGTACTTCCAATTTCCCCTAACGACATTCAAGCCGCAACACGAAACTCTTGTCTATGCCCCACCCGCTCATGGGTCTCAAACTTGTTCTTGCATGCAAGCTCTGACTCGCACGTCAGTTCCATCACACAAACAAACCGATACTAAGAACTCTTGCTTAACCCCTCCCGCTTGTGGGCTTCATCACACGTGATTGTCCAAAGCTTGGCATTCTCGTTAGTTTCACATAAGGGGACTTGTATCGCCGGGATACTCTCCACACATGACCGGGCTATCCAACAGAGCACAAAGTATAATTCAAGCCTTAACAAACAGCCTTATCCTTTCTGCCCTAAGTCACCATTCGTTCTCATACGAAAAAGAGGGCAAATATCACAAACGGCTACTTCTCTGCATTCAGATTTCTAGCAAAATCCCTAGTGCTCGTCATGCAACATCACCACATCAGACAAACAGTCGCGATTACAGCTTCACCCACGATGCCTAATCCACAAACAGAGAGGATTTCTAGTGCAACAACATGCCGAGAACGGACTCAATCGACCTGGTGGCTCTTCTTGAACCATGACAACCAGAACTCCTCTCATTTGAAAGATCTGATGCCTAAATTCTTGAAAGAAAGAAAAAACGCAACATATGAAATACACTCATCCTAAAAACCAAGAGGAGAAATGTCACTACCTTATGACTCCTCTTCCTAGCCATGGAGATCTTGATTTGCATGGATGAAAGTGTGCGCCTTCAAGCCCTCTCCACGAATCCGGCTTCAGATCAACGAACAAAGCTCTGAAGCTTCGTCAATGGCAGAAGATGCACTTCTTCTCCCTCCTCCAAACTCTCCCTCAAAACCCTAAAGGATGACAACAAATGAGGAAGTTGAACCCCTCAACCCTACTTAAGGTTCAAGGACGGATGATTTTGTGCCATATGATTGATTTCTAAGAAGCTTAGACAACCTAAAATCAGAACTTACAGAACAGCTTTCGCCTGCTACCGCTGGACGGTAGATACCTACTGTGTTGCGGTAGCTCACAAAGCTGCCTACCTTTGCAGAACGTCCTGCTATGACCAACGATAGCGATACCGGCAATACAGTAACCTCTCAACGTCTTCGTCTCAATGCTTTTTGTTGGGTCCGGCGTTCCTTCACTTGACCAGTGGCGCTTTGCTCCTTATTTAAGAAATTAAGTAGCGCCCTCTCCAATAGTCCGGGCTTTTGGTGCAGTTGGGTATGCGCTTGATCCTTCAATTGGTATCAGAGGAGGTCACGGGTTCAAGACCGGGGGGGGGGGCGCTATTAAATTCTAATTTTTCCCTTCTACCTATGTGGGTCCGGCGGGTCAGGCAACCATGAACATGTGGTGACCCCACCTCTGAGCCAGGTGGGCCATGTGGTAACTCCACCTCTGAGCCGACGGGTTGTGCTGGACACCGGGGGGGGGATTGTTGGGTCTGATGTTCCTTCACTTGACCCGTGGCGCTTTGCTACTTATTTAAGAAATTAAGTAGCGCCCTCTCCAACAATCCGGGCTTTTGGTGCAGTTGGGTATGCGCTTGATCCTTCACTTTTGTCTCAATGCTTCATCTCGACGAAATGTGGTTACCAACGAGCGGTAGATAACTAATGTCGTGCGCTATCACTTGACGCTTTTGTCTCAGTGCTCCGATCTCGACAAAAGAAGGCTACCGTCGGGCGATAGCTACCTACCACCGTGTTGTAGCTCCCAAAGCCTCGAGTTTTAGAAAAACGGGGTGTTACAACTCATCCCCCCCTTAAAAGAATTTCATCCTCGAAATTTAACATGCACTCAAGCACCAAGCGTACCTGATGCAAAACGTTCTGGGAAGTCTTCTTACGTTGCTTACTTGCGCTCCCAGGAGAATTACTCTTGCCCGCAGTTATCCCAACTTACTTTTACGAGCATAACCTCTTTATTCTACAACTATTGAACTTCAGAATCCTCTATGCCAACCAGTCGAACTCTCGTCCTAAAGTCCTCTTCTAGCGACACCGCTGCTGACTCAACCATAACATTGCCTCTAACAAAGCTTTCCTTAAAACCGAGACATGTAAAACATCGTGCAATCCACTCAGCTCTGTGGACAACGCCAACTGGTAGGCTGCTTCTCCAATGCGTTCCGTAACTTCGAACAACCATAGAAACCTCAGACTCAGCTTCTTGACTCAGTGAATCCGTGAAACTCCTTTGAATGGTTTAATCTTTAGATAGACCTAGTCGCCAACCGCGAACTCCAAATTCCTATGGTATGCATTGAAATACTTCGCCCACCGATCCTGAGAAACTCTCATGTGCTCCTGAATTGTTCGCACCAACTCACAAGCATCGACCACCGCCTTCTTTTCCAAAATCTTGGTGTCTCTCGCCTATATCCAAGACATCGGTGTTTGACACCGCTTTTTATACAAAGCCTCCTATAGCGTCATCTTGACACTCACATGGAAACTATTGTTGTAGGCAAATTCTACCATGAAAAGGTGGTCTTTCCACTTCTTCCCAAAATCAAGCATTCACATTCTCAGCAAATCCTCCATTGTACGATTTGTCCTTTCTGTTAGACCATCGGTTTGAGGATGGAATGTCGTAGTAAACTTTAGCTTGGTGCCCAGACTCTTTTGCACTAGTCTCGAGTCCTTGGACGTAAACCGTCTGTCACGATCACTAACAATGCTCTTTGGAACCCCGTGAAACCGCACAATATTACGAACAAACAATTCCACCAGCTTCTCCACGTTGTCCTCCTTCCGATTCGGAATGAATTGGGCCACTTTGGTTCAGCGATCCACAATCACCCAAATCGCATCGTTACCCTGCTACGGCCGAGGTAATCCAAGCACAAAATCCATGTAGATGTCGTCAAATTTCCACTCAGAGATAGGAAGGGGTTACTGGAACCCACCCGGCTTCTGATATTCAGCATTCAGTAAGACACATGTCTGGCACCGACTCGCATACAAAGTTACATCCCGCTTCAACCCAGACCACCAAAAGGATTTCTTCATATCCAAGTACATCTTTATACTGCCCGGGTGAATGGAGTACGTCATGAAATGTGCCTCAAACATCAACTCCTCATGGATCTTGCCGAACTGCGGTACACATACCATTCCATCCTTCTTTAAGATCCAACCAACCATCTCACAGGTACTACCCTCGCCTTTTTGAGCTTCCACCATAAATGGTTAGAACTCTGCATCCACACTGGTCTCTTCCCGGATACAATCAGATAGGTCGCTCTACAACTCTATCCAGTTCAACCGAGCCATGCTTGTCTTGTCTCTTGCTATACAATCAATGTCAAGGGACTCAAAGACCCACACCAACGGCTCATCATGAGCTTCAATCCAATTCCCTTGTCCAGAATATTTTCTACTCAAGGCATCGACCACCACATTGGCTTTGCCCGACGTATACTGAATCACCACATCGTAGTCCCCAAGGAACTCGACCCACTTGCGCTGTCACATGTTTAATTTTTTTGATAAAAAAGATACTTCAGTCTTTTGTGGTCCGTCAAGATCTCCACTTTTGCACCATACACATAGTGTCACCATAAGTTTAACGCAAAAATTACCGCCGCCAACTCTAAGTCGTGGATGGGGGTAATTCCTTTCATGAGGTTTCAATTGTCTAGACCCAAAGGCTATCACATTGTCATGTTGTACTAACACACAACCCAAACCGCAACCTGACGCGTCGCTGAAAATCTGAAATCCTTCAGTCCCTTTAGGAAGATTTAGGATTGGAGCCGACATCAACCTTTCCTTCAAGGTGTCAAACGCTTGGTTGCACTCCTGAGTCCAAACAAACTTCTGGTCATTACGAGTCAGAGAAGTGAGGAGCAGAGCTATCCACAAGAAGTTTTCTACAAACCTTCTATATTACCCAGCTAGTCTAAGGAAACTCCTGACTTCCGCCATGGTTCTTAGAACCGACAAATCCTTGATGGCCTCAACTTTTGTCGGACCCACTGTCACCCCATCACAACTAATCACATGGACAAAATATGTCACCTTCTCTAATCAGAACTCGCACTTCGAGAACTTAGCATAAAGTTGGTTTTCTCTCAAAACCTGCAAGACTACTCTCAAGTGAGTCTCATGCTCCGCCTCCGATTTGGAGTATACCAAAATATAATCGATGAACAACACCACAAGCGAGTCCAAGTACTCCTGAAACACTCAGTTCTTCAAATACATGAATACTGATGGTGCGTTTGTCAACCCGAACAACATCACCGAGAACTCGAAGTAGTCATATCTCGTACCCAACACTGTCTTGAGTATGTCCTCATCTCGAATTCGTAACTGGTAATACCCTGACTGCAAGTCCAACTTAGATTACACCACCGACCCTACCAATTGGACGAACATGTCACCTATCCATGGAATCAAAAACTTATTCTTGACGGTCAGTTTATTAAACTCACGGTAGTCTATGCACAACCGCATACTAACATCTTTCTTATTTACAAACAACACCGACGCGCTCCACGGTGAAGAGTTGGGCATAATATACCCCTGCTCCAATAGCTCCTACAGTTGTACATTGCGCTCGACCAACTCCTTTGGTTCCATCCTAAAAGGAGGACATGACACCAGCCTAGCTTCTAACACTAACTCAATCAAGAAATCGATCTCCCATCGAGGAGGTGCCCCTGTAAGCACCTTAGGAAACACATCCTTGAATTCTGCCACCACTGACACTTCTCTAATTGATAACTTAGAAATGTAAACTTCCAATAATGCTATGAATGCTACTCCTCCCAGGTTAACTGCCCGGACCAATTGCATGACCAAAATCAGGGAGCAGGCCACTCCGCTAAGGCCCTCAAACTTCACTTCTTCCTTTTCCTTTCTCCTCAGGGTCACAAACTTAGATAGACAGTCAATACTGGCCCGCTACTCTGCAAGTTAGTTCATTCCCAAGATCACATCAAACTCGGCTAACGGTAGGACTGTAGCTACCAATATGAAGTCAACTCCCTATAGATTCCAACCAATGCACCCTTTCATCATCGTAGCCATGGAAGACTCATTGAGCATGCATACCCTAAGCTTTGTGTCTGCCAAAAAGGGCTCCCCCAATTTTCCGGATAAAGACTTCCGCAAGAAAGGAGTACGATGCTCCAATGTCGAACAACACCCTAGCGGGATAACCAAAAACTAGTATGAAGCCTAGTATACATGCAACACACATAAAATGTCACAAAAGTCTTAAGCTAAAAAGCAAACTTAAATTTTTCCATACCTTTCACCACATCGGGCTGTCGAATCGCTACTTGTTGGCAAAGATTGTAGGCCCTTGGCTGTACTGGTTGGAAATGGGAAGCGCTTGACTCCGCCATTTTCCCTTTTGTTGGGTACATTGGAAAATGTGTATCAGATTTGAAGAAGCCTCACCTTACTCAATGATATGCATCAAGGTGTATTTGATGTTGTTTTGAGTTTATATGTGCAGGTTAAGAAAATGTAGGAATGCAGGAAAAGTTTCTAAGTCCATGAGTCGACACCAAAAGAAGCTGTATCGACACTTATGAAGGCTTATGTCGATACTGGAGAAAAGCTGTGTCGACACCTAGAGTCAATTGTGTCGACACTTGGATAGGCTGTGTTGACACCAGAAGAAACTGTGTCGACACACAGAGGCAGTGTCAACACATAGAAAAGTTAAGTCGACATCAACTGTGTTGACACACAGAAGACTTTGTCGACATCAACTGTGTCGACACACAGGACTTGTGTCGACACATAACAGAGTTTCAACAAAGTTGATTTTTTTTGTGAAGAGAAGAAGTGATTGTGTCGACACACAGAACTAGTGTCGACACATTCTACAGAAGCTGTGTTGAGAAGCAGTGTCAACACCAAGGGAGCTGTGTCGACACCACCAAGGCTTGTGTCGACACTTAGTCTACTTGTGTCGACACATGATGAAGTTCAGTCTCGACACTTTGTTGACAGAGACAGAGTTTCAAGAAGTGACTGAAGACTTGATAGCTGTGATATTCAACAAGTCTACTGAAGCTGTCAGAGCTGTCAGAAGTTCGTTAGAAACCGGATCAGCCGGTTACCATGGAGGAAGTCTATATAAAGACATTCTCTATCAACAGAAGAATGATATATAGATGAGATAGATGAGATAAAAAAATGAGTAAACACGAAAAACAGAAGAAGTTTTCAACAGAAGATCTAAGAAGACATTCTCAAGTGGTGATCTACTTAGAGTTTGTCAAGAGAATTCAAAGAAGAATTCAGAAGAATCTTCAGAAGAATTTGGAGAGAGAGAGAGCTCCATCTATTCAAGTGAAGAAAGGGACTTACATCAACAAGTCTCTTAAGTGCAGATTCTGAACCAGTCTGCCAAGAAGAATTCAGATTGATTTTTGAATTTCAAGAAAGAAGCTGATTGAAGATCAACTTCAAAGGAGATCAACCCTACTGTGTTCAGATTCAAGAAGCTTTGAAGAAAGCTAAGACAGGTTGATCTCTAACATCAGATTCTTTCAAGAACTGATCAAGAAACCTTTCATTCTTTCTCTCTCAACAAGGGTGGTGGTAAATTTCAAATTTACATCTATTTTCAGTAGGATCTTTTTAAGATCTGAGTTGTAAGCCTGATTTATAAAGGCTGAGTTGTAGGAGATTAAGTTCTCTGAGTGGTAGGCCTTGTTGAAGGATGAGGTAGGGCTGAGAACCTGAGTTGTAGGAGATTTTCGTCTCTAAGTTGTAGGCCTTGTTGGAGGCTGAGGTAGGGTAGATTACCTGAGCTGTAGGAGTGTGGACTCACTCTGAGTTGTAGGAGCCTTGTTTGGGTTCTGAGCTGTAAGATCTGTGGATCTGAGGAGAAGGAAAGAAGTTAGGCCAAATCTACACACTGCTAGATAGGCGAAGGGGGAAAGTGGATGTACCCAGACCTTGGGGAAGCAATATAAATCAGTGTGCCATCTGTGATTGTGTGTGGTATTGTTATTTCTGTGCTGTGATAGCTGTAGAACTATATGTTTCTATTAATTAACTGAATTAATATTCTGCCTTAAAAGGAAAAAGAATTGAACATATTCACACCCCCCTCTAGGTGTTTAGGAACCAATTCTTTCAAGTGGTATCAGAGCCAGGTTCCTCAAAGAAAGACTTAATAGTCTGAGTAAGATCTGTAATGCAGAAGTAAGTTAAAGAAGATGGGTTCAGGAGAAACCCATAAAGAACTTGGTTCAATGAAGTTGCCTATCTGCAGGAAGGAAATCTTTGGAATATGGAAGGAAAGAGTCAGACTATTTATGGAGGCATCTGATCCTAGAATTTATATAACAGTTAAGGAATGACCATATATTCTAATGAAGGTTTCTGTTCTTTATGCTAATCAAAGGATTCCTAAGGATTTTTCAGAAATTACTAAGGATGAGATCAACTTGGCTAAATGGATAAAAGAGCACAAAATATTATAGTGAGTGTCATAGATGACTCAACATTCCAGAATCGGATTCACTGCAAAACCTCCAAGGAGATGTGGGACACATTGGTTGTCTACATGGAGGGTTCTGAAGAGGTTAGGCAAGATAGAAAGTCTATGCTTAATCAAGAATATGAGAGTTTCAGACAAGCCAAGTCTGATAACATAACTGAATGTTATAAGAAGTTCTACAGAATTGTAAATGAACTAATGTCCTATAGAAGAATTTTTAGTACATATGAGCTGAATGAAAAATTCCTTAGGCCTTTGACTAAGGATTGTGATATAAAGATATGTGTCATAAGGGAAGTGGCCAGACTGGCAGAAATTTCACCTCCAACACTGTTTGGCAAATTGCTGTCTTATGAGATGCAGCTGTTGGCCAGAAAGGAGGAATAGAAAAATACAAAGGTTGACTATAGAGAAAAGTCAGTGGCCTTCTAGGTAGAAGCCATAAGGAAGAATAGGAGGATGTCTCCGTCTTCTCCTAAGAAAGCTGCAGAAGTGATCTCAGAAAATTCTGATAATCACAGTTCAGACAGCAGTAATTCTGATGAAGACTTTGCTGCTTTCACAAGGTAGTTTCAGAGATTCTTAAAGAAGAAGCAGTGGAAATCTAAGCCATCCATATCTCAGTCCAAGGATGACTATTATCAGAAGAGGAAATCATCCAAGAAGGACAGGAGTGAGACAAAGCCTATAAGTCAACTACATCAAAGATTATTTGCTATTGCTGCAATAGACCTGGATATGTTGTGGCTGATTGTCTAGACAAAAGAAAGGAGTCTGCTGATAAAAAGAAGTCTCCGCACAAGAGCAAGAAGGAGAAATCCTTGGTAGCTAAGAAAGAGAAAAGTTGGACAAATTAATCAACTTCAGAGTCTGAATCTGAGGCTGAGGCCTATATTGGTTTGTTTGCAACAGAAGAATAGGATGAGTTCTTGAAATTATTAGACTCTATCAATGAGCAAGAAGACCATCAGCGCAAAGGACTGATTGCTGTGTCTGAAGAAGACCAGCGTCAGGATCAACCTGATTCCATTAAGGTAAAAAGTTTATCTGTAGATTCTGATTACTACACTAGGTCAGAATCAGATGCATCTGCATCAAGAGATGTGGATGAGTCTGAATCTGAAGGAGATATTCATCAGCTTATAGATGAATATGGGGATTTGTTGCAGGCACTCAAGAGAAGAAAAAACCTGGCCAAAATCAGGCTAAGGAAATTATAGTTCTTAAGTTGGCTGCATCTGATTTAGAAAAGCTGATGGATCAGAGGATGAATGAGATTAGCAAGCTGAAAAACATAACTGTTATTCAGTTGGGTACAATCACATTCAAAAATGATCAGATCAAAAGTTTGGAAGACAGACTTCAAAAAGAGATGGAAATAGTGGCTAGTTTCTCTAAGCCAAAATCTGTCCTACCCTTAATTGATAACTTTGTGTCTCAAAAGGGTAAGGCAGGATTAGGTTTTAAGGGAACTGCATGGGCTGTCCAGTCCAATAATAAAGGCAAAGCCCCAACACAAAACAAAAGATCTGTTGTCAACAATACAGCTAAGATTGTACCTAAAAAGAGGTATAATAAGTATGAGTGCTGGTGCTGTAGCAAGATAGGCCATTATGCCTTAGACTGTTGGCATAACACCAGTATCAGGAAGAATAGCAGTCTACCTGTTAGAAGAGCTGCAGGCAGATTTGTCAAGTTTCAGGCTAACTTGAACCAAGGACCCAAAAGTTATTTGGGTTCTAAGGTTAAGTAATCTTTGTTGCATGTGAGTCCAAGTTGCCATGCCCCTATATGGTACTTGGAAAGTGGATGTTCCAGGCACATGACTGGAACAAGAGGATTGCTAAAGGACTACTCACCAATATTGAATGGGCCTAAAGTAATCTTTGGTGGTTCTGAAAAAGGAGTCATCAAAGGGTTTGGTAACATTTCTAACAACTTAATCACTATCACTCAAGTGGCTTATGTGAAGGGTTTGAAACAAAACCTAATAAGCATAAGCCAGCTGAGTGATCTTGGATATGATATTTCATTTATCAAGAATGGGTGTCATATTAAGAGGTCAAGTGATCAAAAAGTCATATTGACTGGCTATAGAAAAAGAAATGTGTATTGCCTAAACTTTGAGAGTGAGAATAAAAATTCTCCTATCTGTCTTGTGGCTGATGAGAAAGCCTCTCATTTTGTCAAATGGCACAAGAGGCTAGCTCATCTTAACTACAAGACTATTGGCCAACTCTTTAGTAAAGAGTTAGTGGGGAATGGTCCTGAAGTTAAGTGCTTTAAGGATGGAATATGCTCAACTTGTCAAAAAGGCAAGCAGGCCAGATCCTCCTTTCGTAGCCTAGAAACAAAAGACTGAGTGAGGTGCTTATACCTCTTGTATATGGATTTATTTGGTCATATGTCAGTTCATAGTCTAGGTAGGAAGGTCTACACTTTTGTGGTTGTAGATGACTATTCTAGATTTTCATGGGTATTCTTTCTGAGGCAGAAATCTGAAACCCCAAATGTCTTCTGCAATTTTGTCAAACAAATTCATAATGAATTAGATATTTCAGTGGTCAAAATTAGAAGTGACCATGGAACTGAATTCCAATCTTAAAGTATGACAAGATTGTGTGAAGAATTTGGGATTCATCAGGAATTTTCCTCACCTAGAACACCTCAGCAAAATGGCATTGCTGAAAGAAAGAATAGGACATTAATTGAGGCTGGAAGAACACTATTGAGTGACACTACTCTCCCAGAATATTTCTGCGCTGAGGCAGTAAACACTGCATGCCATGTGCTCAATAGGGCTTCCATCACCAAAAGCCACAAAAATACACCCTATGAGGTTATGAAAGGCAGAAAACCAAACTTATCCTATTTTAGGATCTTTGGTTGTAAGTGTTATGTGCTTAACAATGACAAGTCTCACCTAACTAAGTTTGCTGCCAAATCGTAAGATGGGATATTTGTTGGGTACAACAACAATAGTAAGGCTTATAGGGTCTACAACTTGGCTACTCAAGTTGTAGAAGAGTCTGTTCATGTCATATTTGATGAATCTAGACTTATTAACTGTGAGTTGACTAGTAGTTCTTGTAGCTCTACAGGTATACATCAGACGATGGACCAGCTTACTATCAAAGAAGATCCAACTGTAAAGCAAGATGAGGAAAATGGTAGTTGCTGTCCAGGGTGAGTATAAGACACTCACGAGGCTAATGAAGACCATGAGGTGCAGCATAATGAAGAGATTGAAGAAGGTCAAACTGTTGATAGATTACCTCCAGCAGTTAGACATTTAAAGGATTATCCTGCACACCAGATCATTGGTGATCCAAGATATGGAGTACAAACAAGAAGCAGGAACTTAAACACAGTTCTTTGCTCAAGCTTCTTATCTCAACTAGAACCCAAGAGATTTGAAGAAGCTATTCAAGACCCACACTGGATTGATACTATGCAGGAGGAGTTAAATCAATTCAGAAGGTGCAAGGTTTGGGAGTTGGTTCCAAAACCAAAGGGCCACAATGTCATAGGGACAAAGTGGATTTATAGAAACAAGCTTGATGAGAGTGGGATCATAGTGAAGAATAAGGCAAGACTAGTTGCCAAAGGATACATGCAGGAAGAGGGCATAGACTTTGATCAGACTTTTGCTCCAGTGGCAAGGTTGGAAGCAATAAGGCTATTCCTTGCCTATGCAGCATATCAAGGATTCGAAGTGTTCCAAATGGATGTTAAGTCAGCATTCTTAAATGGAGACTTAAAAGAGGAGGTCTATGTAGAACAACCCTCAGGTTTTGTTGATCCACTCAATCCTAATTATGTTTATAAACTTAGGAAAGCTTTATATGGGTTGAAACAAGCCCCAGGGGCTTGGTATGAAATCCTATCTACTTTCCTCATTGAGAATAAATTCTCAAGGGGGAAAATAGACAAGACTCTATTCCTTAGAGAATCCAAAGGAAAGATCATACTAGTCCAAATATATGTTGATGACATAATATTTGGTTTTACTGAAAACAACCTTCGTAGAAAATTTGCAAAACTTATGCAAGGGAAGTTTGAGATGAGCAGTATGGGAGAACTTAAGTTCTTCTTGGGACTCCAAGTAAGACAGACTGATGATGGCTTATCCATATCCCAATCTAAGTTCACCCAGAAGTTAATTAAGAAGTATGGTATGGAGTCATCCACTACCATGAGAACTCCAATGGGGACAAGTATGTCTATAAGCAAAGATGATGCAGGAAAACCTGTAGATGAGTCTTTATATAGAGGAATAGTTGGCTCCCTCCTTTATCTGGCTGATAGTAGACCTGACATCATGTATGCTACATGTGTTTGTGCTAGGTAGCAATCCTGCCCCAAAGAATCTCATTATACTGCTGTCAAAAGGATTTTGAGATATCTTAAGGGCACACCTAATCTAGGCTTTTGGTATCCTAGGAATAGAGATTTTCTACTAATAGGCTATTCAGATGCAGACTTTGTAGGATGCAAAGTAGATAAGAAAAACACAACAGGCACCTGTCAATTGCTAGCAGGAAGATTAGTGTCATGGAGCTGTAAGAAGCAGACTAGTGTGGCAATTTCCACAGCTGAGTCTAAGTATGTTGCTGCAGGAAGTTACTGTGCATAGTTGTTGTGGATACAACATCAGTTAGAAGATTATGGTATTCAGGTAAGTAGAACTCCATTATTATGTGATTCTACTAGTGTTATTTCTATTGCTCATAATCTTGTTTCTCATAGTAGAACAAAACATATAGAAATAAGATACCATTTTCTTAGAGATCATGTTGAAAAAGAAGATATTTCTTTAGAATTTGTTAATACATATTTACAAATTGCCGACATGTTCACTAAGCCATTAGATGAAACTAAATTCAATAATTTCAAAATTGAATTAGGAATGTTGAACATAAATTAGTTTAACAAATTTGGCTAAGTAAAATTGTGTCGACACAAAAAGTTGTCTGTGTCGACACATAGTAGTTGGTGTCGACACTCCAGGAAAGTGGTGTCGACACATCTAGAAGATTGGTGTCGACACTTCAGAGAAGTTGTGTCGACACATCCAGAAGTTGTGTCTACACTTAGAAATAGAGTCGACACAGAATTTCTGTCGAACTGATAAGAATGTCTGTGTCGACACATCATCAATTGGTGTCGACACATAGAAGTCAACACTTCTGTCGAGACATTAGAAGTCTGTGTCGACACATTAAGAGAATTTTAACGTGCCTTTTGACCTTCATTATTTAGAAGCGTATAAATAGGTCAACAACATACTCTGTCGACACACTCTTCATATTTTCGAGAACAAAACCTTGTATCGAAAAATTCTCTCTTCTCAATCCAAGATTTATCTCAACCTCAATGGCGCCAAAGCTTGAAGATAACGTCAACGAAGGCTATGAGCTGGTTCGCAACGCTTTTGATAATGCGGAACCCGAGATTAGAACAGTAATTACCCTAATTACTGCGAATGGTTTGGAATTTCTGGTATCCGAACCTACTAATATATGGAAGAAGGAAATTCTTGAGTTCTATGGAGCTGCAACTCAGGATTCTACTGGATTAAAGATTAGGTCTTCAATCCAGGGTAATAAAATCAAACTCACCATGAAGAGCATACGAAAAACTCTTCATCTGCCCAAAACTCAAGAAGATGAAGAAGTTACCTCTACCAAGACCAGGGAAGCACTCCAGTGGTGTGGATTTGAACCCACCATGAAGATTGGATCTGCAATGAACATGAAAGGGATGAATCTGCAAGGAAAATTCCTTTCTGAAGTGGTTGGAAAGGTCATTCTCTGCAAGCCATTGGGACATGATATGGTTTCAGCCTATATGTTCAGCCTGATGACCAGGATTATCTTCAGACTGAACACAGATTGGTCTGCAGTAATCTTTGAAAAGATTAAGGAAGGTATCAAGAAGCCAAATCTGGGAAGAATCATGAGTACATACTTGGCTGGAACAATTCTAGAAGTAATGGAACAAACTACTGGTTCTAAGATCAACCACATGAGAAGAATGGATAAAAGGATAATCTCTAGATGGGATAGAGTCCTAACAAAGGACATGCCTGATGAAGAGAGGCCAGAGATTGTTGAAAAATCTCCTGCACAAGACATTACAGATGGTGCTCAGGTGCAGATGGAGCCTCATCTTGAGGATGAGCCAACACACTTAGAAAGTGAAATGGCTACTCAAACTATTCTTGAGATAATCCATGAAGTTAATCAATCAATTTTCAATAATGAGGATGAAACACTAAATGTGCCCTTGGTTGATGTTGACCAGACCACTTAACTCAACAATCCAGCACAGGATGTTATCATGGAGGATACATCTACAGCTGCCGATGCTCCAGAGTTAAGAGTGCCTCCAGTCCATACTCAACAAGAGTTTACCCTTGAAGAGTTGTTCCCTGATATAGAACAAGTAAGAACTAAGGGGGAGCAAGTCAGAACTGAGGGGGAGCAAGCAAGAACTGAGGGGGATCAAGCTGGAATTGAGGGGGAGCAACCTAGGAATGAAAAGGAACTGCCTCCTAGTCCTCAGAAAAGAGTTGATATAGAAAGTACTTCTGATTCTGATGATGGAGAAGCTATAAGAGCAAAGAAGAGAAAGCTGATGGTTTTCAAAAGAAGAAGCCAAAGCTATAAATGGGCATTGCAAACTGCTCCACAACCAGTTCCTGCACAAGATTATAGCTCCTTACTGGTATCTTTGCAAGTCAAATTAGATGAACAAATAATAGCCATGGAAAAGTATATGGATGAGAGATATAATGAATTGCAGTTATCATTATCTCAAGATATTAAATCCATAAGATTTGAAGTAAATCAGAACAAGAAGGAAATGACAAATTGCTTCCACAAAGGTGGCAATGTTGTAGTCTATCTTGCAAAGCAACATCAAGCAATAAAGACTCAAGTTGATGATATTGCTGTTAAACAAGGTTATGTCCTTGAGAATCAGATCAGGATGAATGACAATCTGACAAAATCTCATAATATAATTGTCACAGAAGTTCACAAATAAGCTCCCATTGGGACTGAACATTTTGTTCAATTGAAGTCAGATTTTGATAAACAATTCCAGGAAGAATTAGCTGCTGTACAAACAGCTATTAAGAATTGTCAAAAGATCATTTCTGATCAGCTACTGAAACTAAGGTCATTTTATAAAGATGGTGTTAATTATCTAGCTGACCAAGAAGATTTCAGAAAGATGACCTCAGAGCTCATATTGAGAGAGAAGTCATAAAGGGGGGAGAAAGTGTTAGTCAAAGCAGGCTCAGATCATGCTAAATGGATATCTAATAGCATCAGAGCCACCCTTGGATATCCATCCCTATGTGATGATGATAATGTAGCTGAGTCAGGTGTGCAACCTTCTTATTTTGAAGGTGATCAACCTGAAGTTGCTCAGGTCATTTACCCTCCGGCAGATTTTGATTTGATTCAGCAAGAAGTACAGTCAATGTACAGCCCTCTAGAGGGTACTAAAAATGTTATCATTGAGAAAGTAGAAATGTTAGAGGCAGCTTTGAATAAAGAGCAAGAAGCTCAATTTTCAAAGAAAAGATTTAGAGAACAGGCAGAGTTGAAGCCTGATTTTGAACAATGGAGTCCTACTTCCAGGAATATTATATTGACTGCCTGGAAGGCTGTGAAGGACAAGACCCATGAAAGGGGTAAATGATATGTTGAGCAAGAATGGAACAAACATGAAGCTAGGCAGGAAGCCATTCTATAATATAGAAGAAAGGCAAAAGCTGGGAAGCTACCTCCTAATGCTCAGGAACCTAGCAAGTACTTCCCAAAGCCTTTTCATTATTTTGAAAGACAAAGGATAAGGGCTGAAGAACAAAAGAAGAAAGATCTGAAGCGTAAGAAGCCAGCTGAAGATACTGAAGCTCCAGTATAAGCCAAGATCCAGTCAGTCAAAGGCATAGTCCTCAAGGAGCCTGATCAGCCTTAGAATATATTAACTAGATTTTACAACATTATAATATTTAGTTTTAAAAATCTATGTAAACTATTGTTAAGAAACTTTTGAAAGTTTAAACAAAATAATGATTAATGCTCATTATGTTTGCATCATTATTCTGTGATGACATTTTATACATGTTTTGTTTATAAGTTACCCTGTCATGTAATGTTTTTATACATCACAATGTGTGTTTATTATGAATGGTGTATATCATTGACTAAGGGTTATAACTTCTCCAAATAGGGGGAGATTGTTGGGTACATTGGAAAATGTGTACCAGATTTGAAGAAGCCTCACCCTACTCAATGATATGCATCAAGGTGTATTTGATGTTGTTTTGAGTTTATATGTGCAGGTTAAGAAAATGTAGGAATGCAGGAAATGTTTTTAAGTCCATGAGTCGACACCAGAAGAAGCTGTGTCGACACTTATGAAGGCTTGTGTCGACACTGGAGAAAATCTGTGTCGACACCTGGAGTCAATTGTGTCGACACTTGGAAAGGTTGTGTCGACACACAGAGGCAGTGTCGACACACAGAAAAGATTAGTCGACATCAACTGTGTCGACACACAGAGGCAGTGTCGACACACAGAAGACTTTGTCGACATCAACTATATCAACACACAGGACTTGTGTCGACACATAGCAGAGTTTCAACAAAGTTGATTTTTTTATGAAGAGAAGAAGTGACTGTGTCGACACACAGAACTAGTGTCGACACATTCTACAGAAGCTGTGTCGAGAAGTAGTGTCAACACCAAGGGAGATGTGTCGACACCACCAAGGCTTGTGTCGACACTTAGTCTACTTGTGTCGACACATGATGAAGTTCAGTCTCGACACTTTGCTGACAGAGACAGAGTTTCAAGAAGTGACTGAAGACTTGACAGCTATAATATTCGACAAGTCTACTAAAGCTGTCAGAGCTGTCAGCAGTTCGTTAGAAACCGGATCAGCCGGTTACCATGAGGAAGTCTATATAAAGACATTCTCTATCAATAGAAGAAGGATATATAGATGATATAGATGAGATAAAAAGTAGTAAAGACGAAAAACAGAAGAAGATTTTCAACAGAAGATCTAAAAAGACATTCTCAAGTGGTGATCTACTCAAAGTTTGTCAAGAGAATTCAAAGAAGAATTCAGAAGAATCTTCAGAAGAATTTGGAGAGAGAGAACTCCATCTATTCAAGTGAAGAAAGGGACTTACATCAACAAGTCTCTTAAGTGCAGATTTTGAACCAGTCTGCCAAGAAGAATTCAGATTGATTTCTGAATTTCAGGAAAGAAGCTGATTGGAGATCAACTTCAAAGGAGATTGACCCTACTGTGTCTAGATTCAAGAAGCTTTGAAGAAAGCTAAGACAGGTTGATCTCTAACATCAGATTCTTTCAAGAACTGATCAAGAAACCTTTCATCCTTTCTCTCTCAACCAGGGTGGTGGTAAATTTCAAATTTACATCTATTTTCAGTAGGATCTTTTTAAGCTCTGAGTTGTAAGATTGATTTATAAAGGCTGAGTTGTAGGAGATTAAGTTTTCTGAGTGGTAGGCCTTGTTGAAGGCTGAGGTAGGGCTGAGAGCCTGATTTGTAGGAGATTTTCATCTCTGAGTTGTAGGCCTTGTTGAAGGCTGAGGTAGGGCAGATTTCCTGAGCTGTAGGAGTGTGGACTCACTCTGAGTTGTAGGAGCCTTATTTGGGTTCTGAGCTGTAAGATATGCAGATCTGAGGAGAAGGAAAGAAGTTAGGTCGAATCTAGTACACTGCTAGATAAGCGAAGGGGAAAAGTGGATGTACCCAGACCTTGGGGAACCACTATAAATCAGTGTGTCATCTGTGATTGTGTGTGGTATTGTTATTTCTGTGTTGTGATAGTTGTAGAACTATATATTTCTATTAATTAACTGAATTAATATTCTGCCTTAGAAGGAAAAAGAATTGAACCTATTCAACCCCCCTCTAGGTGTTTAGGAACCAATTATTTCACCTTTCTCCACGGTACTGAGAACTGAACGCATTTACTGCTCCTGCCTTAGCTCTGGTTCATCACCACCCTCAGTATAATATCTATCTATGTAGCCTGGCTTGCCACACGTGCAGTACATTGGTGGTCCCTTGAAATAAGATCCCCCAACATTGTACTGCACTTCTCTCCTGACTTGAAGGGACGCGGGTTGTTTCCTCCACTTATTCCCTTCTGACTTCCCCTGCGATTGAGAAGGCTTTCCATATTTCTGTTTCACGGTAAGACCCTTGCGGTGTTGGGTTCGCTACATATCACTTTCCAACGTTCTAGCAGGCTCAACCAACTCATTGAAGTCCGCATTCTTGAGAGCTATAAGTGGTTGTATCAAGTTTTCTCTCAACTCGTGGTAGAATAGGTTGTCCCTCTCATCATCATCAACCATGGTCATTCCCGTATAACAACCTAAACGAGTAAATTCCTGCACGTACTCATCCACAGTTTTGTCTTGCTGTAACAAGTGCAGAAACTGCCTCAAAAGAGCTGGCCTTGTTGATGATGGAATATACTGTAACGACTCCATTCATTCATATAGCATATAATAGAAGGTCCAGCTGGGGCCCCACACCATATGCCACAAAATAGGCGGCAAACTCACAGGTTGATATCAGAGTAGCGCATCCTAACTCATAGCATCCTAGAGGAAGCTTTTTGCAGAAATACTGAACTCCAACCATGAATGTCCACTGATATAAACACCCATATTTATATAGGAATGTACACCAAATACAATATTGATTGGCCTTATGGCCTTACAGTTGCTCTTTACAAGAGTGGCTTCCAAACATCGACGCGCGGGCCAGCCACACATGAACAAAACATAACATTTTTTAGCTTAGCCTTCAAGGGATAGTAGCAGCAACAGCAGGGACTTCAGCCTTTATATATCCCGCTCGGTTCTCCAGCACCTGTACAAGGATAGCCCACCCAATGGTGACAAACAAGGCAACAGTCAGCATTCAACTGACTAATTTACAATGATCCTACCCCTTTTCCGGGGTAGTGGTATTCCTTCCCTGCAGGCATAACAATTCATATGCAGATATATAAATATCACACATTGTGCTCTCACGCACAAACATTTCATCACAACCGTCAGCCATATGGCCCGACGATTAGTGCACTCAGAGCACATTCTTGGTGTATCGGCGAACCAGGTTCCCACCACTGTTCCAGGTCCAACACCCGATGATAAATTGAGCATTTAGTCTTTCTAGTGTGCATGCCTAAGACTCTCATTATGCGCTCCAACTGACCGCACTTTCAGGTTTTCGAGTCAGACGGACATAACGCACGTACGGATCAACCACCACCCATTGCTCAAGTCGCCTTGCCATCACCGAATACCAACGTACTTGCAGCTAAATATAAGGTGCGGGTCGGTTTCACCTTTCTTGTTTGGCATGAGGCCTTTTAAGAGCTCATCAAGCTCACAATAGCCATGCGGTCCACCACGGACTGGCTTCATACTAGCCATAATGTACACCACGGACTGGCTTCACAATCATAGTTTAGCTAGGATCCACGCCCAGCATTAGAGACATAACTCACTTTCCGTCCCTAGCCCCAACCTTAGCTGGCTCACGCGACCAGCAATTCCTGCAGTCATGTGCAGTGCCAGAAACACTGGTCTTTCAAGCATACAACACAAGCACTTGTGGGTATTTTCCTGGGCTTCCACACCAGTACTTCCTGCTACTATCCTTCATAGGCACAACCCATCAAGTATCACAAGCATCACAAGGGTCTTTTCCTGGACTACCACTCCAGTACTTCCTGCTACTGCCCTTCACAGGTCCAACCCATCGATTCCATAAACTACATGTTTCGTCGCGGAGTCTTCTTCGGTGTGTAAATGCAACATCACCAATCTAGACCAACCTGTCCAGATGGGCTTCACACAGCATGCCTATTGCGTACTCCATTTCCGGATCTATATGCAACACTAGTGGGGATTCCAAGAATCAACCCAAGGAAATCCCTTCACAATCCACCCTCTGGTGGGGGAAATCCATGCACATGCCAAAAAGGAGGACTTCACATGTACAAGAAGGAAGATCATTACCCTTGACGATCGCTTTGGAGCCATGGAATTCTAGCCGGCTGGAAAGCACCGTAGCGGCCTTGCCTCCACAACGCTGGACTCAAATCTCGAATCGGAACTCTGCAGATCCACCGGTTGTCGGCTCCCCTTTCTCCTCCTCATGTTGCTCTCCTTTCTCTCTAGCTCGTAGAAAGAGCTATAATGGTCAAGTCAAAATAGAGATTCTCTTATCCATCCTTGACTATGAACCAGCTGGGAGAAGCCTGGGCCCTCAGATCCCAGCTGAAGAAAATGGACGGCCACGATTCATCCATAAAAGTCTAATTTTTAGTTGACACGGTCTGTGACACGCCTGTGTCACAGGCCGTGTACCTTAAGTGACACATAACCAACTCATCCAGAAGGGTACACGGCCATATGACACGCCCGTGTCACATGCCGTGTGACCTGACACGGCTTCAGACATGCCCGTGTCTAGCCCGTGTACCTCAGGTGGTACACAACCATCTCAACCCGAGAAAGACATGGCCATGTGACACGCCCGTGTCACAGGACGTGTGCCCAGAGACACACCCGTGTCCTGCCCGTGTTCACCAGGCCTCACTGCCCTGGCCAAATCCAGAAAAAGACACGGCCATGTGACACGCCCATGTCACAGGCCATGTGCCCTTACACGGCTGCAGACACGCCTCCAGCGTGAGCTTCATCGAGCGAAGTTCGTCGACCAGAGGGGGACACGCCCTCTGACACGCCCGTGTCGCAGGGCATGTTCCCTCTCAAGAACTCATTGAGCGCATTTCGTCGAGCACTCGACAGGCTGCTTAGACATACAGAGCAGGACACGCCCTGGGACACGCCTGTGTCCCAGGCCGTGTCGCCCAACTTGAACCTAACATGGGATTTGGGGTGTTACACATACTTTCTTAAGAAGGCATTTACGAACTCATCCATGGACGGGGTGCGTCTAGGAAACTGGCGGCTGCTATGTCTCACCCATCACAGTTTTACGTCACCTTCTAGCATGAAGGTTGCAAATTGGGACTGCTTATCCTCTGGTGTTTCTGCCACTCTCAGGAGTTCCTAAATCCTTGCCAACCATTCCTCAACATCAGTTGGTGTGATGACACCCTTGAACATTGGAAGATGGAAACTTAGGATATACTTCATATGCCTGTCTCCTTGCCCGACGACAAATAACTCAGCCAACGACTCCACCGGTCTAGCTCCACTGCCCGGTATGACCGGTGTCACTACCAGGGTAACGAGAGTCATTACCTGAGCAACATGGGGTCACAACTTGCATTGTCGCCACAGCTTGGGTCACTTCCATTATCTCTGCTAACATGTGACAAAAATCAGCTGGGGATACACCCATGCCCATAGGACCTGAAGCAGTAGCACTGCTCGCTAAAGGATCCTCTCGCAGCCTCGACATCCCGCCTCGTCATTAGCACCCTTAGTGAAAGCAAGGTAAAACATGAATCCGGTTCCATTCACAAAACTCAAACACAAAGACACTCACGGTCCTGCAATGCTCATATGTGGACAACTTCTTTACACGATCTGATTACGTCAAATCGACCACTAACCTTACCCTGGACATGAAGCTCCCTCTGATAATAAATTGTAACATCTCCCTTATAATGACCATATAATATGGGTCCGGCCCGGACCCCACAACATATAGACGTCATAGCTTTAACATTAAAAAGTGATATAAAAAACTACACATCTCAAAACACAGAAAACAAGACAGTGGAAACACAACCAATGTAGAAGTTATCCACAATTATATGAGTCCAATATGGACTTAAGGCCTTACAACAATCAAATGTCAACAACTGTATTAGCAACAAACAAAGAAATGTGCCTCGGCACTCCTAGGCTACCTCGGAGTGCAAGCCGGATTATAGTTCATGGAACAAAACATTCAACACTTCATAAGCTAATTGAAGAGAGAACATTTCATGTGGCATAGGCCTTTTTGGCCGGCGATCTTGCTCCCCTGTAAAACTTTTGTTGTAATGTGGGTCAGCAAAGGCTGACCTCAACCATGTAACCAACACATCTCCTCCCTACCATCCCTATCAGACCCCGGGACACTCCATCACCCCGTAGGTCAGCACTTTGTATGCAAATGTACATAAACATACAGAGTAAAGCAACATGTTTTGATGTCTCGTACAACAAACATGTTTTTAGGTTGAACATTTAACAAAAGGGGCCTAAAATGTAACATGTATGCAATCTTGGGTTTCACCCAATGCACCCTATAATGCAAATGAATCTAACAAATCATCATGCATAACACTACGCAAACATCCATACGAGTACTTCCAATTTCCCGTAACGTCATTCAAGCCACAACACAGAACTCTTGCCTACGCCCCACCCACTCATGGGTCTTAAACCCAGGCTTGTCTGCAAGCTTTGACTCGCACGTCAGTTCCATCACACAAACAAACCAATGCTAAGAACCCTTGCTTGACCCCGCCCGCTCATGGGCTTCGTCGCCCAGGCTTGTATAAAGCTTGATGTTCTTGTCATTTTCATAGAAGGGGACTTGTCTCGCCAGGACACTCTCCGTACATGACTTGCAACATTACAGGCTAGCCAGCCGACCACAGAGATCAAGTCAAGCCTTCAAAACAACCCTATCAATTCCGCCCTAAGTCACCATTCGTTCTCACACGAATAAGAGATCAAATATCACAAACGGCATCTTCGTCGCATTCAGATTTCTAGCAAAATCCCCAGTGCTCGTCATGCAACATCACCGCATCGGACAAACGGCTGCGATTATGGCTTCACCCATGATGCCTAATCCACTAAAGGAATGGATGTTTAGTGCAACAACATGCCAGGGATGGATTCAATCGACCCGGTGGCTCTTCTTGAATCATGACAACCATAACCCCTCTCATTTGAGAGATCTGGTGGCTAAATACTTGAAAGAAAGCAAAAACACAATGGATGCCAAGCACGCATTCTAAAAACTGAGAGGAGAAATGTCGTTACCTTACGACTTCTCTTATTAGCCATGAAGATCTTATTTGCATGGATGAAAGTGTGCAACTTCAAGCCCTCTCAGCGAATCCAGCCTTGGGTCGATGAATAGAGCTCTGAAGCTTCGTCAATGACGGAAGATGCTCTTCTTCTCCCTCCTCCAAACACTCATTCAAAACCCTAAAGTATGAGAGCAAATGAGGAAGTTGAACCCCTCCTCCCTACTTAAGGTTCAAGTACGGACGATTCTGGGCCATAGGATCGATTTCTAAGAATATCAGACGGCCTAAAATCAGAACTTACGGAACTGCTTTCACCTGCTACCACCAGGCAGTGGCAACCTACCAAGTCGCGGTAGCTCTCAGAGCCTCCTACCTCTGCAGAATGCCCTGCGACCGCCCGCGGTAGAGTTACCATCGCACGATAACTTCTCAACGTTTTCATCTCAATGCTTTCGTCTCAATGCTTTCGTCTCAATGCTTCGCCTCAACGCTTTGTCTCGCCGAAAAGGGGCTACCGCCAGTGTGCTGGAGAGGTGTTGGGGTGCTTGGGCTGCAGCCCGGTAACGTCGCCTAGAGCGGAGCCGTGACACTGTCATGTTGTATCGGCATGGGTCGTTACACTACGGCAGAGCGATAGCTAACTAACGCCGTGTGCTACCGCTCGACGCTTTCGTCTCAACGCTTCGGTCTTGATGAAAGAAGGCTACCGCCGGACGATAGCTACCTACTGTCGCACGGTAGTTCCCAGAGCCTCAAGTTTTAGAAAATTGGGGTGTAACATGAATATGACACCCTTTTGGTTTCTATACCGACCCTCACTTGAGGCCTGCTTGACTCTCTTCCTTTCCATCATGGGAAGGTCTTCAAGCTCAGCTATCTGACCACGCTCCACTCCAATACCCCCAAACTCCATGTGTTCTGCAAATGTGAAAGCTCGCATCATTGCGACATCCCGAGGCACGGATGCCACCAATGGCCTCCGTACAGAAACTCCGTCCCAAATCCTGGTAAGAACGGACATCATTTTCTTCCACGCGGGGAGCCCCCTCGCAGGTCCTTCTATGATTTCAGGATAAGGGGATAGGACTTTCTTCCACATCGAACCCAACCATCTGCCACCAACGCGAGCTTTCCATGCCAACACGACGCAAACAGTGTAGGAGGACTATGAGGTTTTGCTATACGTCACAACACTTGTGCGCGGCGGAATTAGTAACAAGGAAACCCAAAAAGAAATGCGGATCTAGTAATGAACATTGATCAAGAAGTAACATTGCCATAAATAAATTATACCTTTGTGGGATTGAGTCAATACTCAATCAAGGTGCTCCGAAGAAGTCCAACGAATGCTAACAATCGGAGTTCTGAGCGTAGAATAGTGTCCACACCTCTACGGATATCCACACGAGCACGGAGAATTCATAGACTCTTGTCACAAGATTTATTTGGGAAGAAGGTATGCCCTCAACGTCTCAACAGTTTGCTAGAACCGCTAAAGGAGAGGCAGCAACGACGAAGATGCAGCAACGACGAAGATGAAGCCTTAGGAAACGCTTTCTGGCGGCAACAGTAGATCGACGAACGGTCGGCGACGAGAAGCAACGATCGCGACCTAGCAGAACAGTTCCGTCGGGAAGAGGAAGAATCACCGTTCTCATCCCGCTTGATTAGGTCAAACAGTAATCACGCATCTATCGGTTTACTGTATATATATATAGACACACACACACACACACACACACACACACACACACACACACGTCCTACCGAACCAGCCGATACCCACAGACCACGCCTAACCAGACTTAAAGAAAATAAACCGGAGGAAACAGAATTCGTTCAGAATATACGTCGATATTCGGCGAATCAAAACTATTCGCTGAAATAACACGGACATACTCGACGAATCAAGACAGAGCAAACCGTCCAAGTATTATGGTGATATTCGACGAATCAACGATATTTGACGAATAAGTCTAATTCATCGAAACTGTCATTACGTTACTCGACGAACCCAAGATAGATTCGTTGAGTCTATCATGACGATATTCGATGAATTCCAACTCGTTCGTTGAAACCTTAAGCGATAGTCGTTGAATTTTTCTTATAGTCTTTCGACCACTTACCTGATGACCCATATTCACAATATAGGTCCCGAAATGAAAATCTTTCACATCCAGAACATCATATGCTTGGTCATTCACTCATACCACATATGAGTAAGGCCGACACAAACCTTTTCAACTTCTCCAATGCTCTTATGTGCGACCCCATAGGCTCATATTGCGTTGGCAGTGAGACTACATGTTTGATCACTTCCAGATCACCATGGTAACACCAACAAGGACATCACGTGCAAACACACCTCCAGCGTCGCATACCAAGCAAGCATGATGCATGAGCAATCGATCCAAAAGCTAGGAAACCAAGCTTAGAATTTTCCAGGCTCTTCGCTCAGCAGTTCACGGCCCTCAAAAATTTGGGGGCATTTGATGGAGTTCCCCGAGAACCGTCCAAGTTAAACCAGAACTTGACCAAAGACATGCAGAGTAGCCAACGAGACGAAGCAAGCTCGCAAGCGAGCGCCACGCTTAAGCGCACACACAAGGACCATATGTGTCTCGTGCAGGCACATGCCCTAGATGTGGCCCCCCGTGCGTAATGGCGCTAGCGTAGCCCCACGCGCAGCGGCGCTGGCACTGACCTACGCGCAGCGGCGTTGGCGCAGCCCCACGCGCATGATGACCTGCGAGTGGGAGCACGCGCGCAGCAACGCTGCCACAGCACCGCGCGTGCAGTAGCCTGCACGCGGATGCCCGCGTGCGGGAGGACTGCTCAATTTTGAGGATCTAAGAGGCCGAACTAAAAGAATTTATCAAGTGTAAAGTTGTAGAAAATGTATGATCTTCAACTTTGCAGAAAGGATCAATCCAATTGGAGCCTCTAAAGTGGTCAAATCTAGCACCAAACATGACAACAAATTATCCTAAAACACAAGTCAACACGAAATGAAAAAAAAATATCGTGAATACCTAAGTTTGGGCAATTTGACAAAAAAAAAATAGAAAACCATAGGATAGAATGTGTGAACATATACTCTCACACGCAAAATAAATGTATGACTTGATCAAATATGCAAACGTAATACATGAATGACGACCATGGTTATGAATAATGGAATAAGCAATGCACCTAATCTATTTTATTTAATCATTCACATGATAAATGATGGGTGGGATGAGTGCATAGATTTGGCGGGTCTGTCAATTACCCGGCTAGGTCACACTGGCAGGTCAATAGGATGATGGGATCTGGTTGATTTGGAGATGGGGTGATCGTAGGCTAATCATACATATTGGTCGGAACCTATCTCCTTGTAAGATACGGTTCCTTTAAGATGGCAATTTAGTATCCATTTGGAGCAGCATTGGCGAGCTTGGGCGCGGAAGTTGGCGGTGACGAACAAGAACGCAATGGTTTGAAACAGAGGTCAATTAATTAACACAGTTCTGTCGGGAAAACAAATGCAAAAACAACAAAGAAAAACACAACGCAGGAATTTAACGTGGAAAAACCTCATGTCCGAAAAAAAACCACAACTACCCGCACCACAAAAATCCAATATGAAGAACGTTCAAAGAAACTTACACCGCTTCTCTATCAGCCGCTCTCCTTCCTCCGATTTCTAATCTCTTGAGTTCAACAGAAACTCTAAGTCAAAAATAGGCTTAAATACCCACAGAATAAAGATGGACAAATTACATAAATATCCCTGTCAAAAAAATTTGGTTGGGAGCTTCGCCCCCGAACCCCTGACCAGGGGCGCGCTGCCCCCCTGCAACCCCCCAGCGAGCACAAATGTAAAAGAAGTTATAACTATTTGGAAGTGTGAAACTGTGGTGGCGGTTGAGCTCCCAATTTTCAGTTAACATCAAATAAAGTTACATCATTGGTAAAATTACATAAAATCAACGACATTACATAAAATAATGAACATTGTATTTTTAAGTTCACAAAACACATTACAGATACTATAAATCAGAAAAATCCGATTCGGGCTTCTCCAACAAAACTTTCCGTAAAAAAATCAAAAAACAAATGCAGCAGAGAGTAGGAGAAAGAGTTTACCTGAGATTTTTACGGCGATATGTGGGGAAGTGAAGCAGGAATCGTGTGAGTGATTTGATGTGCAAGTGCACGGCACAGATCACGTCGCGCACGGCAGTATAGCCATGCGCGCGTACCTAAAAATTACTCCTGGCCGGGCCACGATGAGAAGGCCGGGTGAATATCACAAAAATGATCATTATATGGACATAAGGAAAAAAAACATATGTTATTGCATATTGAACATAATAATTGCATACCTTAATACTCTTGCTTATATTACATGCTTACTTATTACTCAGGATGTTTATGTATTGTACACTTTGGCTATTGTGCCAATGTTATTTTAGCTTTTTTTTGAAAAAATTGTGAATGCGAAAAACGGGACACCAGACGCAGGAACACTCAATCACAACGAGCCCAAGCAACCAAATAAACCAACTAAGGAGAGCAGGACTCTTGTACTAATCAAAAAATTTTGTACATAGTGAGGCATACATGGCGAGACATGATTGTCAATATATCTAAAGCAGAAAAAAATTACAACTCAAAAGATCAAACCGCGCGGCCTCAAAGCGTAACCGCCGACTCTACTGCTAACCGCTAAAGGAGTCCGCTGAAGCCGCCTGGTCGCAAGACCGCAACAAGTCACGCGGACTACCCGTTATTCTAGTGATGCTGAACTCTAGCCGCTAAACTGCAGGCCGCCTGACCGTGAAGTCGCCTAGCCGCCAGGACATGCGGACTGCTGCCACCGAACTGAACAGGCCGCCCAGAGGCTGACAGCTTATTGAACAAGGAAGAAGATGCAGAAGAAAACCGCTTAGTCGCAAGCCGCGACATGCTGAAAACCATTGTTTGTTACCCGCAGAGTGCACACACAGTCAGAACCAAATTCCTGGCTCCTCGGCGCTATCTGCACAACCTGCACAGCACAAACAGGTCAAATCTCTTCAAACCACTCGGATAGAAAACCTTAACGGCAACAACTTTTCGCGAGTTCACTTACTATTCACTCAGTGATTATGATGTCACAGAGGGGTCCTATTTATAGTCGCGGAGAGGAGTGTGGTCACCGCCCTACCTGATAGAAACACCACCCCAGCTCGCGATAGCACAAAGCAGTCTACACAGTGCGGACACAAAGCTAGTCTGCCTAGACAAGGCTGGACAAACCTATCTGCCTTGAGCACCATCAAAAAGGACGGATCGAAAACCAGTCCGCCATACCTGTGGATACCGCTCCAGCCCGCAGCTCCACTGCCCGCAACCAAGGCACCAAACCGCCTAGTCGCCCTGCGAACACTGCACCAGTCCGCACACCTTGATATGCAACTCCAGAACAACCAGTCCGCACAACTTAAGACAACATAGCGCACACTGAGTTCGTAGCCAAAGCACCAAGGTGACAGCTGCCGGTCTCAGCGGACAAAGAGGGCAGTCCGCAAGCACTGCGCCATAAGACCGAACTCGCCTAGACATACCGGAACAAACAGACTCCAATACCAGTCCGCCCATCATAGCGAACTCCACCAGAGCACCAAACACAGATACAAGGCCTATCCGCCTGAACTGCTGGAGAACTAGCAGAACGTTGGCCGACCTGGCTAGTCGCCAGTTCTGTCCGAACAGACCGCGCGGTCTGACCCAAACCGCCAATACTGTAAGCACATAATGCGCGGATAGTCCGCCCAGGCTGCCACTTTCACTTCAAAAATTTCAACACTCCCCCTTGAAGTGAGAAGTGGAGACCAACCCTAGCAACCCCCGTAAACGAGTAAATGGCCCCTTCGACAGCAGCTTTGTGAAGATGTCTGCGATGTTATCCTCGCTCTGCACGTATCTAACCACAAGAGACCCCTCCAACACCTTCTCCCGAATGAAATGATGCTCAATATCTATGTATTTGGTTCGCGCATGACAAACTGGATTATTAACCAGTTTAAGGGAACTTTCATTGTCACCGCATAGCAGTGTACGACAACGCACTTCTTCATAGACGTCTTCTATTAACCTCCTAAGCCAGATGGCTTCCTGAGCAGCCAAAGCCGAAAACTTATGTTGCGCTAAAGTAGTAGAGACGGACACTGAATCTTACTTCTTACTGTACCAAGACATAACCAGATGTTGACTTCCGGTCGTCTGAATCCCCTCCATAATAGCATTCGTATAGCCGTGCAGGTTGAAGCCCGTGTCTCTCCCATAAAGGAGACCCAAGTTAGAAGTGGACTTCACATATTTCAGAATGTTCCTTGCCGCCATCAGATTCCGCCATATACCAACTTACTCGGCCTACAGCATATGCAATGTCTAGCAACGTAATCATCAAATAGATAAGGCTCCCTACCAGAGAACAGAACACGAGATGATCTGGAAGTATCCTCCCCTCATCTCGTCAAAGCTTGATAGAAACCTCCAGAGGAGTAGAGCAACTCTTCCCTTCCTGTATGCCGAATCGCTGAACGATTCGATCCGCATAACCCTTTTGGGACACAAGTATGCCTCTTTCTTTCCTCTCCACCTCGAGTCCAAGGAAGTGGTGGAGCTCACCCAAGTATTTCATCTCGAACCGAATGGCTAGCTCTTCCTTGAGCCTAGCCACCTCCTCCTCAGAGTTTCTCGTGATGATCATGTTGTCCACGTACAGCAGCACTAAGACACGAAGCTCCCCTCTTTTCTTGATGAACAGGATCAAGTCTGAATTTGAGGCAGAATATCTGCAGAACTGGAGATACTCTGTGATCTTCCCATACCATGCTCTTGGAGCCTGTTTTAAACCATAAAGGGCCTTCCGAAGTTTGCAGACGTACCCTGGATGATCTTCAGACACGTATCCAAGCGGCTGAACCATGAAGATGTCTTTATCGATCTCCCCATAAAGAAATACATTCTTTACGTCTAGCTGCCACATATTCCAATCCTGGTAAGTCGCCAAAGCAATCACCACCCGAACTAAAGTCATCTTTGTCACAGGACTAAACATCTCTTTATAGTATTCTCCATACTGCTGATAAAAACCTCGAGCTACAAGGCGAGCCTTGTACCGCTCGATGCTCCCATCCTCCTTCTTCTTCAGCTTGTAGACCCACTTGCATGTCACAGGAGTAATGCCATCAACCTTGGTCACAAGATCCCAAGTATTATTCTTCTTAAGGGAAACCATCTCCTCATCCATGACATCTTCCCACTCCTTGACCCCAGTAACGTCTACAAATCTAGAAGGCTCTCGCTTATCCAGAGGGCCTGCGAAGAAACATAAAACCAAGCTCACCATGTTTCCTTCGCTATAACGAGTCGGTGGTTTGATGCTCCTCTTCAATCTTCGAAGAGTCTGACCCTTGCTAACCACCTCAGTGGCTTCTTCTGAATTAGCTCCGTTCCCAGGCAAACTTGGAGCGACGCTCCCCCTGCTTCCTGAGCCAGAAGCCTCCGCCCCAGAGATAGAAACACCTGGAGCTCCTGGTGACATAGGAAGCTCCACCAAAAGATCCTTAGTAGCCTCCCCATACTCGTCATCCAACATGCTCTCATGTAACTCCACAGAGGACCCACCTCCATATGACGTCAACTCATTGAAGACCACGTCTCTTGAAACCATGAACTTCTTTGTCACTGGATCCATACATTTACACCCCTTCTTCCACTCGTCATAGCCCACAAAGATGCTTCCTTGCCTTTGCATCCAGCTTAGTCTTTGGAGCATCTAGGTTGTGAACGTAGCTGGTAGATCCAAAAACCCGAAGATGTCCAACTCTAGGTTTCTCCTTGAACATCATCTCATGAGGAGACTTCAAGTTGATCGGACTCAGAGGCATCTGATTGATGACATAAGTTGTGCAAGTCATTCCATCCGCCCAGAAGGACCTTGGAATGCCTTTAGCATGATGCCAACACTCGCACGTTTCTGTCAAATGCCAGATATTCCGCTCTACTACTCTGTTTTGTTGTGGAGTATGAGCACAGGTAAGCTCCTTTTGAATGTCATGCTTCCTGCAGAAGTTTGAGAACTCATTTGACATAAACTCACCTTCATTATTCGTTCTCAACTTCTTGATCTGCAGTCCAAGTCGGCCCTCTACCAGCTCCTTAAACTGCACAAACAACCGGAATGAATCTGACTTTTCTTTCATGAAGTACACCCAAGTGTACCTCGTGTAGTCATCAATCAGGACCAATATATACTTGTTGTCTCCAAGACTAGCTGTGATGGTCGACCCCATCAGATCACCATGGATACACTCCAATGGTGTTTTACACCTGGTCAACGACTTGTCAAATGGGAGGCGATAAGCTTTTCCATATTGACATCCTGCGCAGACATGACCGTCGCTGAAGGAAGATAACTTAGACATGCCTTCCACAAGGCTGTTTACTGTCATGGATTTCAGCTTGTCCATCCCAACATGTCCCAACGACTCATGCCAGATAGTAGCACTATCGTTGGCCCTCATTCGATCAACATAAGAGATATCAATAACATAAATAAGTCCCTCACCCTTCTCCCTACATGAGCAACATCAGCCTTGACCGCTGATACATTGTAGAGAAACTTCACTTCTGTTGGACCAAACATAACATGATAGTCCGCGTCCACCACATTAGTCACAGAGAAGAGGTTCTTCTTCATGCTCGGTATGTGATAGACACACCTCAACGTGAGTGGACTCTTATCTCTACTCAAAGATACAACACCTTCATTCTCTACTGCATGAACTGTATCATCAGCAGTTATGATAACTTCGTTACCTGAGAATGTCTGCAGAGAGGAGAACTTTGACTCATCCCCGGTGAGATGGTGACCACACCCTGAGTCCACAATCCAGTGATCTTGGTAGTCAATGATGGATAAGGCCCAAACACACATGCCCATCATGAATTCTCCTACACATCCAGCTTCCTCAACACTGAAATCAGCTTCCTCCTTATCTGCAACATGCCCAAGCTGCAACTTGACCTTACAGTCTCTTCTGAAGTGTCCTGACTGGTTGCACCTGTAGCATTTAATCCACTCCTTCCTCTTCTTCCAATCTCATTTAGGAGCAACGCTCTCCTCTTGCTGATATGAAGTAGAAGATCCCTCACCATCATCAGACTTCTTCTTCTCGCACTTCTTATTCTTCCTTGAAAACAGTTCTTCAGTGCCTCCTTCAAAGACGGCGACTCCAACCATCTGCCTTGCCAAACTCTCCTGCGAAGCCAACAAGTTCTCCAGTTCCAGCAAGGATGGCTGAGTGGTCCAGCCTTGAACTGAAGTGATGAATGCCACATATTCCTTCCGCAAGCCGCGGATTATGTGACTCTTCAGCTTTGCCTCAGAAATAGGCTCATCAGGGTCCAACGCTGAAATCTCAGCGCACAGGTTCTTTATTTTCAAGAAGAATGTTGAAATGGGCAGATCACCTCGAGTGACCCTTGCCAACTCATTCTCCAGAAACTATAGCCGAGCTACATTCTTTATGTTGAACAACCCATCAAGGTAAGTCCAGATATCCGCAACAGACCCACATCCAATGATGTGGTCAAAGAGTTCCGGTGAAACAGCCTGCTTGAGAGCAAACTTAGTTTCAACATTAGTCTTCATCCAAGCTTTCACCACATCAGCGCCAGCACCTGTAGCAGCAGTAACTTCATGCTTTTTTTCACCTCCCACGACTTTCCAAAGGTCCTCGCCCAACAGATAACTCTGCATACACGACTTCCACTTCTCGTAGTCAGTCGATGTAAGGAGTTCGATTCCAAGACCTCTTGCATAACCTCCTTCCATTATAGAAACCTTGGTTACTTAGACTCTCAGAAGCCAAACAAACAGCAACAGGTTGATCACTGCTCAGCCTCTTATCCCTCTGATAACATGAAAAAATTTGTTAATGCAGAAAACGGGACAACAGGCGCAAGAACACTCAACCACAATGAGCTCAAGCAACCAAACAAACCAACTAAAGAGAGCAGGAATCTTGTACTAATCAATAAATTCTATACATAACGAGGCATACATGGAGAGACATGATTGCTAATATATCCAAAGCAGAAAAAAATTACAACTCAAAAGATCAAATCGTGCGGCCTCAAAGCGTAACCGCCAGCTATGCTGCTAACCATTAAAGGAGTCCGCTAAAGCCGTCTGATCGCAAGACCGCAACAAGCCACGTGGACTACCCGTTATTCCAGTGTTGTTGAACTCTAGCCGCTAAACTGCAGGCCGCTTGACCGCGAAGTTTCCTAGCTGCCAGAACCTGCGGACTGCTGCCACCGAACTGAACAGGCCGCCCAGAGGCGGACAACTTATTGAACAGGTAAGAAGATGCAGAAGAGAAGTGCTTAGTCGCAAGCCGTGACCTACTGAAAACCACTGGCTGTTACCCGCAGAGTCTGCACACAGCCAGAACCAAATTCTGGCTCCTCAGTGCTATCCGCACAACCTGCACAGCACAAACCGATCAAATCTCTTCAAACCGCACGGATAGAAAACCCAAACCGCAACAACTTTCCGCGAGTTCACTTACTGTTCACTCGGTGATTATGATGTGACAGTTGGTTCTATTTATAGGCGTAGAGATGAGTGTGGTCACCACTCTATGTGATAGAAACACCAACCCAGCTCGCAGCTACCACAAAGCAGTACGCATCGTGCGGACACAATGCCAGTTCGCCTATTCCGCTTAGACAAGGCTGGACAAACATATCCGCCTTAAGCACTATCAAAAAGGCTGGATAGAAAACCAGTCCGCCACACCTGCGGATAGCGCTCCAGCCCGCAGCTCCACTTCCAGCAACCAAGGTACCAAACTGCCTAGTCGTCCTGCGGACACTGCACCAGTCCGCACACCTTGATATGCAACTCCAGAACAACCAGTCCGCACAACTGAAGACAGCACAGTGAACACTGAGTCCGCAGCCAAAGCACCAAGGTGACAGTTGCCGGACTCAACGGACAAGGAGGGCAGTCTGCAAGCACTGCGCCACAAGACCAAACTCGCCTAGACATACTAGAACAAACAGACTCCAACACTATTCCGCCCAGCATGGCGAACTCCACCAGAGCACCAACAAAGATACAAGGCCTATCCGCCTGAGCTGCAGGAGAACTAGCAGAACGCTGGCCGACCTGGCAAGTCGCCAGCTCTGTCCGCACATACCACGCGGTCTGACCCAAACCGCCAATATTGTCTGCACAGACCGCACGGACAGTCCGGGCAGGCTGCCACTTTCACTTCAATAATTTCAACATTTTTCAATGCACCAAAAGTTCAGCTCGAGTGGTCGAGGATGAACAGTAATAGGATGTTGAACTTTACTAATTAGCATATCGATAATATTAGACTCAGGACATTGACTATTATTTGTGTATCACATTTAAATTTAATTACAATCAAACTTTGGCGACTCCGTCCCTTCTTATCAAAATATTTTTCATATGATTTTGATTTAACAAACTCTCTACATTCTTGTTGAATGTGTGATTGGAAATTATTGTGACCACACTCAACTCTCCTGGTAGACCAGACTAAATTGCACTATCTTAGCTCGGGAGTGGTCGAGCGCGCAAGCAGTTACAAAAAATATAAACCTGACAAGACAATATTTTAACGTGAAAAACTCGTCATCTAGGTGAAAAATCACGTGATCGGATCTGTGCCGACCAAACGTTCACTAGATCCAAGCGCTGTTACAGGGTTTGTTTAAGAACTCGAGGGTGACAGACCGCCTCTCGTTATAATTACTAAGGAGAGAGAGAGCTCGTAGGGTGACATGTCACCGTCCATAGAGCTAATTATTTCTTTGTGTGCTGTTGGGAGCGATGCGCTCGTTGTATTATGAAGTCCTCTAATAGTTCTTGGATGTGGGGGCAACTTGCTACACTCATTCTGATGCCTGGAGCTTGAAGCTCGGGGGAGCATTCGGTGCGCCTTATACTATGTTTCATGTCTTTAATTTTATTTTTAAGAAGCGTGCTGCAGTTGTTTTATCGGTAGATGGAACGCTTGCTCTTTTGCGCGTGAGGCGCTTTTCGGTAGAGAGCACGTAGGGTGCTTGCTGGAGGAAAGCACATAGAATGCTGGATGGTAGAGAGCGCACAAAGCGCTAGATGGTAGAGAGCACACGAAGCGCTTACTGGTAGAGAGAACGCAGAACGCTTGTTGGAGGAGAGCACGCGGAGCGCTTGTTGGTAGAGAGCACGTAGGGAGCTTGTTGGAGGAGAGCGCGCGGAGCGCTTGCTGGTAGAGAGCGCGCACGACGCTTGTGGGAGGAGAGCGCGCGGAGCACTTGCTGGTAGAGAGCGCGCATGGCGCTTATTGGAGGAGAGCGTGGGGAGCGCTTGCTGGTAGAGAGCGCACAGAGCTCTTGTGGGAGGAGAGTACGTGGAGCGCTTGCTGGTAGAGAGCGCACTGGGCCCTTGCCGGAGAAGAGCATGCTGAGTGCTTGCTGATAGAGAGTGTGAAGGGTGCTAGTTGGCAGAGAGCACGTGGAGCTCTTGCCAGAGGAGAGTGCGTGGGGTGCTTGTTGGAGGAGAGCATGTAGAACGTTTGCTGGTAGCGAGCGCACTGTGCGCTTATCGGAAAAAAGCGCACTGAGCGCTTGCTAGTAGAGAGCGCACAGAGCGTTAGTTGGGGGAGAGCGCGCGGGGCGCTGTCCAGAGGAGAGCGCCCGGGTCGCTTGTTGGAAGAGAGTGCGCAAAGCGTGGGGGGAAGAGGCCCGCGCCAGGGAGCGACGTGGGCGAGAGCGCGCGGGAGGGTGCAAGGAAGAGATGCACGCAAGAATGCACAAGGAAGAGTGAAAGTGAGGGATAGATCTTCTTTACAATAGAGGGGGGTGAATAGTGTATTTTAAAATTTTAATTAATTTTTACAGCAGAGTTAAAGTATGTTATAAATAAATATATAAGAAAAGAAAACTATCACAGCACACAAATAGAAAAAGTAAGGGCAATCCAGATGACACAAGGAATTTATAGTGGTTTCCCAATAAACCTAGGTACATCCACTCTTCTATCACCCTGGTAGGAATCCACTACAATTTTGTAATCAGGTGCCCTGCCACCACAAGTTTTTGCTCAATTGTCCTGTCACAAGAAGATCTATTTTTATAAGGGAGATCTAGCAACCTTTTGAGCTTTTGATCAGATGCCCAAAAAAAATCTCAAGTCTTTTGATCAAGTGACTTGTTAACCAAAAGGTTAACTTTTGAAGGGAGTTAAAACCTTGTACACAATGAAAGAAAAATGAAAATGATTTTGTCTTCTCTGTCTCAAATCTCTAAGAAGACTAGTGGATTGTTGATGATATTAAAGCTCCCCCTGAGTCGTATGGATCTGATCAGGAGTGGAAGTTTTGCTTCAGGGTGTAGGCCTTTAAAGTGATGTTTGCTCTTCAGCAAGCTTTTAGACTGATTTTGATTTGTTGTCTCTTGAAAACCTGAAGCAGATGAAGAAGAACTCTGTGTATATGAGAGCTGTGTTGTGTTCTTCACTTTTCTGTACTCTGTTCTATCTTGTTGACTAATTACTGATTTTCTGATTTCTTTGCAATCTTCTGAAAATCACTTTATATATATTGATTGCAGATTCAAAGACATTTGAATTTTAAATTCTTTCCTTGAAATCCTCTGCATAATTTTTCGGAGTTGGAATGGCTAATTTAATCTCAAATGTTTTCCCTGACTGTCCTAGAAAATTTTGTAGAGTAATAACTCTGTGAAATCCATAATTAATGCTGCCAGGTAACAACTATATTCTTGAGAATATTGAGCATTAATTATCAGAGTATTACTGTCTTAATATAATATAATTTGAAATCAAACTGTTATAGTCGAACTGAGAAACTACAGAGAAGATTAGTCAAACAGAACATGGAAGCAGTTAGTCGAACTCAGCAAAGATTTCGTCGTTCTGAGCTCCAAGTTCGTCGAACTGAGATAGTCCTTCTTCTAGCTGAACTTCAGATATGAGATCACAGTTCATCGATCTCAGCTAGACTTTCGTCGAGCTCAACTCATAGAAGGAACTCTGAGTTTGTCAATCTGAGATCGACGATTGTCGAGATGAGTTCAGCTATTGTCAAACGACTTTTCTGCATTCTTTTAAACTGCTTTTCCTTTGAAGTCTTCTGTCTCTAAAGTCTTCTGAAGGAGGGTACTGACAATCTAAGTATGTGCTGTTGACCTTGACCCTGGAAATAACATATGACCCTAGACTATACATGTTAGGTCATCTAATCAATCCTAATAGTGAACCTAGACCAAATCACAAGGTTCCAACAAAGAGGCGCGCACGAGAGTGCGCAATGAAGCGACGAGCGTGAGAGCGCGCATGGAGGAGCGCTCGAGTGTGCGCTGTGAAGCAGACCGTGCGATGGCGTGGGGGCGCGCAAGAGCGCCCGTAAGCATGCAAGGAAGCTGAGCGTGAGGGGGCAAGAAGGGAAGAGATGTGCACAAGTGTGCACAAGGAAGCGAAGCCCGTTAGAGGGTGCTGGGTGGCGGAGCACGCAAGGGCACGAGGGGAAGAGACGTGCATAAGAGCACGCAAGGAAGAGGCACGCGCAAGAGCGCACAAGGAATCGATGAGCTTGAGAGCACACAACGAGATGGCGCGTGTGGGAGCTCACAAGGAAGATAAGTGGAGCAGTGAGAAATTCCGTAGGAAGATTTTCCGGGCAATGAAGATGAAGATTTTCGAAGGAGACTTCAAAAAAAAGGAGATCTTCAAGGAGTAAATGAGAAATAAATGGGGGGTCTTGGGCCTATTTATATGCTTCATGGGTGGTTATGACGGTTTTGCGGCTATCCGCAGTCCATAACCCTTGAGTGGGAGTGAGGGAGGTTTCCACTTCGTTGAAGTGACTTACTTATAGGGACGCTTTTTTGGGTATAAGGCCCAGCTCAAAATTGTACTTGAAACCATACACGCTCCACTATACAAAACGCTCCCCACTGTGTTTCCCTGCACGCTGCTCTCTAGTGTGAGACCCCAAACTACGCTCTCCCATTCACGCTCATGTACTCCGCTTTCCACTGCGCTCCCCTAGCTGCACTCTCCAACGCGCACGCTCGGGCTCCATTCTCCTGTGAGTATCCCTGCACTTCGTGTCTCCAATATGCATTTCTCGCACTCCGCTTTCCTGTGCGTGCCTCTTTCTATGCTCTCCACGACACCCACAATCTCTAAGGCCTATTCATGCATGTAGCTCTCAAGAACTCTCTTTTGTTTGCATCTGTCTAAAACTTGCTACCATACGTAGCTCTCAAGAATGCATCCTCGTTGTAGCTCTCCAGAATGCATGCCGCTCTCTGGGATGCACTGTTAAAATTTCACAAGATGATCAAGGTGATAGCTCTGATACCAAGTAAAACTTCCAAAGCTAACAATATGACATCTTAATGAAGCGGAAAGCGGAAACTAGGCGCAGGAACACTCCAACCACAACCAAGCTCAATAAAGCAGATGCAAGGAAAGTAACATGCAGGTCATGTATTAACAATCTTCTTTACAGAAAGAGGTATACATGGCGAGACATTATTTCTCCAAGTACAAACAGGAAAACAGAGAATGAAAAAAAAAACAGAAGCCGGGCGGACAGAGGCCGAGACCTCCGCCCTTGCCGAACTGAACAGCGAGGTATGCCGAGACCGCGAGGTCGCGCAGACTACCCGTTATTCAAGCTGAAGAAGAGCTGTCCGCAAACTGCAAGCCGCTTGACTGTTGAGGTCGCCTAGCCGCCAGTTAGACCGCGAACAAGCTGCTGCCAAATTGAAAGAACAGACCGCCTAGACCTCCCAGACCGACAGATAGGTTATTGAACTGGAAATTCTAAAGGAGAGAAGACTGGCTGGCCGCAACTGCGACCTGGTGCTAACCACTGATTGTAGACCGCAAGTTTCACTTGTCCCTGATCGCAGTTAACACCAAAGTTCTGGCTTCTCAGTGCTAGCCGCACAACCTGCAAACAGCAAACCGATTATCCTTCTCAAATCGGGCAGTTAGAAATCCAAGGCCGCAACAATTAACTCAAGTCTAACTTACTGTTCATTCAGTTAATTAAGTTCTCACATGGGTGTCCTATCTATAGGCACGCAGAATAGTGTGGTCACCACCCTAGTGGATAGAAACACCACCCCAGCCTGCAACTAGCACAAAGCCGTCTGACCAGTCCGCATGGACAAGGCCAGACACCAGCCTATCTGCTTGTCATCAAGGAAGGCCGGATAGAAGCCAGTCCGCATATCTGCGGACGCCGCACCAGTCCACAATGATAATGTCCACGACAAGTAGACATTGCAGAGTCCAAGATCAACCTGAACTTGTCACAATTCATGATCAAGTCCCCAACCAGTGAACCTCTGGCGCAAGCTCCGCGGAAACGAACAGCAGTCCACTCAGACAGCCAAATCCAAACCAGTTCGCCTAACCACGAACTTCGCGGTTACCTCCTAACCGTACCACTTAATATAAAGGGCACAGTCCAATGCCGATCTCGCAAGCACCAAGAGTAGTCCACATAGAGCGAACTCCGTGGACTCCAAACATGCCCGCCCAAGCCGTTGATAAACAACCTATCCGCACGGTTACCTCCAAGGACAAACCAACCAGGCCGCAAATATAAACCGCTCATGCCGCACCACCAGTCTGCCAGACTGTCCTCCCAAGCCGAGTGGTCTGCTCGATCAACCCTCCACTTTCACTTCAATAATCTCAACACTCCTTGAAGTGAGAAGTGTTGACCAAACCTAGCAGTCTTCGTAACCGTTCAAATTGTTCCTTCGAAAATGGTTTAGTGAAGATATCTGCAATGTTGTCCTCACTCCGCACATGCTCAACTATAAGATACCCCTCCAACACCTTCTCCCGAATGAAGTGGTGCTTAATCTCTATATGTTTGGTCCGCGGGTGACAAATTAGATTATTATCCAATTTTAGGGCACTCTCGTTGTCACCACGAAGCAGAGTTGGACCTCACACTTCTTCATGGACGTCCTCTACTAGCCTCCTCAGTCAGATGAATTCCCGAGCTGCCAAGGCCAAAGCCTTGTACTCCGCTTCCATAGTAGAGACGGACACCGAGTCCTGCTTCTTACTGCACCATGAAATACCCACTGAATCGCATGTAAAAACATAACCAGACATCGACTTTCGATCATCTAAGTCTCCCCAATAATCAGCATCAGCGTAACCATGTAGAGAAAAGCTCGTGTGTAACATCCCCTTCCCTACTAGAACCCCTAAACTTAGATTAGGTTAGGACATGTGGTGGGTTAATGGGGTTTAGGCTAGGTTTGACCCATAGAGTTAGGGTGGATTCACATAGTGCCCACAATAGGGCTCAGGTCAACTCAAGTCAAACTAGCCCAATATAGAGTCATAAGCACACAATGTCACCACCACTATGCCCCTAACCCTAAAAGCAATGTAAGTGAACTAAAAGACACATCATTGGGTCACCCATTGACCCAAGTCGACCCAAGTCAACCCTACACCCTAAATTGGTCAAATCCACACATATGGGCCCAATTAGCCCAAGTGGGGCACCACCATGGCCCAATCCATGCTGGTTGGTGCCATAGGGTCCATAACCATCAAGTGGGGTCAGCCCACTCATCAAGTTGACCAAGTTAATCATAAAAGTCAACAAAGTCAACATGCAGCCTAAAGGAAGAAAAAGGAAGGCCAAGCCCATTCACAATGGGCAAAGCCCATGAGCCAAGGCCCATCACCAGCCTAAATGGTCAATGACAACCCCTACCCCCCTGAAATTGGAGAGAGATTGCATGCAAGGGGATAGTTTTGGAAATTTGGGGAAAAAGAGGAGAGAGAGGAGAGGGAAATAAGGGATGGAGGCCATGTGGCCCTCCTTCTCTCTTCCCAAGCCTACATCTGAACCCACACATCAATTTTCAGCCTTTCCAACCCAATTTCATGCGACTTTGAGCTCAAGGTGAAGCATCCAAGGCATGACCAAAATTTCCATAGTAATATCTCCTTATACAACCCATATCAGCCAAAACTAACTCTCCCATTAGCTTCAGAAGGTTGAGAGGAGTTGAATTTGATATCTAGATCGAAGCTTTTGGTGGAGAAACGAATTCAGGATCAAGCTCGCCAAAGAGGAGAAATTTCATGGCCAATCGCCGCCGCCGCCACCGCCGGGCTCCAATTAAGGTCTGTTTCTCCTCCTCTCCCTCGGTGCTAGCCTCCTATATCATTTAGGAGAGATTTCGAGCTCAATTGAGCCTGGATCCATGTAAGGTGTGGAAGAAAATCTCAAGCTTTTGAGCTTGCTCGGGATCGCCGGAGAGGCGGTTTCCGACCACCATTTCGCCGCCAAACATTGGCCACCACCTCAACGGAGGTGGTGGTGGTAGCCGACCGTGGAGGCTAAGGGGTGGCCGAGAAATGAGGTTTGAAGAGGCTCCAGGTCGGGGCAATCTCGGCCCTTGGCTGGAGGAGGAAGAAGAATGGATGCCCTCCATTATTGCTTTGAGATTCGTGCTGTATTAATATATCAAACTTTGAGTTTCATGCAAGCTAATTTTAGGCCTCTTGGAGGCAGTTTCAGAAAATGTGTTCAACATAGAAAATGTAGCCCTAGGTCCTAAATTTAATTTGACACTCTAAAGTTGTAATTTGGAGCAGTAGGGCTCCCTGTAGGGCCATTCTACCAAGATTGGTCCTAGGCTAGGGCAGATCTCTAAACGAGTGCCCAAACCAAACCCTAAGTCCACATGACCTAAGATTTTGGTCATGCATGTGATCGGTCATACTTAGGTACTGGCCAAAAATGGGAATTTTTGGAAAGTATGTTCCATATTTTTGGAGAAATATCATTTATTAAATTATTTGAATTTTTGGAGGTCTACAACTACAAATGCCCCCGAATTTGGGTGGCATGGCCTTTGGGTCATTATATGACCATCGTAAACATTTTAGGCCATTTTTACATATGCATGTTTGGGAAATCCAACATGCATGATGAAGATATATTGAAATTTAGTGTGCTTATAGTAGAAATGGGAAAATTGGAATTTAGCCCATTTGGCAAAATGCATGTCCATGAAACTTTGGACAGAGGCTTATAAGGATGCATTATACCTCCCATAGGAAGGATGAGATTTTTGGGATCAAAAATCCCATTATATAGATTTATTGAAAATTAGGTCCATTTGGAAATATAAAATTGAAAATAGGGCAATTACTTTATTAAATTTTGAAAATCTATCACAAGCCCTAGTGAGATATTATAAACCTTTGGAAATTTTTATAAGCTTGTTTGGAAAATTTATCTTAGGTTTTTAGTAGAATTACCATATTGCCATTTTTGGAAATTAATTAAAAGAAGAGGAAATTTTTGATGAAAAATTATGGAAAAATTCATAGCATTTTAATTCTATGATTAGAACCCTATGTAATTATTTTATAATTTATGGGTGATTATGTAGGTTGAAAACTCAAGTAGTGGCATTTTGGTAATATTATCATTATGGAATTTTGTTAGGTCAAATCACTGGTTAGGATTACCAAATTCTGTATGTTGTTTTATTATATTAATATTGACCTCGAGTAAGTTTCCTAGAATTGTTGGTTATATAATGGATATACTTCATTTGGAAAATGGTTTAATTATGATTTTAATCTTAAATGAAAATTATATAGAAATTTAAATGGAAAAATTATGATCCCCGGTAGGCAGCCATATTTAACTTATTTGAACACCAGCAAAATTTCTTAGGTATGTGGACTCATTGGATATAGTACATCATGCACAAAGTGACTTAGGTCACTTAATTAAAAGATTTAATTTAGAGACTTAATTACTTAGAAAAATGGTGAAATCCTAAATGGTTAACACCATACACCATACCAACCCATGATAATTAATTAGGGGCATTTGGTCCAAGGAATTGGAAGTACTATTATACAGGTTAGTATTAGGTCATGGGTTACGCTTAGCAAAAGTATTAGGTTTTACTGGGACCCACAGGGGATACGATGGAATGTTGAGTTAATAACTATATTGGGAAGATAAACACCTGGTTGGTGTATAGTAGGTTACTTCATAGTATCGAGTGATAGAGTGCAAATCCCCAAGGACAGTAGCTAGAACGGAGACCGGTGGAAGACTGCCGATTCCCTAATAATATCCTAAGTCATTAGATTCATTCCAGAGTAACAATGAGAGCTAGGTATGGATCATGGGTAGATATTAATAAAAGTAAGTATCCTTGCGAAAGAGAACTTTGGGCTTTCAATCCCATCTTGGTTCCTAGTGCCCCCGAGTCCCCTTCATTGGGCATACCCTAGGCAATCCTGGGATTAACCCTAAATTGCTTGGTATAACAAACATTAGGCAAGAGTAGTCTAATAGGATAAGAGAACATGATAATATTCTCACCCATGAAGGGTTGGAGGGATTCAAAACTAAGGCACTGATGTGCAATCTCACCCGTGAAGGATTGGAGGGATTCAGATCTAAGGCACTGATATGTAATCTCACCCGTGAAGGGTTGGAGTGATTCAGAACTAAGGAAATGATGTGCAATCTCCCCGTGAAGGGTTGGAGGGATTCAGAACTAAGACACTGATGTGCAATCTCACCCATGATGGGTTGGAGGGTTTCAGGACGGGTTGGTCCTGCGAGCTAGAGGCTCTGGAGTTTGATATCAAGACAGGTTTGGTCTTGCGAGCTGGAGGCTCGAGTTGGAATATCTTGCATGTGCATAGAAATAAACTTGTGGTGGGTTATGCAGTACTGGGCCAATTGTCACACTGATGGCAGTATGGTGAATCTGGCGAGGTGTGATGGTTTGAGGGGCCAGTAGGTTGTTTTACACTACAGTCTGGAGGACGATCCCCAAAAATGCACACTCGACCAAAAATTCTGGTAAGTAGCCAGAAAATAGTACGCAAATACTCTAGAGTGCACCTAGGACATGTTTAGAGGCGTATGAGAGGTCTAGGCCTGGTAGTGTGTATACCCGCCTAGGAGTGAAGACGCCCGCTCCACTGCTGTCGTAGCCACAACGGTGGTACTAGAAAGTGATGCTAGATCCAAAAAGAGGGAACTAATGGTCTGTGATCACAGAATCGTGTGTGTGAGTTGCACTTGCATGAACCATAACTTGCATACATAACATACATACATATTTAGGTCATATGCACCATGAATCTTTATCATATAAATTAGTATGGACACTTTTATATGATAAGTTATATTTCTGAAACCTTAACTAATAAGTTTGTATGGACATTCATATAAGTTAAGGTACTCTTGTGATATTAGTGTAGTGGTAGATAGTTTACTTTCTGCTCTTTCTTTACTTTACTTACTGCACTCTTCTTTTAGTATTGCTTACTTACTTTACATGTACTATATATATAGAACTGTCAATGTGATGATATAACTGCTAGAAGTATATCCATAATAGAATAGATCCACCGACACATGCTTCTATTTTGACACCGCTTTGTTGTCCTCCGCTTTCGTACTCCCGCTCAGTGCCTAGGAGTCGCGGGGGTAAGGCGAGGATAATAATGGCTTAGTCTTTATGACTAACGGTCGGTTGTGATCGTATCATTTTAGGAGCTCGAGGAGCTGGAGCACCAGTACGACCAGCAGGAGAGGTGGCAGCACTTGAGGAGCAGATACCATGTGCTACTACCGTAGCTCAATGTCAGGTGATGACGAGTGTGCTTGTTTAGAGTTTGCTTCCGCGTAGTGTTATAGTGAGAGAGAGCTTTACTATTCACTTTTGGCATGTATGGGCATACACCCTTCTCTCTTTTTGTACTCATTGTGGATTGTTATACCTTTTCATTATATATATGATGTTATTGTGGTAACTTGTGGACTTGCTAGTTTTCTTTCTGTTGTACTTCTATTCTCAATTGGCCTACAGGTAAATCATCATACTAGCCGGCAGGATCGACGTCTTCCGGTGTCGACTAGCCCGTGTGTTAGTGTCACCGTAAGGCGGCAGTTCTGGGCATAAGACCGGGTTAACTCCTTGGTAAGGGGAGGGGTCTTACACTGTGTCCCTCCTATACATGAGTCCCATATCAGAAGTAGTCTTCACATATTCAGAATATTTCTTGCCGCTACCAGATGCGGCTTCCTTGTTACTGCCATATAACGACTAACTCGTCCTACAACATAAGTAATGTCAGGCCTTGTAATCATCAGATAAATCAACCTCCCGACCAGAGCCCGAAACATCAAGGGATCAGGAAGAATCCTCCCCTCATCTCGTCGAAGTTTCAGGCCACAATATAGAGGATTAGAGCTACTCTTTCCCTCCCTTAAGCTAAATCGATGAACGATCTGCTCAGCATAGCATATTTGAGAGCGAGTATCCCGCTCTTCTTCTTCTCAACCTTGATTCCAAGGAAATGGTGGAGCTCACCCAAATCCTTCATCTCGAATCGTATAGCTAGCTCGGCCCTGAGCCTAGCTACCTCCTCCTCAGAGTTCCCCATGACGATCATGTCGTACACGTATAACAACACCAAGTTATTAAGCTCCCCCTACTTCTTTATGAACATTCTTGAACCTGAATCTGAGGCAAGGTATCTGCAAAACTGGAGGTATTCTGCGATCTTTCCATACCATGTACGTGGGACCTGCTTCAACCCATAAAGAGCCTTCCGAAGCTTGCAAACATAGTCTGAATGATCTTCAGATAAGTAACCTGGTGGTTGATCCATGAAGATGTCTTTATCTATCTCCTCGTAAAGAAAAACATTCTTTACATCAAGTTGTCACAGCTTCCATCCCTGGCAAGCAGCCAATGCGATCCCCAGCCGCACCGAAGTCATTTTGGCAACTAGACTAAACGTCTATTCATAATCTTTGCCATACTATTGGGAGAACCCTCGAGCAACCATACGAACTTTGTATATTTTGATACTCCAATCAGCCTTTTTCTTTAGTTTGTACACTCACTTATATGTCACAGGAGTAACGCCAACGACCTTAGGCACAAGGTCCCAAGTCTCATTCCTTCTGAGGGATGTCATCTCCTCATCCATAGTGTCATCCCACTCCTTGACTCTAGTGACATCTTCAAACTTTGAAGGTGTTGGAACACCCTATTACTGATTTGGGTCAGGATCACTATGTCTCTTAGGAAACCTGTTTTGACCTCATTGTATAGATCTAAAGGTCAAGTAGAATTGAGTCTAAGGGTTAGTAGTTAGTTTTGGAAGCTGCCCTTAAGACCAGGTTTTTCAGTTTCTGGAGACTAAGTCATTTCGTCGAGCTCAATACGACGAATCGTCGAACTCCATTCAACGATCATTGAGCTCACTTCGACGAGTCGTCGAACTCCATTCGACGATATCTGAGCTCAACTTCATCAAGTCGTCGAACTCCATTCGACGATCTTCGAGCTCAGTTCGACGATCTTGACTCCAGTTTGTTCCACTATCTCTGAGCTCAGTTCGACGATAGTTGAGCTCAGATCGACGATCTCTGTTTCCGTCTAAGTCCAAATCTCTGAGCTCAGTTCAACGATGGTGGAGCTCAGTTCGACATTTTTCTGAAGAGTTCAACGATTTTCAAGATTCAAATTCAGATAGTTAAGGAATTATTCTCAGCAATTAATTCAAAGATCTTGTAGCCGTTCTTAATTAATCTGGAGCAAGTTTCAAGCAATTATCAAGGAATGTTTTATTGGACTTTCCTCCAGAAGACAAAAGCAATTAAGGAAGTAATTAATGACAGGCTAATGGCTATCTTGGATAATGGATCATTTCTATTCAGACAGATGGAATAAAAGACAGAATTATTCTCTACAACAAAGATATAGAAGAAGAAAAAAGAATAACAAGAATCTCTCCATGCAACAACAACTCTTACACAACAACAATCACACAAGAGAAAGAAAAAAGAGTTGCAGACATTCTCAGTCTCAAAGATTCATACAAGAACACCATCACCAAAGGAGATCAACAAACTGAAATCTTCAGATCTCTTTTAATTCAAGTGTTCAAAGGCCATCATCATTCAAGACTCCTGACACCTCACATTTCAGCTGTTGCTGAAATCATCATTTGCTGGAGATCAAATCATTTGAAGGCCTATCACCCTACTGCAAAGCTTCACTTCCTGAACAACTCAAGATCTCAGGGGGAGCTTTGACAACATCCACTATCTTCTCTCTGACTGTTGACAGAGAAGATCTTCTCATCCCTCTCTCACTCTCTGCTGTAAAGGGTTTTTCAAACTCCCTTCAAAAGTTTGTGTTTGGTTTTTGAGCACCTTATCAAAAGCTCATTGGTGGCAAGACACCTGATCAAAAAATCTGGTTTGGTTTTTGAGCACCTTATCAAAAGCTCATTGGTGCCCAGGACACCTGATCAACTCATCCTGCAGTGGATTCCTACCTAGGGTGGTAGAAGAGTGGATGTACCCAGATTGATTGGGGAACCACTATAGCTCCTTGTGTCTTCTGGTTGCTTGTGTTTCTTTTTGTTTCTGGCTGTGCTTTGTGATTGCTTTGTGATTATTCTGTGGTTAGATTTACTTTATATTATTTGCTTCCCTGTTCATATAAGAATACAACAACTGTTGTAAAAGTTTTTAGCAAGCACCATACTCTATTCACCCCCCCCCCCTCTAGAGTATATCAGATCTAACTTGCACTTTCAATTGGTATCAGAGGTAGGTTGGTTAAAAATACCACATCTTCTAGGTTGGTTAAACATACCACACCTTGGTGGTTGCACAGGCTAACACCTGAACCCAAAGATTCCTATAGTTAGATCTGCTTGTTGTAGATTTTGTTATTAGAATTATTTCTTCACAAAACATGGCCCAAAACAAAGATTATGCTAGCACCAGACCTCCAGTGTGCAATCTATCCAAGTTTGCACTTTGGAAGGCAAGGATTAGACTCTACATGAATTCTATTGATGAGGACATCTTCAATTCTGTTTTGACAGTGTGTCCAAGACCTCCAGAGAATACAAGCACAAGTGTTATTCCACCTCCATCAGGAACAGATGCTGACATCAAGAAATGGAAAGTTGCAGATGCAAAAGCTATGAACATTCTTGCTCAGACTATGTCTGATGAAATTTTCCAAAAGGTAGCTGAATACAACTCAGCAAAGGAAATCTGGGATAAGCTATCTGAAATAGTCTCAGGATCTGCTGATGAGAGAAAAGACAGAAGATCTCACCTCATAACCCAATATGAGAACTTCAAGAAAGGAGAAGCTGAGTCAGTATCAGACATGTATAATAGACTCAGTCTGATTGTCAATGAACTGAAAACTTTGGATAAAGAAATCTCATTGACTGAGTTAAATGATAAAATCCTAATGTGCTTCCCAAGCACTTGGGACTCAAGGATCTGGCCAATCAAGGATGCCAGAAGTCTCAATGAAATCACAACAGAAGCTCTCTTGGGAAAGCTCAAGTGTTACGAGCTGCTCATCAAAAATAGAGAAGAAGAGCAGAAGGCTGCCTCACCAGCCACAAGAAAGGAAAAGTCAGTAGCTTTCAAAGCCACTAAAGATCAGCCTGAAGATAAGGTCACATGCAATGATGAGCTGCTTAGTCTACTAGCCAAAAGATTTTACAAGATGGCCAGAAAGGACTTCAGGAAGAGATCATACAAAGAGCATGACAAGCCAAGGTATGATAAATCAAACAATAAAGAAATTGTTTGCTTTGGTTGCAGGAAACCAGGCCACATTGTTCCTGACTGCCCAGAGAAAAAAACAAGGACAGAAAGGACAAGAGAGAAAGAAGAAAAGACAAGGACTTCAAGAAGAACAGCAATGACAAACCCTCCTCAAGCAAGAACAAACACACAAGGAAGAGATTTTTTGCTGAATCTTGGAGTGAGACAGATGAAGAATCTGAAACTTCTTCAGCTCAAGTGATGATGAAGATGATGCTGAAGAAAAGAAATTATGCATGATGGCTATCAATGCCTCACAACACAATTCTGATGCAGAAGATTCAGAGTCAGACTCAGAGACTCAACTTGAAGAGGACTAGGTGATAAGTTCTTTTGATTTTAATTCTGAGGACTTTAAGTATGAATTTAAAGCACTATATTTAGACTTATTAAAATCTGAGAAGGAAATCATTTCTCTCAGAAAACAATTGTCTGAATATAGTACCTTAAAATCAGAAAACCTCAAACTCTCTGAGAGTTGGAGTGCTGTAGGGAGCAGATAGCTTCACTGAAAAGTGAGCTATCAGAGGACAAAAAGCTTGAAGAATCCCTTAATGGGAAAAGCATCAAGCTAATGGACATCACAAGCACAGTGAACTCTAGATTCAATAGTACACTAGGCTTGGTTGCTTCATCCAGCCAACCTATAGTACTAACAACCCAATTAAGTTTATTTCTGATAAAGGGAAGGGAGTTATAGAGGTAGCTAGGAAAAATTTTGACTTACCTAAGAAACCAAGAATTCAACAGAAATCGTCGAACGGAGCTAGAAGATCGCTGAATGGAGATCAACGATCTCAGGCAAAATCATTGAACGCAGGTCGACGATCTCTAATCCCTGAACTCTGCCACAGTCGATCGTCGAACGGATCTCGACGATCTGACCCAAGATCGTCGAACGCAGCTCAACGATCGTCGAGCAAGATCAGAGATTTGAAAACTTCTTCAAGGGTAAATCATCCTGAAGGTTATAAGAGTCAACCAGGGATGTCATTTATTTCTGAATTTTAAGGTTATCAACTTAGGCCCAAGGTAAATTGGGTCAAAAACAAGTAAATTATTTTATGTGCAGGTGAATACCTATCCAACATCAAACCAACAATGGTATCTGGATAGTGGGTGCTCAAAGCACATGACAGGAAGCAAGGACAATCTCACATCCTTTAAAGCCAAGCTTGGACCCAAAGTCATATTTGGTGATTCAAACTTTGGACTAACAAAAGGATATGGTGCAGTCCAAATTGGGACAGTCACATTCAAGAAGGTAGCCTATGTGGAAGGACTGAAGCACAACCTGATCAGCATCAGTCAGCTACGTGATGAAGGCTACCAGGTGACTCTCAGCAAATCCTTATGCAGGATCAAATCAGAGGACAACACAACTGTGTTGACAGGTAAAAGGAAAGGTAACATCTATTTAGTAGACTTTCTTTCAACTGAAGTAGACATTTGCCTGTTTAATTCTATGTGTAGAACTAATGTATTATGGCATAAAAGATTAGGGCATATAAACCTTAGAACCATTGCTAGGCTATCCAAGGACAACCTTGTTAGAGGACTACCTTCTGGCCCCTACAAGAAGGAAGGACTCTACAGGGCTTGTCAATTAGGCAAGCAAACTAAAAATAGTTTAAAGTCACTTAATAAGAGTGATTCACCTACGATTTTGTATCTGTTACACATGGATCTTTTTGGACCCATTATAGTACAAAGCTTAGAGGGAAATCTTACACTTTAGTGGTTGTAGATGACTTCTCTAGATTCACATGGGTGTTCTTTCTGAGGAAGAAGTCTGATAACTTTAAGTGTTTGACAGAGTTTCTCAAATGCATACAGACTGAGTTCAATACTCACATTGCCCTGATCAGAAGTGATCATGGGACGGAGTTTGATTCTCTCCTTATGCAAGAGTTCTGTCAGAGTGAAGGGATCAGGAACACTTTCTCAGCTCCTAGAACTCCTTAACAAAATGGGGTAGCTGAAAGGAAAAATAGAACCCTTATTGAATCTGCCACTACATTGTTGTCAGATGCTCACCTTCCTCTATCCTCTTGGGCAGAGGCAGTGAGCACCACCAACTATGTGCTGAACAGAAGTTTAATACATAAACTGAAGGGCAAGACTCCCTATGAATTACTCAAAGGGAAGAAACCTAAAGTAGATTATTTTAGAATTATTGGTTGTATTTGTTATATTCATAATAATGACAAGAAATACTTAGCAAAAGTTCAAGCTAAAGCTGATGAAGGAGTGTTTCTGGGATACTCCATGATCAGTAAGGCTTATAGGGTATATAATAAATCAACTCTTAAAATTGAAGAATCTGTTCACATATCTTTTGATGAATCTAACATGTCTTTCAAGGAGAAGAACACTTCTACCATAGAACCTTTGCAGGTACATTCTATTGCTGAAGACCTGAACAGATTACAAATCATTCAAAAAGAGGAAAGCAGTGAAGATGAAGAAGACATCCAACATCCTGAAGAGAAACCTCTTGAAGAGCCAGTTATTGTACCACAAGAGGAAACAATAACACAGGTTGGTGAACAATCAACACCCCCTGTTGATTTAGTAACATTAAGAGACCATCCAATTTCCCAAGTAATTGGAGACGTCTCAGCTGGTGTGCAAACCAGAAATCAGGTCAACCAAAACCTGTTGCACACTTGCTTCCTATCTCAAATTGAACCTCAATCCATTCAAGATGCAGAGCAAGATCCACACTGGATCATTGCAATGCAAGAAGAGTTGCATCAATTTGAAAGGAACAAAGTTTGGGAACTAGTACCAAGCCTAAGGATCACTCTATTGTTGGAACAAAGTGGGTGTTCATAAACAAATTGGATGATCAAGGAGTAATTGTAAGGAACAATGCAAGGCTAGTTGCTCAAGGGTACTCTCAAGAAGAAGGCATAGATTATGACCAGACTTTTGCACCAGTTGCAAAGTTGGAGGCCATAAGGATCTTCTTAGCATATGCAGCATACAAGGGTTTCAAAGTATACCAGATGGATGTAAAGAGTGCTTTTCTCAATGGAGACATCAAAGAAGAAGTCTATGTCAGACAACCTCTAGGTTTTATCTCTTCATCTCATCCTGATTATGTTTTTAAATTGCACAAAACATTATATGGTCTCAAGCAAGCTTCTAGAGTATGGTATGAGACCCTAGCATGCTTCCTTCTGAAAAATGAATTTATAAGGGGTAGAGTAGACCAAACTCTTTTTATTAGAACCCATAAGTCCCATACCCTACTAGTACAAATCTATGTAGATGATATTATTTTTGGTTCTACTGATTCAAATTTGTGCAGAAGGTTCTCCAATCTAATGCATTCTAAATTTGAAATGAGTAGCATGGGTGAGTTATCCTTCTTTCTAGGATTGCAAATCAAACAACATGCTGAAGGCATATTTATTTCTCAAACCAAGTATGCAAAAGAATAGGTCAAGAAATTTGGTATGTCTGAAGCATCTTGTATGAAAACACCTATGCCTACTAATGTTGTATTAGATGCTGATGAACATGGGAAACCTGTTGATCAGACAATATATAGAGCAATGATTGTCTCTTTATTGTACCTTACAGCTAGTAGACCTGACATAATGTTTGCTATATGCATATGTGCTAGATTCCAAGTGAGCCCTAGAGAGTCACACTTAATATTAGTGAAAAGGATTCTCAGGTATGTAAAAAGTTGTCCAAATCTAGGTCTCTGGTATCCAAAAGACTCAGCATTTGACTTAACTGTATTTTCTGATGCTGATTATGCTGGATGCAGAATTGACAGGAAAAGCACCAGTGGAACTTGTCAGTTTCTTGGTGACAGACTTGTCTCTTGGTTTTGCAAGAAACAAACATCTGTGTCAACTTCAACTGCTGAAGCTGAATATATGGCTGCAGGTAGTTTTTGTTCACAAATCTTGTGGATTCAAAACCAACTCCTAGACTATGGCTACAACTTAGAGAAGTCTAAAATCTTTTGTGATAATACCAGTGCTATTTCTTTAGCTCAAAATCCAGTCCTCCATAGTAGGACAAAACATATAGAAATTAGGCATCACTTCTTAAGGGATAATGTTGAGAAAAATAAAATTAAACGTCAATATATCCCAACTGATTCGCAAAGGGGAGATATTTTCACCAAACTCTTGGATGAAAAGAAACATACCTTATTCCTAAATCAGTTAGGAATGTTAGATGGAGGAAGTCTAAAATAATATCCAAGATTTTAAAAAAACTCTAAAAATTGACCAAGACTAGGCAAACATCTTGATTATTCTAGTGTATAGAGTGTTTCTGGTCTCTGAACTGCGCTCGACGATTTTCCCCCAGATCGTCGAACGGAGATCGACGCTTTCCGAAATCATCGACCAGAGTTCAGCACTTCTCAGATAGTGCTCAACTATCTCTCCAGGTCCGCGATCGTCGAACGAAGCTCGACGATTTTGTTCTCTGAACTATCGTCGAACGGAGCTCGATGCTCTCCAATATCGTCGAACGGAGATCGACGATGTTGATGACCTTTCAGTTTCCTTTAAAAGCCCCGATCGTCGAACTGAGTTCAACGATCTTTCCTTTTCTGCGTCGAACCCTAATATAAAATTCATTTTTTGGTCGTCGTTCTCCCTTTGCGCTTTCATTCTCTCTGCAAATTTTCTCTTTACCTCCAAACTTCTCTACACTTGGTCGTTTGGTTGTTTATTTTTTTGCAGGCATCAATGGCCATCTCAGTTGCAGTCCTGGCCGCAATGAAATTTGATGCAGGATTTGATATTAATATGGATTCGTTTAACAACAGTGATCAGTTTTTCAGAGACATTCTAGAACTTTTCAAGGAGCAAAAGCTAGTTACTATAATGTCCACCAGAATCAAATTGGCTGCTGATGAAATCAAGGAGTGGGTCTATACTACCCACAACCAGGACCAGAATACAGTGATTGGCACAGTATCAGGAACTCCGGTACCTCTTACACCTGCTGCCCTGATAGAGATTTTTGGATTGAATTCTGGAGGAGACTCTGCTGAACTATCTGGAGAAGCCTTTTCTGATTTACTTGCTAGAATGGGTCACTCAGATGCAAACCCTAGCAAACTCCTGAAGAAAAATTTATCTGTGGAGTACAGGTTTTTGGCTGATATTGTTGGGAAAGTATTGTTGGCCAAACACTCAGCCCATGATACCATCTCCAGGTATCAACTATGCTTGATGGGTGCTATTGTAGATAAGAAACAGTTAAACTGGGGAGAAGTTTTCTTTGACCTGATTAAGAAAAAGATCAACAAGAATTTTGTCAACTTTGGAAGGATACTAGGGCTATTTCTTCAAAACAGATGCCCTGCACTGCTAGTCTCAAATGAGATGCACATCAATGCCTCTAAGAGGCTCTCCTGTGCCCTGTTTGGAAAGTGGGACAGGCAAATTGTGAAGCCCAGCAGACCCTCTACAAGTGCAACTTCAGGCACAAGGACTGTTGCAGTCTCTTCCCCTCAAGTCTCTGCCCCTGCAGAAGACTTGCATGCTGCTTCTCCTCCTCCTCCTCTTATTTCATCTCCACCAGTCACCTCCACCATTCAAATTTCCTCCACAATCATTATTTCAACCCCATCTCCAACTTCAATTTCTCCACCTCCACCTCTCACAGAAGAACTTTTCCATCCTCTACATCAATACCCTCACCTAGAAATAGAATCATCATCTCATCTTCCATCTTTCAATCTGATAGATGATTCCTTTATGAATGATTCCCCTTCATCCCCTCCTGATCTACCCTCTTCATCCACATCCTACCAACAGTTACTTCAAGACATCATTGCACAACCCTCCTTCACACCCTCTGTTTCCATTCTATTATCTTCAATTTCCACAATCCCCATATCTCAACCCTCCTTTCCCCCATACACCAGCTCTCCACCAACATCTCCAGCTGTTCCACCTTCATTCTCTACCTCTGCTCAAGTCCCTATTGAGCATGTAGATCTTCCAGCCTTAGTAGACAGACTTTATGAGCTGATAGCTCCCAGGCAGACCCTATTGGCTATCCCTTTTGTTGGAGACCTCCTCGGCTCCACTTTTAAAGTCAGTTGCAGACCTGTCTGCCAGGCTCTCCTTGTTGAAGCCAAAATTTGACTTCGACAAATGTTCGCAAAATAGGGGCGTAGCCGGCACCTACTTGGTCTAAGCTCCGACCTCCGACTGGTCGTGAAGGACTAAGAAAAACTGGCCCAAAGCCGCAGCAGGGAGGTCCCACCGCTTACCCGGAAGGTCACAGAGAGCTTCCCCTCCAAAGCCAAAAGCTGTGCTTGGAGTTCCTCAGAAGACAGTGCCGATGATTCCCCTTAGCAGTCTTGAAAAAGTCCCTTCTAAAGAACCCCTATGGGATTATTTATAGATTTCAGAATCTGAACTGCCAATAACAAAACTGCACCGGTCTGATATTACCAGGGTACCCTTGGCTTGGTCTGCCAACAGCCAAACTCCGCTGTTCTGAGGAGCTATATGCAGTCCACTAAGGGTAAGAACCCGGGGTAGAAGAGTAAAAACCCCTGTTTGACAGGGAAATATGAAAAAGACCTCTTCTCGCCCTGGCGAGTGGAAAAGCCCCTGCCGGCGAGAGGGACCCCACTGCCTGTCTCGCCGGCGCCTCTCGCCCTTCGCTGCGAGTTCTTCTCGCTGCTGGAGTCTCTCTCGCCCATGGAGGCCCTCTCACCTCTAGGGGCCCTCTCGCCTCTGGATGGGGTATCTTGCCCATTGGAGAGTCCATCATCTCGCCGCTTGCGAGTGGGCCCCCCTGGTCCCATTTGCCCATCTCGACCTATTTGCTTCTTGGGGGATCTTTGCGAGCCCGAGGTTGTACACAATCCCCGCTCTTTTTGAGATTATTCTAAGCTCGAAAAGAATGTTCAACCGAGGCTCGTTATTTAAGGTGCATTAAAAACGTGTTTATGAGGAATCTTTTGAGGCCCCCACCAGGGCCTATAAATATATGACTCCTGCCCCGCACACCTGGCGCCCTGCTCTGCATATCCTTCTTCCCTATCTTGAGTATTTTGGTATGACGCACAGCCAGAGCTTCCATGAACGTCTCGCACTGGTGCGAGAGCAGCACAAGGCCAACGTGGCTTCTTTTACCTCTTCTTTAGTTCGCCTCTCCCCCCGTCGTCTCGCCTAAAAAATACGAAGGTCGGTGGTCCATCACCTGCCGCAGGAGATCTGTCTCGCGTCGCTTTGGAAACCATCCCCACTCCTCATGCGTCTTCCAAGGAAAAAGAGGTGGGTACTTGCTTTTACCACTGTTATCTCCGCGATCGGGTGCTCGCTTTGACTAGTGTTTTTTCAGGGGGCTCTCGTGGTTCCGCAGCACCCGAAGAGTCCGCGAGATGGTTCTGCCGCCCACTGCGAGGAGTTCGATTCGCAGCCCTCTTCTACTCCCCCAACTACTCCCAGCGAGAGGAGGAACGACCCTTCCCCGGCCGCCGATACCTCTCGCCCTCCTGGTAAGGGACCTTCCCTCACCCTTTTGAATCCCCTTCGCTATTCTCACTCCCTTCTGCGAGTGCCTTTTCCACCTTGCCTCTGCACCCCTTGCGCAGATTCTCGGGCCAACTCTCCTGCTGAGGATCAGCCAAAGCGACTCTCCGTCTCGCCCCATCCTGTAGACGGGATTGAAGACTATCTGGGTGACCCTTCAAATCCAGCGGAGATGAAGCGCAAGATGGCTGAGTTTTTTCGGAAGCACGCGCGCATCATCCACTCCTTGACGCTGGATAAGCAGGCCGCGGAGAAGCGTATTGAATCGCTGGAGAACGAATGCGCTTGCCTATCCTCCGGAGCTAATGCCGAGCTAGATGTCGATGGTACCAACCCCGAAGCCATCATTAATGAGACCGATATGCAGCTCCGTCTCGCGCGCCGCGGTCTTGAATCCATTCGCTCCTTCCACTCGCAGAGTAGACCTCCCTGCGGGGGAGCTCGCGGTGGCCGCTAGGAATGGCGCCCGTACTGAAGGATGTCCGTCTCGCTATTTGTCTTTTTCTTCTTCTCGTGAAAGCTGTAATAACAGTAGTCTCGCCAAAGTATGTAGAGAACTTGGTGCCCGCGGGACGATCTCTGAACATATATATTTTTATTGCTTAATTTTTTATTCCTTTTTTAACTCTCCTTTTAATTTATGCTATGCTATATATATATATATTCCTGATTGCGATGGGTCGCGCCGATCGAGATTTAGGAGAGAGAAAAGGACATCGACTCTTCCCCTCCCCTCATGCTTTTCCCGCCCATTAATCATTTGTTATGTATCGGTTATAAATATGCCTAGTCCGGGATTAGATACCGCACTTTCCACTTCTGCTGTTACCCAAGCTCTTGGCTCTCTGACACTTCCGTCTCGCCGGCCCCTCTCGCCTTTCTCTCTTGGATCTCTCGCCAATTTCTTCTTTTCCTTTGTCTCGCCGAAGACCATCTCGCCGAGGAAGATGGGTAAGAAGAAGGTTAAGGAAGGTGAGGGGCGCAGCCGCTGTGGGAAGAGGTTTACCGACCATGACTTCCCGCTCGGCAGGCTTCCTCAAGAAGATCACGATAGGTTTGCCCGCGAGTACCTGGGGGAAGGGGTCGAGTCGCGTCCCCCCAAAGTCGGCGAGTGCATCAATACCTACTTCCCGGGGGAACTCGCCTTCCCCGTCTCGCATTTTGAGGCGGGGTTGCGGCTACCCCTTTGGCCTGAGGTGAAGCAGGTCTTCAAATACTTTGGTGTCGTCCCGGCACAGTTCAACCCTAACGCCATCTCGGTGTTGATCGCCTTTGCCTGCTATATGCGCCGGGAGCGCATCGAGTTCAGCTTGACGGCCTTCCGCAAGCTTTTTATCTACCATGCCAACGCCGATGGCGTCTCGTACTTCACTGGGCAGGGCTTAAGGTATGCGAGACGCCCAACAAGAACCACCATTGGCTCACTCGATTCGTCTTCATCCGGGGAGACCGTGCTGACTTCGGCGGCATCCCTCTCGCGCCGGTTTCTCCGCCAGAGAGTTTCTACGCCACCCCCAAGTCAGTGGCCCAGAGAAGCTGCTGTGCGAGTACTTAGTCGGCAAGAATTTCGAGGTCAACTTCTTGCGGCGAGGTCTCGAATCGCTTCTCCCAGTGCTCCCGGGCGAAGGTATTCTTCTCTTATCCTTTCGTTCTTCTCTTCTCGCTATTTGTTGTTTCGCTTCTTTATAACCCCTGCTTGCTTTTAGGTGAGCGAATTATTCCAGCGCTCCCTCCTTACAAGAGCAACATCCACCCCGCAAAGGGTCTTGATCTCGCCAACGCAGCGGCAGAGGCGGCGAGAGAGTCCCTGGCGGCCATCCCGCCGAAGAGGCCCGGAGACGACACGGTCCCCTCTCGCTCCAGCCCTCCCAAGAAAAAGATGAAAAAGGCTGTAGTTATTTCTAAGGAAAGGAAGAAAGCTCCCTAAGGGAGCCCTATTTCTATAGGGGAAACTCCACCGCCCCTCTCGCCCAACCACCGGGCCGACTCGCCTACCCGTGGGACGGTGCTCCCTGATCAACCTGCTGCCGCCTCCAACCTGCCTGCTACGACGTCCAACCCGCGAGCTGTTGCTCCTGAATCGGCGGCTGCCACCTCCTCTCGCGAAGGCGACTCCTCTGGTCGTCCCGCCCCCTCCTCTCATATGAATTACAACCTGGGTCCCGTGGTTCATGATGTCGTCGGCGACCCGGTTCTGTTGTAGGGGTGGGACGCCAACCGTGTGTCCATCTCCACCCTCCTTCCACCTTGGAAGGAGCAAGAGGTCCCTACCAGCCATGCCTTCGCCATAGGGTATGGCCTCTATGGCGGCCTTGACGCCGTTTCGCCTGAAAGCGAGTCCACCAAGGATCTTGTGCTAAAAACTTCCCATCACCAAATGCGGGCCTTGGAGTTCTCGCACCGCTCCTCTCGCCTCCTCATTTACATCAATTCAAAGTGGAAGGCCAGCGAGGAGAACCTGGAGGCGGAGCGGGAGAAGTCCATTGGTCTAGCGAGAAGGTTATCTGATGCCGAGTCCCTCCTCGCGAAGGCCCAAGGCGGCGTGGTAAGCCATAACTTTTTCCTTGGGTCTTTTTCTTTTTCCATCATTCTCGGCTAATTGCTAGGTCGTCCCGCAGGATGCCGAGACAGCAGAACAACTGCGCTCGCGCGTGGCGGCTTTGGAGGAGGAGGTCCGGGTATTGACAGCTGAGAACGCGCGCCTTCAGGCTGATGCTGCGTCGTCGTCTCGCTGCGAGCCCTTCCGGACACCTCCGCCACATTACTCTTACGAGGAAGTCGAGGAGCAGTGCCGAGACGCTGGTGTCCGTGCGGTAGAACTGGTGCTGCAAATGATGAAGGATCTGGGGTTGTGAAGGATGAATCTGAGACTGTGACTGCGCGCGACTTGGTCCCTGAACTTTATATCGAGGAGAGCGATGATTCTTCATCTGGCGAGGAGGACTGATGTGCCGCCTCCAAGATTTAGAATCACTCTCTCCTCCTTTCATTATTGTAAAAACTTTAAACCATATTTTTGTGGTATCTGCCAAGTGACGAGCGAGTGCTCATTTTTGTTGTCTCTATTTTTGTTTTCTTTTTTGTGAAGTTAATCCCTGGTTTGTTCCGGCCTGCGGGACGGTGCTACCGCTTCGTCTCTCCGCGTAACCTTTCTATATCTGCCTTTTTTATGTTCTACGCGAGACGGCTTCTCGACGCGCTTACGGCCGCGAGTTGATGCAATACTTTGCCTTGCGAGTGTCCTTTCGCTAGCGGCGAGACGGTCCTCAAAAACCATCCGCTGCGAGTGCCGCCAGCTGCCTTACTCCACACCCCTTGTCCTTAGTTTATTTTTTGTTTCCTAGGACTAAGCTGAGTAATGTCGTTTAAGGAGACTTTCCCCCCATCTAGCCTGCGCAGCGGGTCTACCTGGGGCCGAGCCGAGCTCGGGGTGCCGATGAAGATCTCAAACCAAAACCTATCCCCCACAGGCGAGCCTTCCGACCTGCCAGCTAGATGAGAGCCTGCGCAGCGGGTCTACCTGGGGCCGAGCCGAGCTCGGGGTGCCGATGAAGATCTCAAACCAAAACCTATCCCCCACAGGCGAGCCTTCGGACCTGCCAGCTAGATGAGAGCCTGCGCAGCGGGTCTGCCTGGGGCCGAGCCGAACTCGGGGTGCCGATGAAGATCTCAAACGAAAATCTATCCCCCACAGGCGAGCCTTCGGACCTGCCAGCTAGATGAGAGCCTGCACAGCGGGTCTACCTGGGGCCGAGCCGAGCTCGGGGTGCCGATGAAGATCTCAAACCAATACCTATCCCCCATAGGCGAGCCTTCGGACCTGCCAGCTAGATGAGAGCCTACGCAGCGGGGTCTACCTGTGGCTGAGCCGAGCTCGGGGTGCCGATGAAGATCTCAAACCAAAACCTATCCCCCACAGGCGAGCCTTCGGACCTACCAGCTAGATGAGAGGCTGCGCAGCGGGTCTACCTGGGGCTGAGCCGAGCTCGGGGTGCCGATGAACATCTCAAACCAAAACGTATCCCCCACAGGCAAGCCTTCGGACCTGCCAGCTAGATGAGAGCCTGTGCAGCGGGTCTACCTGGGGCCGAGCCGAGCTCGGGGTGCCGATGAAGATCTCAAACCAAAACCTATCCCCCACAGGCGAGCCTTCGGACCTGCCAGCTAGATGAGAGCCTGCGCAGCGGGTCTACCTGGGGCCGAGCCGAGCTCGGGGTGCCGATGAAGATCTCAAACCAAAACCTATCCCCCACAGGCGAGGCTTCGGACCTGCCAGCTAGATGAGAGCCTGCGCAGCGGGTCTACCTGGGGCCGAGCCGAGCTCGGGGTGCCGATGAAGATCTCAAACCAAAACTATCCCCCACAGGCGAGCCTTCGGACCTGCCAGCTAGATGAGAGCCTGCGCAGCGGGTCTACCTGGGGCCGAGCCGAGCTCGGGGTGCCGATGAAGATCTCAAACCAAAACCTATCCCCCACAGGCGAGCCTTCGGACCTGCCAGCTAGATGAGAGCCTGCGCAGCGGGTCTACCTGGGGCCGAGCCGAGCTCGGGGTGCCGATGAAGATCTCAAACCAAAACCTATCCCCCACAGGCGAGGCTTCAGACCTGCCAGGTAGATGAGATCCTGCGCAGCAGGTCTACCTGGGGCCGAGCTGAGCTCGGGGTGTCGATGAAAATCTCAAATCAAAACCTATCCCCCACAGGCGAGCCTTCGGACCTGCCAGATAGATGAGAGCCTGCGCAGCGGGTCTACCTGGGGCCGAGCCGAGCTCGGGGTGCCGATGAAGATCTCAAACCAAAACCTATCCCCCACATGCGAGCCTTCGGACCTGCCAGCTAGATGAGAGCCTGCGCAGCGGGTCTACCTGGGGCCCAGCCGACCTCGGGGTGCCGATGAAGATCTAAAACCAAAACCTATCCCCCACAGGCGAGCCTTCAGACCTGCCAGCTAGATGAGAGCCTGCGCAGCGGGTCTACCTGGGGCCGAGCCGAGCTCGGGGTGCCGATGAAGATCTCAAACCAAAACCTATCCCCCGCAGGCGAGCCTTCGGACCTGCCAGCTAGATGAGAGCCTGTGCAGTGGGTCTACCTGGGGCCGAGCCGAGCTCGGGGTGCCGATGAAGATCTCAAACCAAAACCTATCCCCCACAGGCGAGCCTTCGGACCTGCCAGCTAGATGAGAGCCTGCGCAGCGGGTCTACCTGGGGCCGAGCCGAGCTCGGGGTGCCGATGAAGATCTCAAACCAAAACCTATCCCCCACAGGCGAGCCTTCGGACCTGCCATCTAGATGAGAGCCTGCGCAGCTGGTCTACCTGGGGCCGAGCCGAGCCGGGGTGCCGATGAAGATATCAAACCAAAACCTATCCCCCACAGGCGAGCCTTCGGACCATCCAGCTAGATGAGAGCCTACGCAGCGGGTCTACCTAGGGCCGAGCCGAGCTCGGGGTGCCGATGAAGATCTCAAACCAAAACTTATCCCCCACAGGCGAGCCTTCGGACCTGCCAGCTAGAAGAGAGCCTGCGCAGCGGGTCAACCTGGGGCCGAGCCGAGCTCAGGGTGTCGATGAAGATCTCAAACCAAAACCTATCCCCCACAGGCGAGCCTTCAGACCTGCCAGCTAGATGAGAGCCTGCGCAGCGGGTCTACCTGGGGCCGAGCCGAGCTCGGGGTGCCGATGAAGATCTCAAACCAAAACCTATCCCCCACAGGCGAGCCTTCGGACCTGCCAGCTAGATGAGAGCCTGCGCAGCGGGTCTACCTGGGGCCGAGCCGAGCTCGGGGTGTCGATGAACATCTCAAACCAAAACCTATCCCCCACAGGCGAGCCTTTGGACCTGCCAGCTAGATGAGAGCCTGCGCAGCAGGTCTACCTGGGGCCGAGCCGAGCTCGGGGTGCCGATGAAGATCTCAAACCAAAACCTATCCCCCACAGGCGAGCCTTCGGACTTGCCAGCTAGATGAGATCCTGCGCAGCGGGTCTACCTGGGGCCGAGCCGAGCTCGGGGTATCGATGAAGATCTCAAACCAAAAACTATCCCCCACAGGCGATCCTTCGGACCTGCCAGCTAGATGAGAGCCTGCGCAGCGGGTCTACCTGGGGCCGAGCCGAGCTCGGGGTGCCGATGAAGATCTCAAACCAAAACCTATCCCCCACAGGCGAGCCTTCGGACCTGTCAGCTAGATGAGAGCCTGCGCAGCGGGTCTACCTGGGGCCGAGCCGAGCTCGGGGTGCCGATGAAGATCTCAAACCAAAACCTATCCCCCACAGGCGAGCCTTCGGACCTGCCAGCTAGATGAGAGCCTGCACAGCGGGTCTACCTGTGGCCGAGCCGAGCTCGGGGTGCCGATAAAGATCTCAAACCAAAACCTATCCCCCACATGCGAGCCTTCGGACCTGCCAGCTAGATGAGAGCCTGCGCAGCAGGTCTACCTGGGGCCGAGCTGAGCTCGGGGTGCCGATGAAGATCTCAAACCAAAACCTATCCCCCACAGGCGAGCCTTCGGACCTGCCAGCTAGATGAGAGCCTGCGCAGCGGGTCTACCTGGGGCCAAGCCGAGCTCGGGGTGCCGATGAAGATCTCAAACCAAAACCTATCCCCCACAGGCGAGCCTTCGGACCTACCAGCTAGATGAGAGCCTGCGCAGCGGGTCTACCTGGGGCCGAGCCGAGCTCGGGGTGCCGATGAAGATCTCAAACCAAAACCTATCCCCACAGGCGAGCCTTCGGACCTGCCAGCTAGATGAGAGCCTGCGCAGCGGGTATACCTGGGGCCGAGCCGAGCTCGGGGTGCCGATGAGGTTCCCTCTTCCTGTCATCGGGACTTCTTCATAAACAAATAAACAAGAAATAATTCGAGAAGTATGTTATATTGATCATGCTTTGAGTACATATCTAACGCTCTCCCTTCTCATGGGTAGAAGCGTTTTAAGTCATCCCCACTCCAGGAATGGTTCAAGGTCCTACCCTCCACATCCTGGAGGTAGTAACCCCCCTCTTTCAACACTCTCTCGATAATATAAGGTCCCTCCCAATTTGGATTGAGCTTTCCCACCGGGGAGGACCTCCCTGCCGCATCAACCTTTTTTAGTACTAGGTCTCCTTCCGCGAATTGCTTTATCCTGATATGCTTGTCGAAGTGTTTTGCCATTCGACGCTTGATCTCTTCCTGTCTGATGGCTGCTACGTCTCGCAGCTCCTCTGCCAGGTCTAGTGAGAGGCGCATGCCTTCCTCGTTTTCCATCCTACATGCCTCGTCTCCATCACCTGCAGCCGCAACTCGTGGGGATCGGACCTCGAACTCCACCGGTAGTACCGCCTCATATCCATGGGAAAGCTTGAAAGGAGTCTCGCCAATTGCCGTGTTCGGGTTGTTCTCAGAGCCCACAGGACCGAGGGGAGCTGCTCTACCCAATTCCCTTTCAGATTCTCCACCTTCTTTTTTAGCAAGTTAACGATAATCTTGTTTGCCGCTTCCACCTGACCGTTTCTCCTGGGGTGGTGGACGGAGGCAAACCTGAGGTCGATGCCCAGCCGAGTGCAGAAGCTGATGAATTCTTCACTAGCAAACTGAGGACCGTTATCCGTGACGATGGCCTGAGGCAACCCGTGCCTACAGATGATCTCTCCCCAGACAAAGTTCCTGATGACTTGGGATGTTACCTTTGCCAGCACCTTAACCTTCAGCCACTTGGAGAAGTAATCTATCATAACCAGGAGAAATCTTCTTTGTCCACTAGCTGGAGGGAAAGGCCCAACTAAATCCATCCCCCAAATGGCGAAGGGCCATGGTGTTGTAATGCTTCAGAGCCTTTGAGTCGGCAAGAGCTGGAGGGGGCGTAGAGCTGGCATTTTCGGCACTTCCTCGCAAACTATGTCGCGTCCTTCCTCAGGGTGGGCCAGAAGTAACCCTGTCTGACCACCCTTGCTTCCAATGTCCTCCCTCCGGAATGACTACCACATTCCCCGGAGTGCACCTCCTCCAAAATGTGTCTGGTCTCCTCCTCCGTCACGCATCGAGCTAGGAGACCCGAAAGCATCCTCCGGTGCAATCCTCCTTCATGCATGAGATAATGAGCCGCCTTATGGCGGAAGTTTCTTGCCTCCTTGACCCCCTCAGGGAGGGTTCCTGTCAGAAAGAAGGTAACGAAAGGATCTATCCACGGGGCCGCCGATCCACCTCCATTAGCTCCCCCTCTTCGATCGCTGGATGGAATAAATCAGTCAGGGCACCCCTTCCCAAGGTCCGAACTTAGCCAATCGATCGGCAGCAGTGTTCTCTTCTCTGGGGACGTGCTGGATGGAGAACGTCCGGAACCCCCCGATGATTGTCCTCACCTTGGACAAATATTTCTCAAGGGTGGGCTCCCGAGCCTCGAACTCTCCACGTATCTGAGATGCCACCACCAATGAATCTGTGAAAACCTCAACATCCTTAATCTCGAGCTCCTTAGCCAAGCGAAGGTCGGCTATCACTGCCTCATACTCTGCTTGGTTGTTGGTTGTGGGGAAATGCAAGGCGACCGCTTGTATAATGGTTACCCCTGAGGACTTGTTAGTACCACCCCTGCTCCAAGGGAGTGCTTTCCCGAGGCCCCGTCGACCATTATCTTCCATGCTTCCAGTGGCCGCGGCTCCTCGGCCCCGACCTCCGCGACGTAGTCTACCAAGAAGTCGGCCACCACCTGTGCCTTAATGGAGAGCCTTGGTATGAATGAAATGTTGAATTCACTCAACTCGATAGACCACTTGGCCAGCCTACCCGAGTGCTCTACTACTTCAAAAATTTTTCGGAGAGGATGGTCCGTTACCACCCTAATCGAATGTTCTTGGAAATATGGCCGGAGCTTCATGGCTGAAACAATCAAGGCGCATGCCAGCTTTTCTAGGATAGGGTAACGAAGCTACACCTTCCTTAGGATCCTGCTAACATAATAAAGGTGCAGCTGCTTTTTTCCCTCTTCTCTGACTAGGACGGAGCTCACCGCCTCTGCTCCCACTCCTAGGTACAAGGTCAGATCTTCCCCCTCTTTTGGGCTTTGAAGCAGAGGAGCCAGGGAGAGTTGCTCCTTCAGCTTTTGAAAAGCTTATTCGCACTCTGCGGTCCATTCAAATCTCTGATTCCCTCGTAGCACTTTAAAGAAAGGTGAGCACTTCTCTCTTGACCTGGAGAGGAATCTGCTAAGGCCGGCCAGCTTTCCTGTCAAACGCTGCACCTTCTTAGCATTTTGCGGTGATTCTAGCTCCAGAATGGCTTTTACTTTATCAGGATTAGGTTCTACCCTGCCGGGGTCAGAAGGTGCCCAAGGAATTTCCCACGACTTGCCCCGAAAACACATTTTAAGGGGTTCAACCTCATTTGAACTTCCTCAAGGTGGCGAACGTCTCCTCCAGATCCTGGAGATGCGAGTTCACTCCCTTGCTCTTTACCATGAGATCATCAACGTAGACTTCTAGGTTCCGACCCTCTGGCCCTGGAAAACTCGATCCATCATCCGTTGGTATGTTGCTCCCGTATTTTTTAACCCAAAGGGCATCATGTTATAACTAAAGCACCCTTCCCTTGTGATGAAGGAGGCGTCCTTGACGTCAGGAGGGTGCATCCGGATCTGATGGTAACCTGAAAAAGCATCCAGAAAACTCATAATAGAAAAACCGACGGCTGAATCAACCAGCGCGTCGATTCGAGGCAGGGGGTAGCAATCCTTAGGGCATGATTTATTTAATAAAGAAAAGTCGATACACATTCTCCATTTTCCACCCCCCTTTTTCACCATTACTACATTGGAGATCCAGCCTGGATACTGGATCTCTGAGATGAAGCCCGCCTCCAGGAGCTTCTTGACCTCCTCACGAATGGGCTCCTCCAGCTTGGTGGCGATGGCTCTCATCTTCTGACGTATGGGGCGAGTGCGGGCACTACTATAAAAGTCAGTATTGGCTACACTTTTTTGGCCAGGGACTAAAAATCGTGGCTAATACATTGATATTAGCCACGATTGAAAAAAACCCTGGTTAATAGTTATTTTATAGCCAGGGTTATAAATAGTGTGGCTAATACATATCTATTAGCCATGAAAAATAATATTCATGGCAAAAAAAAGATTATTTTAGCAATTTTAGTTTTAATAATTTTTAGTTTTCATTAAATGTTTTAATTGTAAGTTAATTAAGTGCTGATTATTAATTTTTTAGTTAATGTAAACTTTTTAAAGGCTATGAGGAGAATTCAAAAGCAGGTTTCATTTTGAGAATCCCGTGAACAGCTTCCCCTAGGGTTCGGGCGACTAGGAGCCGCCACCCCCTTATGCGAATAGCTCGCCGCCAGCTCCGGTGGACGCCTTCTGCTCGCCCGACGACGACAACCGCGCCGTTGCCGTTCTCTCGTGGTACGAGCGCCTTATGTCGTGACTCGACATGCTTAGACGAGTTCTTGTGCGACTATCAAAAGAGAAAATTGTGACGAGGCTAGTCGTCATAATGATTTTGGTAGTAGAGCACAATTTTACATTTTGGTTATCTGTAACCACTGGGGCTTGTTTTTGGGATACATTTATTTATATATATAGACATATATAGATATAGATATATATATATATAAATATATATATATATGAATAAGTTTATATATATATATATATATAAATAAAGTTATTAGACAGATAAAAAGAAGAATCGGGAAGAGGGTGCGTGTGCTGCAGCTCACGGGCTAGGGTTTCTCCTCTCACGACGGCGTCGTTTCCACGCTCGGGCTTCCACGCGCCGGAGTGTTGCTGCGCCGCCACCGTCCTCCTCACCGGTGTGAGCTGTTGTTATCATCGCTGGTCGGCATCTTTGAGCTCGCCGCCGGTTGGTCGAGGTGGAGGAGGCCAACTTCGGTGCTGTTGTTGTATTAATTTAGTACGACATTATTCTAATTTTCTGCTACATATTTTATTCTCCTGTTTGAAAACGTTTTTCTTCTATAGAAAATTTCAACGGTGATCAAATTTCCTTTTGCAGTTCTCAGAAGTTGATGTGAAACTAGTTTTTAAGGAAGTTACTTCAAATTTTCTGCGCAAACGAATTGTTGAGGTTTGTTTGTCCTTCAGACAATTAGAGCTTCTCAATTGCGATGATCTTTTCTCTTCTTTCTGTTCTGCTACATGTTTATTAAGATTATTACATACGAGGTTAATTGTATATCAGAACTTTGTGCAGCACAATTTTCAAACAACAAATTCATAGATTCATGGATATTTTCTTTCATCTTCGTAAGATTGCATCCATCTTACATTGATCTTGATTGGTTTGATGTAGGATTAGGATCCAATGAGGTTGACTTGGAGTTTCACATTACACCTTGGGGGCTTCTATCATAATACATGAAAAGGTAGCAAGGGAATCATCCAGGAACTCATGGACTATTGAGTTCTTCATTCCTTAGGAAAAAGTTTCTAAATATTAGTAACAACTAACAAGCCCTAGAAAGGTACCCGTCCATCCCCAAAGAAATCAAAACGATTTAGTGTCAAAGTTAGTGAATCCGTTTGTCCACTCTACAATTTTTATTTGATTTGTCCATGGAGATCAAGAATCCATTCATTCATTAACTTTCCCCCTCGGCTAGTGAAAAGTGCAAATAATAGGAGGCGATTTCGGTTGCCACTTCCTTCCGAGATCAGCCATCTATTTGGGCATGCAGACTGCACTTAACCAAAACATTTAGATGGTTGCACTACTAGAAAAATGAGTATTGCGCGTGTGTGTGTGTGTGTTTTATTGTGTATGTGTTTGTGTTTTTGATTTTGTATGTGTGTATGTGTGTGTTTGTTTTTATTTGTCAAAGATTATTTAAACTCAAACTAATATATTTTCATTGTCCGACCTCTATTTGTATAACCCTTATTTTTTTAATTTATGTAGATTTCTCTGTCATTAAATATGGATAAAAGTTGGATTGATTTGCAAAATAGAGCTTCATCTGAATACATCCATGGTGTTGACAAGTTTCTAGAATATGCATATCAAAATAAAACATATAGTTTTGAGACTCAGATTTATTGTCCTTGCAAAAAATGTTGTAATACTTATTTGGTGGAGAGGGTCATTGCTCGTGAACATATAATTATAAATGGATTTTTATCCAAGTATAAGATATGGACCCTTCACGGGGAATCATATTCTTCTACATCTTACAGTGGGAATGAACAACGTTCTGATTTTAGAGATGATATGATGGAGATGATACATGAAGCAATTGGAATTCCACCTATTGGTGCTAGTTTGTATGAGAATCCACCATCATTAACCAGTCCAAGAGTAGATGGTCCTAGCGAAGAAGATGCCAAATTTATAAAACTTGTTGAAGATGCAGAGTGTCCATTGTACCCTAATTGTGTCAAGTATACATCCTTGTCTTTCATAGTTAGATTACTGCAAGGTAAAGTCATGCATGGATGGACAGATATCTCGTTCACATGGCTATTGGAGTGCCTTATTGATGCTTTTCCGGACATAAAAATACCCAAGTCTTATTATGAATCTCAAAAGATTACAAAAGATTTGGGATTTTCTTACGAGACTTGGGATGCATGCCCCAATAATTGCATGATTTTTAAAGGAAATGATATTTCACTTGAAAATTGTGAGATTTGCGGCGAGTCACGATACAAACAACTAAATGACAATGGAAATAACATGCAAAATATAATTTCAAAAATTCCAGCAAAACAAGTAAGATATTTTCCTTTGACACCGAGATTGAAAAGGTTATTCATGTCATCAAAAACTGCAAGTTATATGCGATGGCATGCAGAGGAACGTACTAAAGATGATAATATGAGGCACCCAGCTGACTCTCTAACTTGGAAAAAGTTTGATAAAGATTATCCTCAATTTGCTGCAGAGTGTCGCAATATTAGACTTGGTTTGGCCTCTGATGGGTTTAATCCATATAGAACCATGTCCATTGCTCATAGCACGTGGCCAGTTGTTTTAATTCCTTATAATTTGCCGCCATGGATGTGCATGACGCAATCTTTTCTCTTTCTTACTGTACTAATTGATGGACCGAAGGGGCCTGGCAATAAAATTGATGTTTACCTTCAACCATTGATTGAAGAGTTAAAAGAATTATGGAATGATGGCGTGGCTACATATGATGCATCAAAAAATCAGATGTTCACTCTACGTGCCGCATTATTTTGGACAATTAATGACTACCCAGCATATGCAAATTTATCAGGATGGAGTACAAAAGGCCAGTATGCTTGTGCAAATTGTAATTTGCAAACTAAATCACAGTGGCTAAAAAATTGTAGAAAATTTTGCTATTTGGGGCATCGTCGATGGTTACCCAGTGGGCACAGGTTTCGAAGAGATAAGGCAGCTTTTAATGGATGTCGTGAATTTGAAGCTAAACCTCTAATGTTAAAGGGAAGTACTATCACAACACAACTGAATGATGTACTTATTGAATACAAGAAAGATGATCTTAAAAAGAGGAAGAGGGAAGATAATTGTAGGTTAAGAATGTTGGTCAGAAACATGGTTGGAAGAAAAAAAGCATATTCTTTGAATTGCCATATTGGGAGTATTTTCAAACACGTCATTTCATTGATGTAATGCACCAAGAGAAGAATATGGGTGAAAATTTGCTTTATACAATATTGGGTATTATAGGAAAAACAAAAGATGGCTTAAAAGCAAGACGAGATTTAAAAAAAAATGGGTATTCGAACAAAATTGCACCCACAACAACTTGCATCCGGTAAGGCCTTCTTATCTCCAGCCCGTTTTTCAATGAACAAAGTTCATCAAGATGTTTTTCTACAAGTGTTAAAAAATATCAAAGTGCCGGATGGTTATGCATCTAATATTTCTCGATGTGTACATTTGAAAGAGAGAAATATTTGGGGTCTTAAAAGTCATGATATGCACATTCTTATGCAACAATTCCTTCCAATAGCTATAAGGAAAGTATTGCCACCAGATGTTGTGAAAGTTGTTATCGAGTTATCTAATTTCTATAGACAATTGTGCTCAAAGACTATTAAGCATGTGGACTTGAAGATTATGCAAGAACGCATAGTTCTAACACTGTGTCATCTTGAAAAGATATTTCCACCTTCTTTTTTTGATATTATGGAGCATCTAACAATACATTTAGCTGAAGAGGCCTATGTTGGTGGTCCGGTGCAATTTCGATGGATGTATCCTATTGAAAGGTAATGAACATTTCATATATTTGAGTTTATATATTTATTTATATAATATTGTTGGTATTAACTTATTATATATATTGAAATTAGGTATCTACTTACCTTGAAGAGATATGTTCGTAATCGTGCTCATCCGGAAGGTTCTATTGCGAAAGGATATCTAATGGAGGAATGCATGAACTTTTGCGAACGATATCTTGTTGGCATTGAAACAAAATATAATCGACAAAATAGAAATTATGATGGAGGACATGACATTGGTCGCCCGTTTAAAAAGGGGAAAAAGATAGAACTTGATGAGATTTCTTGGATACAAATGCATCGTCATGTTCTTTTCAACATAGATGCAATCACACCTTTTCTAACGTGAGTTGTCATATTTTCTCCCATCAATTTAATTTGGTGTTTCTTTTTTACAATATCGAAATGTGTTTTTATATAGGAAACACATCGAAGAACTCAAAAATACAATCCCTCGTATGTCCGAACATCAAATTGATAAAGCTCATAATGAATCCTTTCATCTATGGTTTAAACATTATGTAAGTTCTTCAATATAGTAATGAAGATCAACTTTTTAATGAATCATTTCATTAATTTCATCAATGGTTTGATTATCTTTGCAGGTTAGATGTATTGATAACAATCTATCCGAAGAAGTTAAGCGTCTCAGTGAAGGTCCAGATAATTGGGCATGGAGATATGATGGATATTTTATTAATGGATTTCGTTATCGCACAAAGTACAAAGATCAAAAAAGAACTACCCAAAATAGTGGTGTGCTGCTCAAAGCAAGTACAACTAGTTATGCTAGCTCCAAAGATAAGAATCCACGTGTATGGGGTGTCACCTACTATGGAAGGTTAAGGGACATTTTTGAGATTCACTATGGTAATGATTTTAAATTCATCCTGTTTAAGTGTGATTGGGTTGACCCTCAAGTTGGAAAAAAACTGGATGAATTTAGTTTCACTCTTGTGAACTTCAATCATTTGTTGTATAGACAAAATAAAATGATAGATGAGCCTTTTATATTAGCCACTCAAGCAGAGCAGGTTTGTTACGTCAAAGATCCTCTAGATCCAGATTGGGAAGTCGTTATGAAGTTGACAGCTCGGGAATCATTTGATGTTGAACCTCAAGTTGAACCACTCAATCAACAACATTTTGATGAAACAATATGTGTACGTGATGATGATACTAATTGGGTTAGGGAAGGAGTTGATGGTGATGTTGTTGATGATATTCCTTTAGATGTCGACGATGAAATAACTAATGAAGAGTAATATTGTATGTTATCATAATTTTGTGCTTGCCAAATTGCAATATTTTGTCTTTTTAAATTAATATATTTTGATTTATAATGTAGTTGTGATGTGTTTTGAATTAATATAGTTTGTTTATATGATTTCTTGCAGGCATGGGGAAGAAAAAAACACGAGGACAAACTATGACTGAAAAGTTGCAACTCTCTCAATCCGTCGCCGTGCATTCAATCTCCCAACCTAATATTAATCCTTCACCAATATCTCAACCCATCACCACTCTACATTCAGTTTCCCAAGCTACTGCACATGCTACACCAAACTCCAAACCCATTGACACATCACATTCACTAGACAATGCAGGTATTTGGAATCATAATTTTTATGCTTGACAAATTACTATATTTGGTCATTTTAAATTACATTTGATTCATCAATATAGTTTGTTATATGATCTTCTTGCAGGCATGGGGAAGAAAAAAAACACGAGGACAAACTATGACTGAAAAGTTGCAACTCTCTCAATCCGTCGCCGCGCATTCAATCTCCCAACCTAATATTAATCCTTCACCAATATCTCAACCCATCACCACTCTACATTCAGTTTCCCAAGCTACTGCACATGCTACACCAAACTCCCAACCCATTGACACATCACATTCACTAGACAATGCAGGTATTTGGAATCATAATTTTTTTGCTTGACAAATTACTATATTTGGTCATTTTAAATTACATTTGATTCACCAATATAGTTTGTTATATGATCTTCTTGCAGGCATGGGGAAGAAAAAACACGAGGACAAACTATGACTGAAAAGTTGCAACTCTCTCAATCCGTCGCCGCGCATTCAATCTCCCAACCTAATATTAATCCTTCACCAATATCTCAACCCATCACCACTCTACATTCAGTTTCCCAAGCTACTGCACATGCTACACCAAACTACCAACCCATTGACACATCACATTCTAGACAATGCAGGTATTTTGGAATCATAATTTTTTTTGCTTGACAAATTACTATATTTGGTCATTTTAAATTACATTTGATTCACCAATATAGTTTGTTATATGATCTTCTTGCAGGCATGGGGAAGAAAAAAACACGAGGACAAACTATGACTGAAAAGTTGCAACTCTCTCAATCCGTCGCCGCACATTCAATCACCCAACCTAATATTAATCCTTCACCAATATCTCACCCCATCACCACTCTACATTCAGTTTCCAAAGCTATTGCACATGCTACACCAATCTCCCAACCCATTGACACGTCACATTCACTAGATAATGCAGGTATTTGGAATCACAATTTTTTTTGCTTGTGCACTATAACAACATATATAAGTTATTGACATTTTTAATGCAGATCTTTCAAACAATCGTGAAAGTATTAATAAAAAGAGAGGTCGAGGCCTGCTCAAGGCATCCCAACATGGGGGACAGGTGAGCGATTTCATGTTGATTTTGATAGATATGGGTACCCTACCGGTAAGTGCGAGCAACCATTTGTTAGCCAACTTGGGGTTCTAGCTAGAAATGGGTTTAAACTACCACTCACATATCCACGATGGAAGGATATACCCAATGACATGCTTGATGCGATATGGAGAGAGGTGCAGGTATTGTACTTTATTCTTTTGTTACATTAATGAACACCACTCTTAAAATAAACTCAATTTTATTTCATTGAATAATTGTAGGAGAATACAGATGTCCCTCTAAATTATCAAGGTAGATGCTTGCATTCAGTTGGATTGCGGTGGAGGGAATGAAATATCATGTTAAGCGTGTGATAATTATGATATATATACAACGATGAGGAGCGTCTTGCATTGTCCCAAT
>CM077158.1:51576062-51659550 GCA_039583875.1 Platanthera guangdongensis | reverse complement strand
TCTCCAACTTCTTAGATCTTCACTAGATTCTTCAAGGAATAGCTTAGATCTTCTTACTTTTCAATTACTTGAACAACTTGGACATCTCTTTTTTTTAAAATCATCTTTTTTCTGTAGACAGTAAAGCCTATTATAGGCCTTCTTCATGGTAACCGGCTGGTCCGGTTCATAACTGATTTCTGACAACTCTGACAGGTGCAGTAGACCGGCTGGTATGGCAGCTGTCAAGTCATCCAGTCAGTTCTTAAAAATTCTGTAACTGTCTGAAAGTGTCGAGACTGTCTGTCTTTAAGTGTCGACATTATAGACTAAGTGTCAACACAAGTTGTCTAAGTGTCGACACTAGCCTACAAGGTGTCGACACAACTCCTTGTGTTGTAGATTTTATATCCGACACTGCTTCTTCTTCATGTGTCGACACTGATATTGAGTGTCGACACAACCACTTGTTCTTCAGCACTTTGTTGAATTCTTGTAAGTGTCGACACAACTCCTTTGTGTCACCATCTTCATGTGTTGATCTGTTTGTTGTTGTTCGACACTTCTCTTGGTGTCGACACATGTCTTCAGTGTTGATACTGCTGAGTGTCGACACAGCTCCTTGGTGTCGACACATTCTTCTTTTGTTGAGAATCTGGCTGAGTGTCGACACATCTCTTAGGTGTCGACACTTGTACTTAGAAATTTTGCTGAACTTGCTAAGTGTCGAGTCTTCAGCTAAGTGTCGACACATCTTTCTTGTGTTGACACTTTCTTCAAGTGTTTTCTTTACAGTGTGTCGACACATTGTTCTGGGTGTCGACACTTTCTTCAAGTGTTGAGTCTTTGCTGAGTGTCGACACATCTTTCTTGTGTCGACACTTATACTTAGTCTCTGCTGACTTTTGCTGAGTGTCGACACATCCTCAAGTGTCGACACTTTCTGATGTAGACACAGTTTCTCTGGTGTCGACACAACTGCTAAGTGTCGACACTGCTCACTGCACTAGTGTCGACACAGCCCTTGTGTCGACACTTTCTGTCTGTGTCGACTCTGCATCCCTGGTGTCGACACAATACTCCAAGTGTCGACACTGCTTGCCTGGGTTGTCGACACAAGTCTTCTTAAGTGTCGACACTCCCTCTGGGTGTCGACACATGGACTTAGAAACTTTTTCATCTTTCCTGCAAATACTTAACCTGCACAAGTAACTCAAAAACAATCAAATACATTTTGATGTATATCATTGAGTTGGGTGAGGCTTCTTCAAATCAGGTACATTTAAACCAATGTACCCAACAAATCTCCCCCTATTTGGAGAAGTCATAACCCTTAGTCAATGATATACACCATTCATAATAAAATTACAAAATGATGTAAAGCGGATTAATATCAGGGCAAACATAACATGTATCAATCAAACATGTATACATAGACATTATCTCAGAACAATTATGAAATTTAAATTCATCACATCATATTGTTCTCACAACTTCTGAAATTCATTATTCAAAAGTTTACAGAATGTTTAACTTCAAAAGATTACATAGTAAACTTAAGAAAATTCTATTCTATTTTGTTCAGCCTCCTTGATCACTATCCTTTTCCAGATTGTACTTTGGCTTGAACAGGAGCTTCAGCAACTTCAGCATCAGCAGGCTTCTTCCTTCAGATCCTTTTCTTTAGCTCTTCAGCTTAATCTTTTGCCTTCAAAATAATGATAAGGCTTGGGAAAGTACTTGCTAGGCTCCTGGGCAGTAGAGGTAGCTTTCCCATCTTGGCCTTTCTTCTATATTGACTATGCTTCTTGCCTTGTCTCATGTTTTCTCCATTCCAATTCAGAAAACCATTTATTTCTGTCTTGAATGTTATCTTTTGCAGCTTTCCATGCAGTTAAGATATGTTTCTTGAAGTGGGGCTCCACTGCTCAAAGTCAGGGTCTTTGTTCAGCTTGCTCCCTGAACCTCTTCTTAGACAACTGGTTTCTTCTTCTTTCTAAGAGCTTCTTGCATAGCTCAGATACTGGCTGAACCACCTTTCTCATGATAACATTTTTCTTATCCTCAGGTGGGCTTATATTGTCTGGATATCAGCATGTATCATATCAAAATCTGGAGGAGGGTAGATGACTTGAGCACTTCAGGTTGCTCCCCTCCTAGATATGCAGGATAATCCCAGATTCTGCAACATTATCATCATCACATAAAGGAGGATAACCAAGAGTTGCTCTGATAGAATTAGATATCCACTTGGCATGATCAGAGCTGGCTTTGACTAACACCTCTCCCCCTTTATGACTTCTCTAACCATGCGATCCCTCAAATCATCCTTTGAAATCTTATTTGGGCATCCAAATATTGACTCCATCTTTAAATAAGGTTTCAACCTTTGGAGTTTGTCAGTGATGATCTTCTGAGAGTCTTGTATGGCAGTCTTAACAGCAGTATTTCCTCTTGAATGCTTTGTCAAATTTCTGCTTAGCAGTAGCAGTAGAAGTAGTCAGTCCAGCAGCTATGTTCTGCATCTCAGTGATAATGGCATTGTGAGATTCTGTCAAATTATCATTCATCCTGATTGATTTTCCAGTACATAGCCTTGCTTTACTTCAAGTTCATCTACTTGAGCTTTTATCTTTTCTTGATGAGTTGCCAAATAGACTACTGCATTCCCTCCCTTTGTGGAAGCAGTCAGTCATCTCCTTTTTATTAAGATTCATTCAAATCTTATAGACTTAATATCCTGGGCCAAATCAAACTGTAATGATTTTTTTCCCTTCATCCACATACTTCTCAATGGCTTGCCTGTGCTCATCAAGCTTGATTTGCATGGCAACCATTAGAGCACTATAATCAACAGTTGGTGCTGGCTGTGATATAGGCTGTGGTGCAATAGTTTGCAAAGCCTTTTATAATTTGGCTCCTCTCTTTGAATACTTGAATTTCTTTTTCTTTGCCTTGCAGCTTCCTCATCTTCAGAGCTGATGTGCTTGCAATTTCTACCCTCTCTTTAGGTAGCTCCTCAACAGCTGGGGCTTCTCAGGCTCTTGCCTTGCAGATTCTTCCAGAATTACTACTTGCTCCCCCTCAACTGGAGCATACTCCTCCTCAGTAGTAATACATTCCTTCTCAAGGTCTTGTTGATCCAGATTAAGAAATAAATCTTCCATTGTAAATTCTTGTGGAGAATGGGCAGGAGAAATTCTTTGCTCATCTACCACTGGATCAGATAACATTTGAGCTAAACAGAAGTGTCCTTCATGACAACATCTGGGGGTTGGCTATCCATCTGAGTTTGCTGATTAACATATTGAATGAATCAGACAAAACAGTATCCTCTATAGGGAAATCTAAAGCATTAAGCTCAGTGATTACCTCAAGAATGATGTGTGTTGCTCGTTCACTTTCCAGTGTAGTTGGCTCTTCTACAACTAGAGGCTCCCCCTGGACTGAATCCTGGTGTAAGGGGCTAGCTTGTGGTAGCTCCCCCTGCCTCTCTGCAGCATTGTTGAGCTGGAGACTCCCAGCATTTTCTTCTACATTCTCTTCTGGAGTAAAGACAACTTGCTTCTTCACTATCAGAGCTGCTAGATGTATCCTGAGCAACTGAGGCAGTTTTATTCTTCTTCTTTAGAGGTGTTGCTTTCTCTGAAGTTATTTTCTCAGGGGTTGGCATCTCCTTAGACAAAACCCTGTCCCATCTAGAGAATATCCTCAAGTCCATTTTTCTCATATGATTGATTTTAGTACCTGCAGCTTGACCCATAACCTCTGGTAAACTACCAGCTAGGTATAAACTTAAGATCCTACCCAAGTTGGGTTTCTTCAGACTTTCTTTAATCTTATCATAGACAATAACAGACCAATCTTTTTCAAGTGAAGATTATCCTTGTCATAATACTGAACATATGGGCTGATACCCTATCATGCCCTCCTGGCTTACTCAAAATTACTTTTCCAACAATTTCAGAGAGAGGAATTTCCCTGGATGTTCATGCCCTTTCTATTAAACACAGATCCAATTTCATCTTTGAATCCAGACCACACCATGTCAATCCTTCTCTGGTCTTAGAAGCAGTTACTTCTTCTTCTTCCTTGGTTCTAGGCAGGTTTAGAACCTTTCTTAAGCTTTTTGGTGATACCTTCACCTTTTCTCCATGTACCCTGGATTTGATCTTGAATCCAGATTCGTCTATTTTAGCTCCATTCAGAAACTCTCGAACTTCCTTCTTCCAGATCTTTGTAGGCTCTAAAACAAGAAATTCTAACCCCGAGTCTGCAACTAGGGTTATCACATTCTTGATTTTTGGGTCTACATCCTCAAACGCGTCTCGCACCAGTTCATAGCCTTCATTGACGTTCTCCTCGAGCTTTGGCGCCATTAGGGTTTGAAGAATTTGAACTAAGAGAAGAGAGGTGTCGACACACAAATTTGGTTTCGAAACTTTTGAAAGCGTGTCGACAGACAAAGGCAAAATCCTATTTATACATGTCTAGGTTTGAAGATGAAAGGGCGGGCAGCTAACTTAAATTGTATCGACACTGTCAATAAGTGTCGACACAGACTTATAATGTCTCGACACCTATGTGTCGACACAAGTTTAGTCAACAGATTATATGTGTCGACACTTGTTTATGTGTCGACACCACTTAACTCGACACATAGTCGAGTCTGTACTTTGATAATTCTGAGTAAAGCCTAAGTGTCGACACCACCTTGGATGTGTCGACACCTACTTGTCATGTGTCGACACTAATTTTCTGAAGTGTCGACACCAACTTCCTAGATGTGTCGACACCTTTTCACTGAAGTGTCGACACCAATTTTCTGTGTCGACACAGATATCTCTGTGTGTCGACACCTTTTTACTTAGCCATTTCTATAAACTTATTCTAAGTTTATCATACCTAGTTCAATTTTAAACCTATTGAACTTAGTTTCTTCTAAAGGCTTAGTATATATATCAGCTAGTTGATTATCTGTTCTAACATATTCCAGTAAAATATCTTCTTTTTCTACATGTTCTCTAAGAAAATGATATTTTATTTCAATATATTTAGTTCTACTATGAGAAACAGGATTGTGTGCAATTGATATAGCACTAGTAGAATCACAAAAGAGTGGAGTTCTACTTACCTGAATTCCATAGTCCTCAAGCTGATGTTGTATCCATAGAAGATGAGCACAACAACTTCCTGCAGCCACATATTCTGATTCTGCAGTGGAGATAGCCACACTTGTTTGCTTTTTTCTACTCCATGAAATCAGTCTTCCACCTAGGAATTGACAGGTTCCAGTTGTGCTTTTTCTGTCTTCTTTGCATCCTGCAAAGTCTGCATCTGAATAACCTGTTAGTTCAAAATCCCCATTCCTAGGGTACCAGAGGCCTAGATAAGGAGTGCCCTTTAGATATCTCAATATCCTTTTGACTGCTGTCAAATGAGACTCCTTAGGACATGCTTGATACCTTGCACAGACACATGTAGCATACATGATATCTGGTCTACTTGCAGTCAAATATAATAGGGAGTCAACTATCCCTCTATACAAAGACTCATCTACAGGTTTCCCTGCATCATCCTTGCTAAGAGACATACTTGACCCCATAGGAGTCTTCATGGTACTGGATGAATCCATACCATACTTCCTTATGAGTTCTAGGATGAACTTAGACTGGCATATGGATAAACCATTCTCAGTCTGTCTAACTTGGAGACCCAAGAAGAACTTAAGCTCTCCCATACTACTCATCTCAAATTGTCCTTGCATTAGTTTTGCAAACTTTTTGCAAAGACTACTTTCAGTAGACCCAAATATTATGTCATCTACATATATTTGGACTAGTATTACTTTGCCTTTGGATTCCCTAAGGAATAGAGTCTTATCTATTTTCCCCCTTGTGAACTTATTCTCAATGAGGAAACTAGACAAGGTTTCATACCAAGCCCTAGGGGCTTGCTTTAACCCATATAATGCTTTCCTAAGTCTATAGACATGATTAGGTAGAGTTGAATCAACAAAACCTAATGGTTGTTCCACATAGACTTCCTCTTTAAGATTACCATTCAAAAATGCTGACTTGACATCCATTTGGTAAACTTTAAATCCTTGAAAGGTTGCATAGGCCAGGAACATCCTTATGGCTTCCAGTCTGGCTACTGGAGCAAAGGTTTGATCAAAGTCAATACCTTCTTCCTGCCTATATCCTTTAGCAACCAATCTTGCTTTGTTCTTAATGATGACTCCATGCTCATCCATCTTGTTCCTAAAGATCCACTTGGTGCTAATTATGTTGTGGTCTTTTGGTTTAGGAACAAGCTCCCAGACCTTGCATCTCTTGAACTGATTCAGCTCTTCTTGCATTGCCTCAATCCAATAAGGGTCTAGGATGGCTTCTTCAAACTTCTTTGGTTCAACTTGGGATAGGAAACTGGAGAAGAGCACTGCATTCAGATTTCTGCTCCTTGTTTGTACCCCTTGTCTTGGATCACCAATGATTTGCTCAGCTGGATGATCTCTTAGATGCCTATTGGCTGGAGGCATCCTGGCTTCAGGTAGAACTTCTTCAACTTCTTCATCTTGTTGTACTCCTTGAACTTCATCTGTATTAGGTACATGTAGTACTCCCCCTGGACAGCAGCCACTATCTGCTACTTGCTGTCTTGCAGTAGGTTCTTCTTCAATAGTGAGCTTGTCCATCTTCTTTGTTATACCTGTGGAGCTGCATACACTACTAGACAACTCATTGTTAATAAGTCTAGTTTCATCAAATACTACATGTACATACTCTTCTACAACTTGTGTAGACAAGTTGTAGACTCTATAAGCCTTACTATTGTTGTTGTACCCAACAAAAATTCCCTTTTGGGACTTGGCAGCAAACTTAGTCAAGTAAGACTTTCCATTATTAAGTATAAAGCACTTACAACCAAAGATCCTGAAGTAGGATAGGTTTGGTTTCCTGCCTTTCACAACCTCATAGGGGGTCTTGTTGAGGCTTTTAGTAATGGTAGCCCTATTAATAACATGGCATGTAGTATTAACTGCTTCAGCCCAGAAGTATTCTGGTAGTGATGTATCACTTAATAGGGTCCTACCAGCCTCAATCAAGGTTCTATTCTTCCTCTCAGCAATGCCATTTTGCTGAGGTGTTCTTGGTGAAGAAAACTCTTGAAATATCCCAAATTCTTCACATAGTTTTGTCATACTATCAGACTGAAATTCAGTGCCATGGTCACTTCTTATTTTGACCACTGTACTATTTAGTTCATTCTGAATTTGTTAACAAAGCTATAGAAGACACTAGGTATTTCAGATTTCTGTCTAAGGAAGAACACCCAGGAAAACCTTGAGTAGTCATCTACAACTACAAAGGTATAGACCTTCCTACCTAGGCTGTGAACTGGCATTTGACCAAAGAGATCCATATGCAAGAGGTATAAACACCTCACAGCATCTTTGTTTTCAATGCTTCTAAAGGTGGATCTAGTCTGCTTGCCCTTTTGACAAGCTGAGCAAATACCATCTTTAATACACTTAACTTGAGGACCATTCCTCACTAACTCTTTGCTAAAGAGTTTACCAATTGTCTTGTAGTTTAGATGGACTAGCCTCTTGTGCCATTTGACACAATGAGAGACTGTCTCATCAGCTACAAGACACACTGGAGAACCATTGTTCTCAACCATAATGTCTAAGCAATAGACATTCATTTTTCTATAACCAGTCAAAATGATCTCTTGATCATTTGACCTCCTGATATGACAACCATTTTTGACAAATGAGATGTCATATCCTACATCACTCAATTGACTTATACTAATAAGGTTATGTTTCAAACCTTTAACATAGGCCACTTGAGTAATTGTAATATAGGAGTTAGATATGTTACCAAAACCCTTGATGATCCCTTTTTCAGAACCACCAAAGGTGACTTTTGGATCATCCTTGATGGGTGTGTAGTCCTTTAGTAAACCCCTTGTTCCAGTCATATGTCTGGAACATCCACTGTCCAAGTACCATATTGGGGCATGGTCACTTGGACTCACTTGCAAAACAGATTAGTGAACCTTAGAACCCAAAGAATTCTTGGGTCCTTGGTACTGGTTAGTTTGCTTCCTAATAAAACTACCTGCAGGTTTTCCAACAGGCAGTTTTCTACTCACTTTGACACTAGCATTGTGCCAACAGTCCATGGCAAAGTGGCCTACCTTACCACAGCACCAACACTCAAACTTATTCTACCTTTGCTTAGGTACAGTCTTAGCTGTTTTATCTACAGCTGACTTTTTGAGAGTTGGAGCTTTGCCCTTGGACTTGGACATGACAGTCCTTGCAGGTTTAGTAAACCCCAGTCCAGCTTTACCTTTGTGATGAACAAATTCATCAATTATGGGTAGAACAGACTTTGGTTTAGAAAACCTAGCAACTAAGTCTTTCTCCTTCTGAAGATTAATCTCCAGACTCTTGATTTGATCATTCTTAATTGATATAGTCCCCATCTGAATCACAGTTATGTGCTTCAGTCTGGCTATCTCATTTAGCTTTTGATCAAACATCTTCTCATAATCAGTTGTAGCCATTTTCAGACTTGCAATCTCCTTAGCTTGACTCTTGGCCAAGGATTTGCATTTCTTAAATGCTTGCAACAAAACTTTATATTCATCTATCAACTGATGAATATCCTCTTCAGACTCAGATGCACTCTCATCACTTGATGATGATGAATCTGATTCTGTACTAGCACAAGAAATTGAACTAAAAGAACAATGTTGTACCTTACTAGATCCTGGCTGCTCCAGGATTTTGTCACTTTCTGTCAATGCCATTAGCCCTTGGCACTGACTGTCCTCTTGTTCATATATAGAGTTCATGATCTGAATGAACTCTTATTCTTCTTCCTCAGCAAACAGTCCTATATATGCCTCAGCATCTGACTCAGTTTCTGATGAAGAAATATCTGACAGCCTCTTATCCTTTTTGGCAACAAAAGACTTTTCCTTCTTGCCCTTGTATTGAGTCTTTTTCTTGTCATTAGACTCCTTACTTTTCTCTGGACAGTCTGCAATAACATGTCCTTGTCTATTACAGCAATAACGTACTATTTTTGAAAGAGTTGCTTTGCTAGACTTAGTCTTTTTCCTGTCTTTCTTTGAAGACTTTTTATTCTGATAATAGTATTCTTTACCCTATGAAGTAGATGGCCTTGTCCTCCACTGTTTCTTCTTTAAGAACTTTTGAAAATGTCTTGTGAAGGCAGCAAAGTCCTCGTCACTTTCACTGCTTTCAGACTTTCTACTTGCTGACTCATCTGACTCAGTTTCAGCTACTTTTGGTGGTGGAGTTGGTGACTTACTTCTGTACTTTCTGGGGGCTTCTGTTTTGAAGGCCACTGTCCTTTCTTTATGTTCACTTCTTGTTGATTTCTCCTCTCCTTTCCTCACCATCAACTGCATCTCATAGGATAGCAGTTTTCCAAATAGTGTTGGTGGAGGAATTTCTGCCAACTTTGTCATTTCCCTAATGGCACAGATCTTGGTGTCTCAATCTTTTGTAAGGGACCTTAGAAACTTATCATTGAGCTCATAATTACTGAACTCTCTGCCATAGGACATAAGCTCATTCACAATCCTATAGAACTTTTTATAGCATTCAGTTATGCTATCAGCTTTACCTTGTCTAAAACTTTCATATTCTTGGTTGAGCAAAGATTTTTTGTCTTGTCTCACTTCTTCAGAACCCTCCATGTACACAATAAGAGTATCCCACATTTACTTGGATGTCTTGCAGTGTATCAAATTCTGAAAAGTTGCATCATCTATAGCACTTACTATGATATTCTGAGCCCTTTTGTCCATTGTGGCTAGAACAATCTCATCCTTTGTCATTTCAGATAAATCCTTAGGTGTCCTCTGATTTGCATCTAAGACTGACACCTTCATGGGCACATATGACCCTTCTTTTACTGTGATATAAATCCTAGGGTCCGAGGCTTCCATAAAAAGTCTCACCCTTTCCTTTCAGATGCCAAAGATTACTTTTCTGCAAATGGGTAGCTTCATGGATCCCAATTCCTTATGATTCTCAGTGGAACCCATGGTTCTTGATTTTCTTGATTCTGTAATTTGACTTAGACTGAATCTGCCAACAGGATCTACTGAGACAGTTATGTCCCTTTGTGAGTAACCTGGCTTTGATACCACTTGAAAGATATTGTACCTAATCACCTAGAGGGGGGGTGAATAGGTGACTTAAATCTTTTTAACTTTTTAGGCAGAACACAGAATTATATCTACTTTATCACAGCACACATTCAGCAATCACAGAATTCCACAAGCAACCAGTAGACACACAGTTTTATAGTGGTTCCCTAAGGTTTGGGTACATCCACTTTCCCCATTCGCCTATCTAGTAGTGTACTAGATTCGGCCAAACTCCTCCACTATCTCAGATCCTCAGATCTTACACTCAGAACCCCAAAACAAGGTTCCTACAACTCAGGCCCAAGCCCTACAACTCAACTTCTTCACAAATCCTACACTCAGTCACCAAGGCCTACACTCCGCCACAACATGCCTACACTCAGAGATACAACTCTCCTACACTCAGGCACACAGGCCCTACACTCAGCCTTTATAATTACAGGCTTACAAAACTCAGATCCCTAAGGATCCTACAAGATAATATGAATACAAAATGTTAACTCTACAACTCAGAGAAAAGAGAGAAGAGTTGTGAGTTTCTTGATGAGTTCTTGGAAGAACTCAGCTGAGATCAATCTGACTTGGCTTTCTTCAAAGCTTCTTGAAAGTAGAACACAATATGATTAATCTCTTCTGCAGTTGATCCTTGATCTCTGCAACTTAAGATTCAGAACAAATCTGAACCCTTCTTCTCAGCCTGGTTCCAACAGCTGACTTCTTGGATGGAGCTCTCTCTCTCCAACTTCTTAGATCTTCACTAGATTCTTCAAGGAATAGTTAGATCTTCTTTACTTTTCAATTACTTGAACAACTTAGACAATCTCTTTTTTTTTAAATCATCTTTTTCTGTAGACAGTATAAGCCTATTTATAGGCATTCTTCATGGTAACCGGCTGATCCGGTTCATAACTGATTTCTGACAACTCTGACAGGTGCAGTAGACCGGCTGGTATGGCAGCTGTCAAGTCATCCAGTCAGTTCTTGAAAATTCTGTAACTGTCTGAAAGTGTCGAGACTGTCTGTCTTTAAGTGTCGACACATATAGACTAAGTGTCGACACAAGTTGTCTAAGTGTCGACACTAGCCTACAAGGTGTCGACACAACTCCTTGTGTTGTAGATTTTATATCTCAACACTGCTTCTTCTTCATGTGTCGACACTGATATTGAGTGTTGACACAACACTTTGTTCTTCAGCACTTTGTTGACTTCTTGTAAGTGTCGACACAACTCCTTTGTGTCGACACATCTTCATGTATTGAATCTGTTAAGTGTCGACACTTCCTCTTGGTGTCGACACATGTCTTCAGTGTTGATACTTGCTGAGTGTCGACACAGCTTCTTATGTCGACACATTGTTCTTCTGTTGAGACTCTGGCTGAGTGTCGACACATCTCCTTAGAGTGTCGACACTTGTACTTAGAATTTTGCTGAACTTTGCTAAGTGTCGAGTCTTCAGCTAAGTGTCGACACATTCTTTCTTGTGTCGACACTTTCTTCAAGTGTTGACACTTCTGCAGTGTGTCGACATATTGTTCTAGGTGTCGATACTTTCTTCAAGTGTTGAGTCTTCTGCTGAGTGTCAACACATCTTTCTTGTGTCGACACTTATACTTAGTCTCTGCTGACTTTTGCTGAGTGTCGACACAGCCTCCAAGTGTCGACACTTTCTGATGTAGACACAGTTTCTCTGGGTGTCGACACAACTGCTAAGTGTCAACACTGCTTCACTGCACTGAGTATCGACACAGCTCCTTGTGTCGACACTTTCTGTCTGGTGTCGACTCTGCATCCCTGGTGTCGACACAAATACTCCAAGTGTCGACACTGCTTGCCTGGGTGTCGACACAAGTTTTCTTAAGTGTCGACACTTTCCCTCTGGGTATCGACACATGGACTTAGAAACTTTTTCATCTTTCCTGCAAATACTTAACCTGCACAAGTAAACTCAAAACACATCAAATACATTTTGATGTATATCATTGAGTTGGGTGAGGCTTCTTCAAATCAGGTACATTTAAACCAATGTACCCAACATTCCATGGTCGGGTGTGCTCTTAGGGGACATAGTCTCCCATACCTCAGTATAAACATCCTACCGGTCTCCCCAAAGGTCTATACACCGCACCAGAGTCATCGTACTTCCGTTAATGTGTTGACTGGACCAGTACCGAGTGACCCAACATATAAGCACAAACCATGTATAACAATACCCTCCCGAGTCGCTAGCTCGCAGGACTAACCCATCCTGATATCAACCAACAACCCGAGCCACCAGCTCGTAGGACTAGCAAGCCCTATATCACTCCAACCCACACATGGGTGAGATCGTTATAACATTCCTTAATCCTATCAGACTACTATTGTCTAACTTTCGGATTACTTAGCGATTTATAGTTAACCTTGGACTTCCCGAGGTCTATCATGTGAAGGGTTCGCAGCAGTACTAGGAACTATGATGGGCTGATGCACATCGTTCCCTTTCTCAAGGCACTTAGTAATGTTATGCTAATTTTAACCAAACTCACTCCTAGGGTTGCTAAGTGTGTGAATTCTCCAAAACAACAACTGCTGAAAACGTTAATTTTCCAAATTGCTAAATGCAGACCATATGATCTTGTATGTGTTTATGAATAGGAATCCTCCAAATTCTTGATCCTAGGACCTAATATTATTTCCTGAGACCTATCATGACATCTTAGATCTAATTCCAGAGATTTATAATATTCTTAGAATAATCAGCAATTATTATAATTTTCCCAAATTATTGATACATGTGATTTCAAACATGAAGTATCACTTTCTTTTATCAAACCAGAAAGATAAAATTATCCTAACATCATCTTAAGTAATAATGGTTCTGGACCAAATTTCACATCATTCCAATAATATTTGATATTTAATTTCTAATTGCCAAAATCTGATCCACTAGGTCAAGTTACACATGAAGTACTATAAATATTCATCAAATAATTCTAGAAAAATTATTGAAGGTTAAAAATGGCATATAACTATTTATTCCAAAATAATATAATTTTATAACTCAATTTGAGCACAATTATCTAATAATATAGAAGGTGAAAAAATGGTAATTATAACTGCAACTCTAAGATTCTAACCTTCAAAAATTCCAACTAATTTAATCAATGTTTATAATACTAAATAATTGCTATTGGCAAGGTTTCATAATTTTTTTTAACTATTTTAGTTACCCCAATTTCACTAATATATTTGCATAACAAAATACTAATTAATTCATTTGCTAAGCAAATCAAATTCAAATGTTTTAAAACTTCATGAGGAGGTGTGTTTTCACTAAATAATTGCATGTATAAAATTTCACTAGATTTGACCAAGCCAATCTTGTTAAATTCACAAGATACACTTTTTTGGCTAAATGCACACCACATCACATACAACATGACAACTTGCAAGTAGGATTCACCAACCTACATGGGTATAAAGGACCTGAAAATTTTATCAGGGCCTGATACCTCCCTAATGAACCTCACACCAAAATTTGGGGTTAAAATAATTATTTTCTTCAAAATATTTTAGTTTTATGAAAAATAACATTTTACCTAAAACTATAGGAAAATGTTGTCCAAAAATTCTTATTTTTTGGACTGTATATGTATCTATGGTATATTCTGACATGACCCAAGTTTCAAGTCAATAACCCTAGCCAATTAAAAGTTATTAAGGATATAGTGACTGTCCTACCCTAAGGACCAGTCCCATAAGAACTACCCCTACAGGGATCTACAGTACTCCAAATGACCTGATTATAATTTCTAATTAAAGTAGACTCCCAAGGATACCTTTTTCATGTCGGTCATATTTCATGGTTCAGCCCCTATGGGCCTTATTTTTTGATTTCAAAGGGTGCACAGTAAAGGGGACAAATCATCATAATATTTTATAATATATCAGATCCAACGGCTAGAGGATCGTCTTCCTCCTCCAGTTGAAGGCCATGATCCACTCGACCTGGAAAGTTTTCTAGTGGCTTTTGCCAGCAATCCATCCCCCTCCCCGGTCGGCCACCACTGCCACCACCTCCGTTGTGGTCGGGGCTATCGCCGGGCGGCGGCTCGGCCGTCTGAGGGGCAATTTCCGGCAAACCTGAGAGGAAGCCCAAAGCTTCGTTTTTCCAAGGACTTAAAAATGGAAACTGGCTCCTTTGAGCCCGATTTCATTCCCTATTGATCTTGGAAGCTAGCACAATGGGAAAGGAGGAGAAGCATGCCTGATTCCGGGCTTGGAGGCGGCTACTCCGGCGGGTGGCCATGTATTTTGGCATTTTCCGGCGAACCTCTCCCGATCTCAATTCTCCGCCCAAATCTTCAATCCAAGAGTCGATTTCAACTACTTGAGGGCTTTTAAAGGTGATGAAAGGGTCGAATTGAGCTTTGGAGGCCTCTATAAAGGAGATCCATGAATGGGAGGTGGTAGGTCATGGCCATTAAAGGCCCTCCTTGATGGTGGCTGACCTTGAACTGCTGGAAACACCTCCTCTTCATCAGGGGAGATGAAAGGAGGGGTTGGGGAAGGTGAAGGAAGTGTCACTTGGCCTCCCTCCATTATTCCCCTCCTTCAAATGAAACTTCTCCCTTAATTACCTCCATTAAACCCTAATTAAATCACCTAATTCAGATTAAATAAATTTGATAAACTTAGTGGGTCTTAGGTTGGGCCTTAGGCAAGGCCTTAGCCCACTTGAATTGGCTTGGGCTCTCATTTAGCCTTTAGGGGTTAATTTGACCATGGTTGACCTTGGGGTTGACTTTGGTCAACTTGATGGGTTGACTGGTCCAATGGGTGTGTCTTAAGTCCCTTGACACCACCCAATATTGATTGGGTCATGGTGATGCCACAATTGGGCCCACTTTGCCAAATAGCGTGATTTTGACCTAAATAGGGTCAAGTTTGACTTTGGTCAAACTGGACAACTTGGTGACCCCATGACGGGGCTTTTGGGTCCACTTGGCCCCTAATGACATTACAAGGCTAGGGGTGGAGTCAACTTTAGGTTTTGAGGTCAATAGGACATCTTAGGGGAAGGTTTGACATATATTAGCCTAAGGTTGACTTTGGTCAATTCGGCCCCCTAGATTGACCTATCCTTGAGTCCATCGCTCAGTTGCCTCTCTCTTAGGGTAAGAGAAGTGTTGGTGAGCTTACCTTGAGGTGGTGAGTTCATGTGAGTGTGAATTGGCCTAAGTTGACTCGTGCACATTGGGGGTGCACATAGCAATTTTCCGAAGTTCAAGCTGAGCTATGGTCACACTAGGGCTTCCATGCATCACTCAAGCCCTAACCCTAACTTTAGGGGGCCTAGAAGTGTGGGTAATGTTACACATGGTGCTCCCCATGACCTTTCTTTTTTTTATAGATGTTTCTGTGTGTTAGTGGCTTGTGCTCAAGTTTATGGTTTTTATTGCAGGCGGGCAAATCCTCATTCTGTTGGATTTCTAACAGAATGACATACCAAATGGTTATTAACATGCCAAGCGTAAAATATTTAAATTGCACACCAAAAATTATTTTTCACTTTTCCTTAAATTATGGCTCTATCTTGCTAGCATTACTAGTAGAGTAATAGATTTGAAAATTATATAATTAAAGCAATCATTCAAAATAGATAATATTTGTTCGATAAAAGTGACGATTAATCTCAATAATATATGTCAATCATCATTCTTTCAAGGCTTCAAAGATCTTTAATTATCCTCCAAATTCATAGACCTGCAATTAAAAAAAATCTATGAGACCATAAACATCTTATAAAAGTTTAACCAAGAGAATAAAAAATAATTGTTATAAGTATGATGTAATCATGTTTTTAATGAAGATTGTTGTACATTTGGAAAGACTCTCATTATGACCCTCATTTTGTGCAAGCAGTTTAATGAGCCTACAACAAGACCACTCTTAACCAACTCCTCTTTCTTTATTGCTTCCAAAGCTTCAATTAAAACATGCCCGAGTAGATTAGTATACAATGAACCCCTAAAACTTTTGTTCTCCTGTATTGAACTCTACACAAATGATCATTTTATCTTTGTGTGCTGCAATGTTAACATTTGATGAAATGTTTTCCATATAATAGATAAATTACAAATTGAAACTTTCAAGAATTTCTTTAAATGACTATGACCGCCCTCGACGCGATTGGTGGTAGAATTTCCAAATTGCAACAACTTATCAATCCATGCACATATAAAGTACTCCTTGTAGGGATCTAATCAAGTCGTTAGCACATATTGAAGAATATTGGAATATTTTTTGGAATACTTCATTAACATAAAGTTTAATCGATCATTGTAATCATGTATTATAGGTGAATAAACCAAAAGTTGTCATTCAGACATAAAACCCTCAAATTTCTTACCTTGTGTGAAACATTTTTTGCAGTGGGCAAGGACATTCCTATTAATATGAACTTGCCATAAAATGGTCTTTGCCAGAGATAAGACCAATTTTATGACATTCATTAATGTGATATCTCTATCCACTATCAACACATTAGGCAAAGATGTAGATGTTAACAAACTCATAAAATAATTCAATGTTCATATGTAACTGCCTTCGGTTTCATTTGAGATAAAATCAAATGCTGCATAAAATGTAATAATCGTAGATATTATCCCAACAATGGAAAGTAACAATAATCTTATAACGATTTATTTTATATGTGCAGTGCATGATAAAAACATTAGGAAACATATTGCATAATTGAACTGATGTTGGGTAAGCAAAAAATAAGGACCACAAGTTTCACTAATAGGGTTCACAATATTGTAATTGTTATACTATGCATCAATTATGGACTGATAAAGTATCTGAGTTGGAGTCTTTCCTTCCAACGCTTGCTTCAATAGTCTAACTACTCATTCTAAATTATTCTCATGAATGAGACATTGAAAATGTTTCTTTTCTTTAATGTCGATAATATTTTTCTTGGCTTTACAGTAGATGCATACATTTCCGCGATAATTTTTCTCGACATCTAATATACCATCATAATAGAGTGCCTCAAGATGAACAAAGCTAAGATTGTGCATTCCACATTTGATTTCTACTTTCCACTCATTTATATAAGAATCGTTTTGTCCAACTCAAGCAAATGAACGTTCATATCTTTTAGAGCTAGTTTTTCTTACGTTTCTCTTAATATAGCCATTTTCTGTTGATTATCCCTCGGGAAACCACCTCTATCACATCCTAGGAAAACCCTTGGCCTTAGTCCACCATCAATCTTATTCGCTCTCAGAATAGTAACAATGAATCCCAACCCTGTGGCAATATTTCGAACCCACTAAACTAATCCATCTTTACTAGGAAAAAGAGTATTTGTCTCAAAATGCATTCTTACATCTACTTCCATCCTATAAAAACTAAATGAAATAACCTTACATAACCATTCAATACCCCAAACCCTTTGCATTAAAAACAAACTTTTGAAGTATCAATTACCTAGCATAATATGTAAAGAATTTCTTGGAAGGCACCTTATTATGCACCAGATGCAAAATCTCAACCCAACTACCAACAAATAGAAGGGAATGCAAGATATTTACAGCAAATGTGTACAATATATGAAATGAAATTAAGTTTCCAAGATTCCTCTTCTTACCAATGTGAATTTCTTGCTTGATGCAAATGTCAGTCTCTAATGAAAATAATTGCCTGCAGAGATGAGATGGGAACATGAAATCATTATCACAGTGAAATCCAATGCTCAAACCGCTTCCAATGATGCATATCGACAGGAACATTACCACAAAACTATTGCAGGAAATCACTTATTCCATTCATAAACTGCTTCCTCTGAGGTATCCCTGAAAAAAATGGAAGAAACTTAAGAAATCAATAACACCTTAATGGGGTTTAGCAAAACCTAGCATAAGCATGGAAGAAATGGAACCAGAGGGAAACAAAATTGATAGTGATCATCCCCATTTTATAGGAAATAAGGGGTGCACATAGCCATACCACCATGATCTCCACCCAAAAGGAGTGAGGATCATCGGTTTGACTGCGCACGTGATCACCACACCTGATCCCTGTGTGTTGATCCTACTCTGCATGGTGGGGTAACTGCCGCACCTCGCCGGCGATGGTCGGCCGGCCTCATCCCCGGACGCCGGCCAACCGCCCCGTTCGCATGGCCGGAGGGGGCGGTTGACCGGGTCGCCGCCTACTCGGTCGCCCGAGCGACCAAGGGGTCGGCCGATCGAGCCGCCCCCTCCTCGGCCGACCCAAGTGGCCAATCGGGCGGCCGGTCGGGCCTCCCCTCTCCTTAGCCGCCGACGACCAAAGGGGCGGCCGTCCCGACCTCCCCTTTGCCCGGCCGCTGGTGCGGCTAAGGGGGCGGCCAACCGGGCCGACCCCTCTCCTTGGCCATCGGCGACCAAAGGGGAGGCCTCCCTAGCCGCTCCTTTGCCCGGCTGCCCGTACGGCTAAGGGGGCAGCCAACTGGGCCGCCCCCCTCTCCTTCATCGTCATCGGCCGAAGGGGCGGCCGCCCCCTCCCCTTCGCCGGCGGTCGAAGGGGTTGCCTCCCCTCGCCTTGGCTGGCAGTGGCCAAGCGGGAGACCGCCCCGGCCGCCCCTCCCTCGGCCGTCGGCGTGTGGCAGTGTAGAGCAGCCTCTCCTCCTCGGCCGCTGTCAGCGGCCCTCTCTCGCCGGCAAACTTGGCGGAAAGTTCGCCGCCCGCCCGTGGAGGCCCGCTCCCGTCGTCCAATTAGGGGGGAGCGTTCTCGGTCGTTCGATCCGCACGTAACCACCCACTAACCACCTAGTTTGTGAGGGAATATAATTAATATTTTATTATTTTATTAATGGCGGTCTCCAAATAGCAGGATACGCGCATCAGAAACTATAGTAAAAATATTCATGAGGGTGGTTACGATGTGAGGATAACCGCATAACCATCGTAACCACCATCCGGAGCCTATAAAAGGAGCCCCAGGCCTCCTCATTTATAATATTTTTCTGACTATTCTCCTTGGAGTCTTCTTCTTCCTAAGGTCGAAGCTTTGCCAGTGTTCCTCCTACGATCCACCTTCGAGCCACAACCGGGTCAAGTCGCAACCACCCAACGAAGCCAAGTTGTCCAAGTTCCAAGCGACTCAGCAACCGCAAGAACAAGAGCGTCGCCTCTCACCCAGCATCGGCAAGCTGCTATCCGAAGACCACCAGCGCAAAGTGCTGTCTGTAATAATTCCTGACAATGGTCTGTCGTCTGCCACATGTAAAGTGCTCTCTCACCTTATAATTGTAATGTGAGGTGGTCAGTCATCCTCGACTTCACGATCTAGCTGTAACCCAAAGAAAATAGTGGATTTTCCCGTCACAGATCCGGTCACGTTATTTTTTACGCTGTTGAGGGGTTTTTCCACGTTAAAACTGTTTGTGTACAATCAACATATTCATTTGGTTGTGTGCACGCTCGACCGTCCCGAGAACTAAGACGGTCCAAGAATTTCGGCTCGACCGGGACATCAAGTTAGTTCGCAACAAGAATGAAGGAATCTGCGAAAATGGAGAATGGAGAGGGTCATCCTCATACCAAGAAGAATTGGAATAGGGCTGGCTGGAAGGAAACACCGGACAATGTAACGGGGAGGGGCGAGCGACCGGGAGGACATGACGCGGTTGAAGCAAGGATAGTGCGTCATCGATCTGGAGGGAGCGACAACAAGCTCGTCGAGAATAGAGGAGAGGGCGAGCTCGAACGGGAGGGAGCTGCAGTGAAAACCCGGAAGAAAGGAGGAGAGGGCGTCGTCAGGTTGGAGTCTGACTAAAGCTTTGGGGTGTTGGGAGATTTAGGGTTTTCATTTTTTTATGTGTTTTTTAGGTGTGGCAATAGCCATAAGAGGTGTGTTTTTTAACACCAGCCTTATTTAATTAGTAAATCAAAAATATCAAATAATAATTTTGAGATTAGTTTGGACCAATTTAAGTCCAATTTCCTATATTTTATATTTTTAATTAATTTAAATATTCAATTAGTTATAATTAATTAAATAATCTATTTAAATATTATTAATTCTACATTAAAACGTTGCTCATTTCATGGGTCATCATAGGACCCATTGGGCACATTTATGGGTTAAGGTTGTCATGGGTCGTTTTGATTATTTTTTTGGATCATGTTATATGAAGGTCATTTTTGGCTGTGCAGTCCAAGGATAGATGCTTGCAAAACTAAAAAATCATAGAAAGTGGTGAACGCGTATAGGCATATGGTCCTGGCATGTACATAACCATTATGAAATTACTTGGCCTGCATATAGCCGAAGTGAGCCTGCATATAGTTATTGCCTTTACTGCGTAGGAGCAAATTAAGGCAATGTGTGAAGTTCTTCATGTTCAAATGGGTCATCTTTGTGTTGAGTTAATCTTCTAATTTAGGTCAACTAAACCAATTTGATGTTATGCCTATTAATTGTTACTCCTTGCAATTTGCCCCCAATTAATACATAAGGGGTCCTGAAGAGTGTGAGGGTTGTTAAATATAGGGCTGAGCATATTATTCGAAACTCGAAAGTCGCACGAAAATCGTTCGATAATTGAGTCGAATCGGAATCAGTTAAAATTGATTCGACTCAATTTGAGTCGATTCAATTTGACTCGAATTTGATTTCGAGCCAGCCCTGAATCGCTCGAAATATGATTCGAATCAACTCGAATTAATTAAAAAAATTATGTATTTATTAATATATTCTTATTTTAAGATTAAAAATAACAAAATTTGAATCTAAATAAAAAGAATAAACGCTTTAATTGTTTCATTTGCTAAATTTATAGGTTGACCAAGTTAATTTTGAGCAAACCGGGAATAAAACGAAAAATTGCTCAATTTCGAGCCGACTTGATTCGATTTCGAGATGACCCGATTCGATTTCATGTCGACTCGATTCGATTTCGAGCTGACTCGGAATCGAGTTATTTCGAGTCGAGCCGACTCGACTCGAAATCAATTTCGATTTCGAGTCGATTTCGAGCCGAGTTCGAGTCGAAAATTTCGAATTCGAGCCGAACCAAAATCGCTCGAACTCAACTCGATATCAGCACTACTTAAATGTCCCCAAAATTTTTTGTGGGTCACGGTGATAATATTCCCATTTGAATTTGAATTAATTCATGTCATGTCTGGTGCGGAGAGATGCTGATGCATCTAATCCTCGGGTTTCTAGTTGGTAGGCTTGCCCTAGCTCGAGGAAGGGGATGAACGGCCCAGTCAATCTGGTGATCCTGCTTTCTTTTTGAGGAGTTAATGCTCGTTTGGCATCGCGCATTAAATTATAATGCCAATTTGAGAAGAAGATAATGCTAGTTTGCGTCGCTGCTGCCCGGTCAGGACTCAGGTACCCAACAGTTATGAACCATCGTTTGCGGTTGCCCCACCACACCAAAATTACATACAAAACTAGTTTTATTTTTTTAGTGGTGATCATAACCATTGTCATGTCAAACCTACATTCAATTCCGGTGGCGTTTTTGTTCAAACTCACCGGAGCGAATACACCACACCAAATGGAGTCAAATGTGGCGAGTCCGTGTGTGGCAAATTAAAACTCAGCCCACAATTGACTTTTTATTTAACCATGTATTTAATAACAAGCTCTCTAGTAATCTAATTAAAAAGAAAAAATCAAGTTATTGTATTATATAATTTACATTTTAAATAATGGTTCAACCGTTCAAAGTTTATCGGGGTTGACATGAACCAACCAAACCTGATCCGGCTAATTCGCAATGGATGGGGTCAAAAAACGGGCCGGGCATCGCCTTTGATTCGGTCTTATCTTATACACACTTAAAAAGTATATTGTTATTAGACATTAATTAGAATTTTACGGGAATGAAAATTGTCCGTTTATTTACCGACCATTTCTACGGAATATCCGAATTACCCGGCCCGATACTAAAAAGAAAATATTAATAATAATACTAATTTATAAAAAAAATTAATTGACTTTTCTTTTTTTAAAAAAGTAAATCTGTAAAATAGATCGTGCCAAATTTGTCGAGAGGGACCCCGTCTCGCTGCCGAGCCGGAATTTGCATGACCACCTCTCTTATCACAAGACAGAAGCGGTCGGGTCAACACGCGAACCCGTCACGTGCTGTTTATAATACACTGTTCCGTGTTTGAAACGGCGCAGCGGATCCGGAGACTGTCATGGCTCTCTGACTGACCAGGGACGCATCCGTCACACCCGCCCGTCCTACGCGGCCCCACTACGAGTAGACTTCACCGCAGCTTCCTTTCCCGTGTCAAACTGGGTTAACTCACGTGACAACTGCCGGGATCACGTGTCCCCCACTCGACCTCCGGCGATCCCTGTTTTCTTTCCTCACTCCATTCTGGCTCAATAAAACATTGAAAAATACCTCCACTAATAAATAGCTAATATATATATATAAATAATATAAATAGAAGTGGAAACCCAATATGCAAATCTTTCAATTCAACTGATGTTTGGATCAGAGTTACAGAACGCGGAAGGAGAAGGAAATTGGAGGAAGACGACAGCTGGTAAGATACAATTGAATCAGAGATCAATTTGTAGTGGCAACCGAAGCTTCCTTCCAACTGGAAAAAAGAAGAAGAAAAAGATAACGAGAACAGAGAAATGAAGAGAAAACCGTCAATTAAAAAAACAGTATGAAAAACCGCCATGATCAGGTGGAAGAAGAGGAGGATATCTCAGGGGACGAAACGGGGAACAGAGGAAGCAACCTCGGGGGCTCGGCGTCCCGCGGCGTCATCCGCCGGGAAGGATGGAAGTAAAAACCTTTCTCGGCGATGGCTCGCTCTTCGGCCATGAAGGCGTCGCGGTCGAAGGGGTCGGGGAACAAGGGAGTCACCGGGCTCAGGGCGAGCGAAGGCAGATCCAGCATGCTCGGCGACAAGATCTCCGGCAATTTCCTCGGAGAGAAAGCGGTGACGGGAGAATTTGGGTTGGATCTTCCGGCGAATGAAGGGATCATCGGGTTGATCATCTTTAGGGACTTCATGCTTCCGCGCCGCTCGTAGAGCTTGAAAGCCGGCTTCTTGGGGCCCGTCGGCTTGCCGGACGGCGGGATCGAGCTTTTAGGCGCCGTGGAAGTGGCGGCGACGGCATGCTTCGCGGTGGTTTCGGCGGAGCCGGTGAGCATCTGAACTACTTGCTTGAAGGAGGAGGTGTCGGCTTGAATGAAAGTCGTGGGATACGGATTCGCGTCGAATGTTCTCGGGATTGATTTGGGGGTTACCGGAGCAGAAGAGACGTTGGCCAAAGGCGCCGCCGCTGCTTTCGGCGGCAAAGAAGCTCCATTGCTGCTGCTACTGCTGCTGCTGGTGGTGCTGGAGTTTGGTGAGGAGGCGTTGGGCGATGGGATCTCTCTGCCCCTTCGATATGCGCAGTTTTCCATGGGATTTTTCTGCTGGAAAAATGGATTAATTTTAGAGATCCAGAGTCTGGTTGTTAGTGTTGTGAGGAAGAGAGGGACAGAGTGAGGACGAAGAAGAAGGTGGATGGGATGCCTTAAAAAACCTCTCTTCTTCTTCTTCTTCTTTCTTCTGCTTCTGCGTCCGGTTCGGTTAAATTATGAATGGCCGGTGAAGAAGAAGAGTTAATGGATGCGGGATTGTGGTGTTTGGGTAAGTGGTGGGCCAGGGAGTGAAGACAGGAACCGGCCTGCCCTTCAAAATGTCATCTTGGAATCTTTTTCGCTTCTTCTCTTCTCATCATTGCGCTGCCGATTCAAAAGCCAGTCCATTGACTTTGCCTTTGTTCACCTGCCGCAGTTTCCTCAAAAAAAAAAATTTAAATTAAATTAAAATTTGTTTACAACTTTACATATCAATCCCGAGTTAATTCCGCTTCACTAAACCCGGTCTAAAAATAATGTAATAAAATAATAAAATATTTTATCTTCGCTTTATTCCTTCCTGATCACTCATTCAATGCCGCCCCTTCATTTTTCAGGCTCATCAGTCATTCAATGCTGCCCGCCTCAGCTCCGGGCTGGGCCTAGGGCAGTTTATTTACTATGCTGGGCTTGGCAATTTAATATTTTGGCAATATAATATTATACCATTGGTGAAATTAAATTAAGTTAATATAAATTATGGTACGTCTATTTTTTCTCTCATCTTTCTAACTTATAGTTAGAGAAGACACTTCTTCAATCTCAGCTCAAAGAATTTGCAACAAGTTCCCGCAGAACCACTTGATCTCCTCCAAGAGATATAGCTCAGGTATAAGGCCTTACAACTCAGTGATCTAAATATCACCTACTTCAGGTTGTTAAGATGTACAACTAAGACTGGGAGAACAGCCCTACCTCAGATCCACAAGAGATCCTACCTCAGAGAGAATGACTCACTTATCTCAGGCACAAAGGCCCTTCAACTCAGTGATCCAAAGATCATCTACCTTAGAAACAAGTGCTCTACAACTCAGTGAGAATTTCTCACCTACCTCAGGCCCTATAGCTCAGTGATCAAATGATCACCTACCTCAGATCCAAACTGGTTCCTACCTCTTATTCACAAATGAATCCTACAATTCAGGCCAAAGCCCTACTCTCAAATTCTCAACGGAATCCTACGTCGGTCAAATCTGCCACACAACTCAGAGCCAAACTTGGATCCTACCTTAGAGCAAGTTTGCTCCTACCACTTAGATACAAAAAGATCCTATAAGGTGAAAATGACTTGTTGAGTTGATTGGACACAAGAGAGATTTCTCTGTGCCAATCATACTGGACTGAGATAGACTCAGCCCAACTTTGACTCCAGGAATATATTTCCTGAGTCTACTTTTTTGGACTAAGAAACCCTTAGCCCTAACTACTTCCACAACAACAAGTATATATTTACTTAAGCTGGAAGTGGCTTGCAGAATACTATTCTGCCCCTTTCTGAACTGAACCTGAAGCTCAGCCCTCTCTTCTTCACAGCACCATAACTTTATCTTCAGGAAAAGCTCTACTGGACCTAAGGAGTTACTGCAGCTAGTTGTTGCTACCTGAGTTGAGAAAATTCCAGCCCCAACTTCTTCACAGCAACAAGAATGTAGATCTTATTTTGGCTTGTGTTGGAAGCAACTTGCAGAATTGCTCTGCTTTCTCTTTATTTCCTAAGCTGGGGAGATTCAGCCTTAACTTTGACTCCTAAGGAATAGTCTCCTGAGACTTCTTTCAAATCACTGCTTCTTCAAGCTATCTTCTCTTTATAGCTTCCAAATAAAGATCTTTAGGATATTGCTTGTTGGAACTGTGAAAGACTACTGAATTTAGATGTATCTGCTTCTCCTTCTTCCTCAAAAAGAAAGCTTTCTGCCTTTGCTGGTGCAGGTGAAAATGACTCCAGCGTACTTGCTTTTGATCCCAGATCCTGTAGCTAGGGTTAGACCTTAACTACTTTCTTTTTCTGAGAGATTAACTCTGAACTTGCTGGAGTTGATGAAGAAGACCACAACTATCATTTTGTTGAGCTTTAAGACCTGCTGATTTGAACTTCGTTCTTCAGCCTCTACAATAATGGCGAGAAAGAAGATGAGGACCAGCTGTCTTTTCCAAAAGCTAATTTCTCCTTCGTCGATCTCGACTTTTCTACTTCACCGATCTACAGCTATTTTGACCCGTGGGCCCCACTGGAATTGACAACTGCAACTTTTCCTTTGCATTAATTGCAGTGTTGTAGGCACGTGTCTACAATTGTCGTGTACTGTAGCTTTCCGCAACAAATTTGAATTTTGTTGACTTATTGACTTTGCTGACGTCACCACCTATGGACTTAGCCAAAATCAAGCATTAGTAGTATAGGCGTTGAGTGAGTAAGCATCACTCAATGCCAAAACACTTAGACAGATTTCTGTCTATCTCTGGCGTTGAGTGAACAAGATTCACTCAACGCTTCTGTCCTTAGCCAATCATTCTGTTACTAAGTGTTGAGTGAGAAACCTTCACTCAACGTCAAAACACTTAGAAAACTTTCTCTGCCATTAGGCGTTGACAGCGTTGAGTCTACTCAACGCTATTTGTCTCTACGCATTGAGAGCATTGAGTCCACTCAACGCCTTTTGCCTTGGCCACTTCCTGTTGCTAGGCATTGAGAGCGTTGATTGTGTCTTCATCACTCAACACTTTTTGCCTTAGCCAACTTTCTATCTCTTGGCGTTGAGTGAGTAAGCTTCACTCAACGCTATATCACTTAGAAATGATTCTAGTCACTTGTCGTTGAGTGAGCAGTCTTCACTCAACGCTTTTGGATTTGGCTATTTTTCCTTCTTGGAAAGCGTTGAGTGTTGCTTGTTCACTCAATGCTTTTAGCATCTTTCAATTATATTGACATGACGTTGAGTGAGTAGACTTCACTCAATGCCTCTGTCCTTACACTGATTCTCAGTTGATTAGGCTTTGAGTGAGCAGCCTTCACTCAATACTTTTGTCCTTGGACAAAATCCTGTGTTGGACACACTATCTCTGACTGACTAAGGTTCATTCAATGCTTTTTATCACATGACGTTGAGTGAGTAAGCTACACTCAACACCTGTAGACTTAGTCAAATATTTACACAGATTTTTTGTGGATTTGACTGACTGAGCAATACTCAACGATTTTGATGATATGGCATTGAGTGAGTGGACTTCACTCAACGCTTGTGGACTTAGACACATTCTTGCTATTTCTTCTTAGGCTTTGCCTATCTCACATCCTTTAGATGTATGGGGTTGAGTGAGTAGACTACATTCAATGAATGTGGCCTTAACCACTTTTCTGTCTAGCCAACAATTAGGCTTAGACTAACCAAGTTATACTCAATGCTTTTACTTACCTGACATTGAGTGAGTAGACTTCACTCAATGCATGTGGACTTAGGCGATTTCCAGCCTATCCAGCATCTTCCCTTGCATCTGGCGTTGAGTGAGCTTGCTTCACTCAACGCATGTGGACTTAACTGAATTCCAATACCTGGCATTGAGTGAGTAAGTTTCACTCAATGCCTGAGGACTTGGGCAAATTCCTGTCTGTCCAGCCAGCATATTTTTGTCCACCTTTCAGCCATGTGACCACCTGTCAAAAACTCTTAGACAATATGTCTAAACTTGTTCCATGGAACATCCTGCGCATGATGAGCTTAAACGACATCAAATACAACTATGCTCTTAGCGTTATTCGTGATATCTCTTCAAATCCAATCCAAGGAACATTGTGGGTAATGGACACAACAAAGACCACTGTTGGTAGAACTCAAGATAAACCAAGCTCTTCTACCAGCAAACTCACCTTCAGTTAGATAGTGGCTGGAATAAATAAGAACAAGGAAGCTGCTCTTCCTTCTGAACAGTCAGCAGCTAAGCAATCTGCCAGACCTACTCAAAAAAAGAAGATACAATATACACGAGTGTTGGTGTTGTGGCAAAGTGGGTCATTTTGCCTTAAATTGCTGGCACAATCCAACTGTGCCTAGAGCTAGTGCTAGTCTTCCTGTCAAAAAGTCTGTAGGAAGACAATTCTTTCTCAGGCTAACCAGAACCAAGGACCCAATAAAAATTGGGTCCTAAGGTAAATTAAACTATGTTTTACAGGATTGTCCAAGTACCCATACCCCTATATGGTACTTGGACAATGGATGTTTCAGGCGCATGACTAGAACAAGGAGCTACTTGAAGGAGTACACTCCAGTGAAAGATTGACCCAAAGTAATCTTTGTTGGTTCAGACATAGGAGTTACTAGAGTCAATGATAAGATTACCAATGATATAGTCTCCATCTCAGTAGTGGCTTATGTTAAAGTATTGCAACACAACCTAATAAGCATAAGCCAACTCTGTGATCTTGGCTATATCATTGTATTCCACAAGGATGAGTGCCAAATTAAGAGGTCAAGTGACCAAGAGGTCATCTTGACAAGCACTAGGAGTGGAAATATTTATTGTCTAAACCTTTTAAGTTTAAGCAAAGACTCCCCTATATGTTTAGTTGCAAATGAGGAAATCTCATACTGCGTACAATGGCACAAGAGCCTAGATCATTTAAACTATAACACCATTGATAAGTTATTTAGTGAAGAATTAGTGAGAAATAGTCCTAAGATGAAATGCATAAAGGAAAGTATTTGTTCAACATGCCAAAAGGGCAAGCAGACTAATGCCTCTTTCAAAAGCATTAGGACTAACTATTTTGTAAGGTGCTTATACCTTTTTGCGTATGGACTTGTTTGGTCCTATGTCTGTTCATAGTCTAGGTAGGAAAGTCTACACCCTTGTCGCTGTTGATAACTTCTCTAGGTTTGCTTGAGTTTTCTTTCTTCAGAAAAAGTCTGAAACCATTGATATCTTCAGGACCTTTATTAAGCAAGTTCAGAATGAATTAGACAGTACTGTAATCAAAATCAGAAGTGACCATGGAACTGAATTCCAGTCTGAAAGCATGACAAGATTATATGAAGAGCAGAGGATTCATCAAGAATTTTTTTCTCCAAGAACACCCCAACATAATAGGATAGCTGAGAGAAAAAAATAGAACTCTCATTGAAGCTGGCAGGACACTGCTAAGTGACACATCTTTCCCATACTATTTTTGGACTGAGGTAGTAAATACTGCATGTCATGTACTAAATAGAGCTTCCATCACCAAGAGTCACAAGAAGACTTCATATGAGATCATGAAGGGCAGAAAACCAAACCTGGCCTACTCCAGGATCCTTGGTAGCAAATGTTATGTGTTTAATAATGTGAAGTCTTATTTGATTAAGTTTGTTGTCAAATCCTATGATGTGATATTTGTTGGGTACAACAATCATAGCAAGAATTATAGGATCTACAACTTGAAAAATCAAGTTGTGTAAGAGTCCATAAATGTTGTGTTTGATGAATCTACTATGATTAATAGTGAGCTACCAAGCTCCTCATCTAGCCCTACAGGTATATAATTGGTGATGGACAAGTTGTCCATCAAGGAAGCTCCTCCTGCTGCCCAAGTTGAAGATGAAGGAGTGTGTATTCCAGAAGAAGGGCAAAGATCACATGATGTGGATGAAGAACAACAAGCTCGAGCCACTGAAGCTCAAGATGCTGAAGGAAGAATGCCCCCAATAGTTAGGTATCTAAGAGATCATCCAAGAGACCAAATAATTGGTGATGCTCATCAATGAGTTATAATCAGGAGAAGAAGTCTCAACACAACCATGTATTTAAGCTTCCTGCCACAAGTTGAGTCCAAAAGATTTGAAGAGGCCAACATAGGCTAGTTTTGGATTATGGCAATGCAAGAAGAACTGAACCAGTTCAAAAGATGTAAGGTCTGGAAGCTGGTTCCCAGATCATAAGAACATAATGTCATTGGAACTAAGTGGATCTACAGGAACAAGCTTGATGAAAATGACATTATAATCAAGAACAAAGCTAGATTGGTGGCTAAGGGATATAGATAAGAAGAAGGTATTGATTTTGATCAAACCTTTGCCCCAGTAGCTAGGCTAGAAGCCATCAGACTGTTCCTTGTATATGCTGCACATAAGGGACTCAAAGTATATTAGATGGATATGAAGTTAGCCTTCCTGAATGGTGACTTAAGGGAAGAAGTCTATGTTGAGAAGCCATCAGGTTTTGTTGTTCCTAACTCTCCTGATTATGTTTATAAACTTAGGAAAGCCTTGTATGGATTGAAGCAAACCCCTAGGGCATGTTATGAGTCCATGTCTAGCTTTCGCATTGAGAATAAATTCTCAAGGAAAAAGATAGACATGACTTTATTTCGAAGGAAATTTAAGGGCAAGATCATCCTAGTCCAAATTTATGTAGATGACATAATTTTTGGGTCTACCGATGATAACCTTTGCAAGAAGTTTGCCAAACTTATGCAAGTGAAGTTTGAGATGAGCAGTATGAGTGAGCTTAATTACTTTTTGGGCCTCCAAGTAAGACATAGTGAAGATGGATTGTCTATCTCACAGTATACGTTCACTAAGGAGTTAATTAAAAAGTTTGGAATAGAGAGTGCCTCCACTATGAAAACTCCCATGAAGTCAAGTATGTCAATAGACAAGGATGAGATAAGAAAGCCTGTTAATGAAACCTTGTATATATGCATAATTGGCTTCCTATTATATCTGACTGCAAGTAGGCCGGACATCATATATGCTACATGTGTTTGTGCTAAATATCAAGCTAGCCCTAAGGAGTCTCACTACTCTACTGCTAAGAGAATTTTGAGATATCTTAAGGGCACACTAGATCTTAGCCTATGATACCCTAGGAATAGGGATTTTGAACTAACTAGCTATTCAGATGCAGATTTTATAGGTTGTAGAGAGTACATGAAAAACACAACATGCACCTATTAGTTATTAGGAGGAAGACTTGTGTCTGGAGCAGGAAGAAGCAGACAAGTATGGCTATTTCAATAGCTGAGTTAGAGTATATATCAGCAGGAAGTTGCTGTGCACAGTTGCTGTGGATCCAACATCAGCTCCAGGACTACAACATCAAGATAAGTAACACCCCCATTTACTGTGATTAAACTAGTGCAATCTCCATTGCTAGGAATCATGTCTCTCATAGCAGGACTAAACATATTGAGATTATGTATCATTTTATTAGGGAGTATATGGAGAAGGAAGATATTAGTCTTGAATTTGTCCCTATAGACAAATAAGTGGCTGACATCTTCACTAAGCCACTAGATGAAGCTAAATTCAACTCCTTCAAATTTAAATTGGGTATGTTGGATCTAGTTAAGCTTTGGTAGCTCTCTATAGTATATTATGCTTGTCTTATTGCAGGTAGAGCAATTTCTGCATGACAGTAAAAGAGAATTAGACTAAGTATAAAAGCGTCGAGAGTGATGAGTACATAGTCTCTAGCATTGATTGCATTGAGTTCATGTAACACCCCTTATCCGTCGCATAACATATTACAGTAGGTCTGACCGGGGCCCGACGCCATATACTACAGACAGACCGAGTGGTTACTCAATGGAATACCATCGAACTAATTACCAACGTCCTACACAGAGTCATTCTAGCGGAGGCAATTATTAAAAGTTACAAATTAAAGAATCCAGCCACAAGCATGAATGTCTACTACAAAACCCAATAGGAATGAAGTACAATACACCAGTACAATGGCCGCACACAGGCCGGTCACACATGAAAAAACAAGAAAACACTCAAAATTTGGTCGTCGAGGGCCGGCTCAGCAACATGGGCTTTTGCCCGCTATTTACCGCTTGGTCCTGTATCACCTCCAAGCAACAATCCACCGTAATGGTGGCAAACAAAGGCAACGGTCAGCTATGCTGACCAAATTATAACGATCCCGCCCCCAAACTCGGGGCGGCGATGCTCCTTCCCTGCACTTTATTAGCATAACCAAGCATTATATAGTAATAACACTACATCACAGGCGTAGGCACGCACTACCACACACCCCGTGCTCTCAGGGCACATTCTCGGTGAACCCAGTCAAAACCGCGGTCCCACCACCGCCACTTGGACGGCATAAAAAGTGAGCATTTGAGTCTTTTAGGCAGAAGTTGTGACACTTAAAATCATCAACAGCCTATAGGCAGAAGTCATGACACTTAAAATCATCAACAACCAAAGACCCGACCTCTATGCTCTCGGTAGGCCTCAAAGACCGAACAATATAGAGTAGGAACGGTTTCACTCAACCCGTTGCTCACTTTCCACGATAATTAAAATCATCAGCATGGGTTAAGCTTCCCCGAAGCCCGTGAATCGAACACACAAAATTACATAACCCAGTTATGTACAAGTTGGCTCCCAGGCCACCAAGACGACAGAATCGTGCATCTGCCCAGTTTTCCGGGTGCACCTCGAGGTTAGCCCCCAAGGCTCCCTGCTGCAATCTACCGCGTAGAAAACCAAAAAAATAAACATTTGTGCGGAGTCTTCTTGGGCCATTCAAGCAATGCAACATCACCGATCCAGACCAACTTGTCCGGGTAGGATTCACACATCATGCCTATATTCGTTCTCGATTACGGAATCCACATGTACATAACGGGGAATATTCATGTCTACCCGAAGGAACGCCTCAACTCAATGCAAACTCGCGAGAGCGGGCTTCCTATATAGAGGAAAAGAGGACTTCACATGTCCTAGGATGAGAATCGTTACCCTAGAGTTTTTCCTTGGCGCCATGGAAATGTATGCAGATGAAAAGCACTCCAATCTACTTGCCTCCGTAGATCCGAAGTCGGCTCACGATTTGGAGCTCCGAAGCTCCGCCGGTGACCGGATCTAACCTCCTTTCTTCTTCCATGCTCTCCCCTCTCTCTAGACTTTAGAAAGAGACTAAGTGAAGGAAATGAGGTATTTGAAACCCTATTCCCGGGTATATCCCAGCAGGAACAGCCCCTAGCCGTCGGATCCCAAAATAAGGAAACGAACGGTCACGATTCGGAGCTGAAAAGCAAAACCTGGGCCGAACACGGCCTGCAACACGCCCATGTCCAGGGCCGTGTCCCCCATTCGCCGTCGAAATCAACGCGTCTCGAAAAACACACGGGCACCCGACACGCCCGTCTTCAACCTGATACGCCCGTGTCAGCCAGTACACGCCCGTGTTCCCGGGCGTGTTCCTCCATCGACACAGGACCAACACCAACCCGAGACACACACGGGTCATGGAAACGCTCGTGTCCTATTTGACACGCCCGTGTCAAACCCGAACACGCCTGGGCTCCAGGCCGTGTGCACTGTCTCGACACTTCATCTCGACACTTCGTCGATCACCTGATACGGCCTTGGACACGCCCGTGTCCTAGGCCGTGTTCCCTGTCTCGACACATCGTCAAGCGAAAATGTCAACTTCCTAGGCAGATCGTCGACACGAGCTCGACACGCCCTGGGAAACGCCCATGTCTCAGGCCATGTTCGCTGCTCGATGATTGTCGACTCCAAAATCCGTCGACCTCTCGGCCAAATCGTCGACCCAAACACGACACGCCCTGGGACACGCCCATGTCCCAGGACGTGTGCCCCCTGCCAAATTCCAAACTTGGCTCAAAACGCCTCTCGTCGCTCTTTTGAGTGTCGGGGCGTTACAACTCTCTCGCTCTTAAAAGAATTTCATCCTCGAAATTACATAAAGGAAAGAAACATAAAACGTAAACGGTACCTGAGTGGAATAACTCCGTGTACTGCTCAAGCGTGGTATGCTCTCGCTTCCAAGAGAGCTATTCCCGACCGCAATTGTCCCAATGTACCTTGACCATCCTGATCTCTTTATTGCGTAACCGCTTCACTTCTAAGTCCTCAATACGAGTGGGCTTGACCTTCATCATCAACCCATTCTTGACCGGCACTTGATCCACCACGATCACATGCGAAGGATCTTGCACCGCCTTCCATAGTACCGATATATGGAATACATCATGTAGACCACTAAGCTCCACTGATAGCTTCAAACGATAAGATGCTTCACCAATCCACTCCAGAACCTCAAACGGTCCAAGGAACCTCGGGCTTAGCTTCTTTAAGCGCTGCACCCACGAGACACCCTTGAACGACTTGATCTTCAAGTACACCCAGTCACCAACAACGAACTCCACGTTCCGGTGCTTGGCATTATAGTACTTAGCCTGACGGTCTTCAGTGATTAGCAACCTTTCCTGAATCGTTCGAACCAATGACGTAGCATCTTCCACCTCTTGGCGTTTGTATAACTTTGACTCACCCGTTTCCAACCAAGACAACGACGTGCAACATCTTCTACCATAAAGTGCCTCGAAGGGCGCCATTTGTATGCTCGCCTAGTAGCTATTGATGTACGCGAACTCCACCAAGTATAAGTGGTCCTCCCATTGCTTTCCAAAATCCAGGATGCACATGCGAAGCATGTCTTCCATTGTCCTATTGAACCTCTCGGTCTGCCCATCCGTTTGCGGATGAAAGACTGTGCTGAAATTTAGTTTGTTCCCAACATCTACTGCACCAACCTCCAATCATTGGATGTGAACCGCCCATCTCGGTCACTCACGATGTCGTACTATGTTATCCACATATAACTTCGCCAGTTTATCCACAGGATCATCCTTCTTATGCGGAATGAAGTGCGACACCTTCGTTAGACGATCTAGGACCACCCAAATGGTGTCGTTCCCTTTTTGCGACCATGGCGACCCGTACACCAAGTCCATAATAATGTCATCAAACTTCCACTCCAGAAGCAGGCAAGGACTTCAAGAATCCTCCCGACTTTTGGCATTCGGCCTTCACCAAGGCGCAAGTCTGACACTTTGCCACGTACAGTGCCACATCCTTCTTCAGTCCTGGCCACCAGAACAATTTCTTCACATCGCGGTACATCTTTGTGCTCCCCGGGCAAATCGTGTACTTGGTATGATGCGCCTCGTACAACAATTCCACCCACAAAGTGCCCACATTTGGGACGCACAGACGATCGTCTTTCTAGAGCAATCCATAACAACCTCATATTGGGAATTTAACCCATCCAGAGCCTCAACCATGATTTGCTTCATACTGACATCCATATCCAAAGCGTGTCGAATCCGATCAGCCAGGTCATACTGAACTTCCGTCCAGTTCAATAGCACTTCAGCACTCGACTGCTTGTCTACACAAGATATCTCCAACTCCTCCAACTCCCGAACCAACCGCTCGTCATGGACCGACGGCCAAATGGCTTGAGCTAGGGCCCTGCGACTCAACGCGTCGGCAACTGTATTACCTTTACCAGGCACGTAATGGATCTTGAAAGTATAGTCCCTCAGGAACATCATCCATCTATGTTGCCGCATGTTTAGATCCTTCTGATGCAACAAATATTTCAGGCCTTTATGGTTGGTATAAATATCGACCCTTACCCCATACAAGTAGTGTCTCCACAGGTTCAAGGCAAAAATCACGGCCGCGAACTCCAAGTCATGGACCGAATAATTCCTCTCGTGCACTTTCAGCTGTCTCGAGCCATACGCGATCACACTTCCGTGTTGTAGTAGCACACAACCAAAGACATTGCCTGAATCATCGCTATAGATTTCAAAGCCTTCAGTCCCATTTGGCGAACTCAGCACAGGCGTCGTGGTCAACCGACACTTCTACTCCTCAAAAGCTCGCGCGCACTCCGGCGTCCAAACGAACTTCTGCTCCTTCCCCGTCAAAGTAGTGAGGGGTAACGCTATCCGCGAGAAGTTCTCCACGAAGCGCCTGTAATAGCCAGCAAGCCCCAAAAAGCTCCGGACTTCTGCTACCGTAGAAAGCACAGGCCACTCCCGTATCACAACAATCTTCGTCGGATCCACCGCAATGCCCTCTCCACTTACTATATGACCAAGGAACGCCAATGAGGATAACCAAAACTCGCATTTGGAGAACTTGGCGTACAATTGATTCCTCCTCAGCATCTCCAGCACCAAATGCAGATGCTTAAAGTGATCCTCCTCACTTTGCGAGTACACCAAAATATCGTCGATGAAGACGATCACAAAATGGTCCAAGTACTCCCTGAAAATCCTGTTCATCAAATCCATGAACACCGACGACGCATTAGTCAGCCCAAACGACATGACTGTAAACTCGTAATGCTCGTATCTTGTACTGAATGCTTTCTTAGGGATTGTTGGGTATTGTATCCACAATGTACCTGATTTGAAGAAGCCCCTGGACAAGCTAAGGTCAATAGACTATGTATTTGATAAACTCTTTCAAGTTGTGCTTGCAGTTCCTACACGCTAAGTGCACACCAATATCAGGGTGCAGTAGGTCAATATACACGGGTCTGCACGACGTAATCCCTCGTTGAGCAGATCAGTGTGTTGGCCTACGTGTACTCTCTCTATTGGAGTGCATTTACTTTCAAGTACTGGACCGTTCATATGCAAGAGAAGACAAGGAGCATGGATGGGTCAAGGAGCAGCTCCTGGGTGGAAGACGAAAATTCGTCTAAGGAAAATTCGACGAGAATCACCAAGTGATTCTCGCCGAATCGACGAGAATCATTAGTGATTCTCGCCGACTCCTTCTGGCTACCTCAAAACGGTGCCAAGTAAGATTCGCGAGAATCACTAGTGATTCTCGCCGAACCAGTGGTTAAGCAGCTCATGAATACCAAGTGAAAATCGTTGAGAATCAATAAGTGATTCGGCGAGAATCACAAATGATTCTTGACGAATCGTCGAGAATCACGTGGTGATTCTCGCCGATTCGTCGAGAATCGCTTGCGATTCTCGCCGATTTTCACTTAGCGTTTTCTCGGGATGCTGCTGGACCGGATTCTGCCAATGGACTATTTTGAACCGATTTTCGGGATCTTTCTTGTGGGTCCCACAATGGTCAAATTAGTTGTATCTACAGTATATATATACAGGTATTTTGCACTGTAGATACACAGAAAAAAGCCGAGCAAAAACCTAAACCTAAAATCGCGATCAGATCTCCGCCGCCGCCGTCTCGCTCGAGCTTGTTGGTCGCCGTCAACGATCGGGATTCCTTGGTGATCTCCGGCGACAGAAGCGTAGCAAAGCTTGAGTCTCACGTGTCTATCCAGAGATCTCTTGTCTCTCGATTTGTTGACCGGGAAAAACTCCCCCGTCCGAATCGATCGAGACGACCGATCCTAGAGTGACCGTTGGTAGACCTAGTTTGCTTCGCAATGAAGTTTGGATCTCAAAGTACTGCAGCAGCGCACCTTCATTGCCGCCGATTCCGAACCAAGCCGCCGCTCGGATTGCCGCTGCCGGTTCCGGGAGATCCTCTCCAAGAGAGACCAAGGTTGTAGACTCTTCATCGACTTCAAGAACACGTCGTCGAACGAAGAGGAACACCGTAGTCTCCAAAAGAAGTTTGTATCACGTGTCCATTCTATATTTAATTTTGTTGTAAAGGAACTTTTGTTCCGTGTTGTAAGGGTTGGGTGCAACCCGTTTTGTGGGAGTGTTGACTCTCACGTGTGGAAGGGCTCCTTCTGTTAGTGCAGGGATTGGATTTCAATCCCGTTGGAGAAGTGACCGAGTCGTCACTTGTTGGGGAGATAGGTCGAAGGGGGAAAGTGGATGTACCCAAGTCGGGGAACCACTATAAATTTCTTGTGGTTTCTGTGTGCTGTGCTGTTTATCTTTATTGTGCAGGTACTATTATAAATTCTGCAAAAGCGCTACACGTCACCTATCCCCCCCCATAGGTGCACATAGTTGACACTAGGTGGACTTTCAAGTGGTATCAGAGGGAGGCTACTCATCAAAAAGGTTAACACCTTGAGTAGAATCCTGCCACTAGTGTCAACAAGGAGACATACATCTACTATGGACGGGCTCAAGTACTCCGGCAAGATCCCAGTGTGCAACAGGCTCAACTTTCCTATCTGGAAGGAAAGGATCAGGTTCTACATGGAAGCAGTGGATCCTCGACTTTTCATGATCGTGCTGGAGGGACCTTATGTCCCCACTAAGGCCTCCACCATTGATCCCACCAAGAAAGTGCCGAAGACACTCTCTGAAATGGACAAGGACGAGATGGTGCTAGTGGGCCTTGACATGAAGGCAAGAAACATCCTGGTCAGCATAGTTGATGACTCTATGATGCAGAACTTCAGCAACTGCAGGACAGGTCAGGAGATCTGGCAGTGCCTGATCATCCTAATGGAGGGCACATATGAAGTGAGGGATGATCGGAGATCCCTCCTGAACCAGAAGTATGAGGCCTTCAGACAAGGGCCGAAGGAAGAGATCGGAGTCACCTACGAGAACTTCCTAAAGATTGTCAACGCCCTCAAGGGGTACGGAAGAGTGTTCACTAATGGTGAACTCAATGATAAATTCCTTAGGTCCCTTACTAAGGAATGAGACACAAAGATCTGCGCCATCAGAGAATTTGGCAGACTGGCAGAAACTGATCCACAAATTCTGTTTGGGAAGCTGATGTCCTATGAGCTTCAGCTAAACACCAGGAAAGCTGAGGAAGAAGCAGAAAAGGCTGCTGCAAAAGAAAAGACTGTGGCTCTAAAAGCCAGTCACTCCAGAAAAGGCAAGGGTACGATGTCGTACCATGCCAGGAAAAAGGATGAGGAGGAGGACTCCGAGCCATGCTCTTCCAGCTCAGAGCTGTCGGAGGAGGATTTCTCCCTCATCACTCGAGAGTTCAAGAAGTTCCTCAAGATGAGGAATCAAAGAAAGAGAGACGGCTCCTCCTCCAGGATTCAGAAGAAAAACTACTCTTCTGACAGGTATGCATCTAGACCGAACAAACATCGCTCCTCTGACATTATCTGCTTTGGATGCAACAAGCCAGGACACGTCGTGGCCGACTGCTATCAAGGCAAGAGGGAAAAAGGGAAAGAAGAGGAGCACAAGTCCTCTAGAGACAAGAAGAAGGAGCGAAGCTACATCGCTAAACGGCCAAAGACACTGAGTGAGTCTGACTCCTCAGACTCGAGTGATGATGAGGAAGCTTACTTCGGGCTGGTGGGTCGCTCGGACTCAGAAGGTGAATGCCCCCCATTTACTGGGAAGGTAAAAGCTCACACCCCTCTCTCCGACTCCGACTCTGATCCTGAGTCTCAGGATGATGAACCTGAGGATGGCCCTTCGGCCCGTGAAGCTGAGCTCCTCGAGAAGTATGAGCTTCTGCTCAACACTTTCGATGAGTGCCGTAAGAAACTGAAAGCTGAGAAGAAGGAAGTAAAATTCCTTAAGGGTGAGTGTGTATCCCTAAGGGAAGAGGTCACTAGTTTGATTTCTCTCCGACAGGAACACCTTGACCTGACTTCAAAGCATTCAGAGTCTTTGAAGCTCCTTGATCTAAAGCAGGAGGAAGTCGACAAGTTGGAAGAACTACTTGCGGCAGAAAAGAAGATCGTCAAGAGCTTCTCCATGCCAAAAACAGTTCTTCCAGTCGTTGATACCTTCTCTGCTCAGGCCAAAGGAGCTGGCTTGGGGCATATAGGGGTATCTGGTTCTTCATCTAGGAGAAACAAGAACCAGAGGAAGAATAAGGCCGCCAAGAAGGCCTCTGCTGATGAAAAGGGTAAGGCTCCTCTTAGTCCTGTTGCATTCAGAAAGCCTGGCTTTCCTTGCAACCAACATGACTTTGAGTCAACATTTGGGCATCATTTCTGGCCCTCGGTTGCAAAGCCAAAGAGCCGGTATGACGGTTGGAACTTTCCCCCGAACTTTGGTGAGAGTGCCTTCAAGGCACCTTATGAGGAAATCCACATAGGAAATTATGGTTCGTTCTCTAGCGGCCATAATGGAAAGCAGGCACCAAAAGCCAAACCTGTTATACAGAAGGTGACAAAGTCATGTGACTGTTGTCACCATGAGGCCTCCACCTCCAGATCTAAGGCCCCAGCTGTACCCAACGTTCCCAGGGTAAGGCAGGAGCCTAGGAAGAGATACAACAGGTTCGACTGTTGGTGTTGTGGCAAAGTCGGTCACTTTGCCGTGGATTGTTGGTTTAATCCAAGGTACTACGAGACTCCCCATGTTAGCAATGCGAGGCCGACCACTCGTAGGGTTAACCATCCGAGGGGGAGTGTGCTAACCAGGAATCTAGGACCCAAGTTCGATTGGGTTCCTAAGGCAAATTAATTTTGTTTTGCAGGAATGTCCAAAGGCCACCAAAACGCCGATCTGGTATTTGGACAGTGGATGCTCCCGGCATATGACTGGGACTAGAAGCCTGCTACGTGATTACACTCCAGTCGAGAATGGACCCAAAGTCATCTTCGGAGGGTCAGATCGAGGAGTCACCAGGGGTTACGGTATGATTTCCAACGGTATAATCTCTATCACCGACGTGGCTTATGTTGAAGGGTTAAACCATAACCTGATCAGTGTAAGTCAGTTATGTGACAAAGGTTATGACGTTAAGTTCTGCAAGGATAAATGTCTGATAATTTCACGTACCTCTTCTGAGACGGTATTATCAGGCATTAGGAGCAGAAATATCTTCTGCTTAGATTTTCTCAGTATAGATTCATCTACCCCCGTATGCCTTGTGGCTACAGGCATTGCATCTTTTTGTGAACAATGACACAAGAGATTGGCACATATTAATTTCAAGACAATTAGTATGCTATTTTCTAAGAACTTAGTAAGAGATGCTCCCAGTATCAAGTGCATCAAAGATAGCCCCTGTCCTGCATGCCAGATGGGCAAACAGACTCGGGCTACCTTTAAGAGCATTGCAGACAAAGACTCTTCCCGATGTCTTTACCTGTTACATATGGACTTGTTTGGTCCAATGCAAGTTCGTAGCTTGGGAGGTAAGTCATATACGGTAGTGATAGTTGATGATCACTCTCGGTTTACATGGGTGTTCTTTTTGAAACAAAAGTCAGATACTTTTGACATCTTCACTAATTTTGTCAAGCAGGTTCAGAACGAATTTAACTGCTCCGTGGTCAAAATCAGAAGTGACCATGGAATAGAATTCGAATCTGGTGCTATGACAGAATTTTGTGAAGAACAAGGTATCTTTCATGAGTTTTCCTCCCCACACACTCCTCAACAAAATGGAGTTGTGGAGAGGAGAAATAGAACTCTCATTGAAGCCTGCACGACAATGTTGAAAGACGCTTCTCTTCCGGAATACTTCTGGGCAGAGGCTGTCAATACAGCTTGTCATGCACAAAATCGAGCATTGATCAACAAGCATCATCGTAAGACGCCCTACGAGCTACTGAAAGGCAGGAAACCAACCATGTCCTACTTAAGGATTTTTGGTTGCAGATGCTATGTACTAAATAATGGGAAGTACCCGCGTACTAAATTCGGTGAAAAATGCTTCGAAGGCATATTCATGGGCTACAGTTCCCATAGTCGGGCATATAAGGTCTTCAATAAGAAAACCCTAGTGGTAGAAGAATCAATAAATGTTGTATTTGATGAAGGAAGTTTGCTTAACAGCAATTCTTCCAGTAGTATTCTTGAAGATGCAGGTGCTCGACTTGAACAGCTGAGTCTGGATGAGACCGCTAAAGATGACGCTCCTCAGTACGTCAAAGTTTCCACCTCCACGTCATCTGAAGCTGTTGACGATCAAAATGGAACAAATATCTTAGAAGAAGGAGAAGCCCAAGAAGTAATCGAATCTCCAGACACCAGACTTCTTGAGCTCCGGCACGTGAGGGATCATCCTAGAGATCAGATCATCGGAGATCCTCGTGTCGGTGTCAGAACTCGAAGAGGTACTATTAACGAAGTATTGCATCTCAGCTTCCTGTCACAGGTTGAGCCAAAGAAGTTCGACGAGGCGAACAAGGATGCGGCATGGATTCTGGCCATGCAAGAGGAACTACATCAATTCGAACGTTGCAATGTTTGGACTCTGGTTCCCAGTCCATACAAGCAGAATGTGATTGGCACGAAGTGGATCTTCAGAAACAAGCTGGATGAACATGGTGTCATCGTAAAGAACAAGGCCAGGCTGGTGGCTCAAGGTTACAGACAGGAGGAAGGGATTGACTTCGACCAGACCTTCGCACCAGTAGCAAGGCTCGAGGCAATCAGGTTGTTCCTGGCGTATGCTTCACACAAAGGATTCACAGTCTATCAAATGGATGTGAAATCGGCATTCCTGAACGGAGACCTGAAAGAGGAAGTATACGTCGCTCAACCCCCAGGTTTTGTCGACCCTACTTATCCCAATCATGTTTATTTTCTTAATAAGGCCTTATATGGGTTGAAACAAGCTCCACGAGCTTGGTATGAGACTTTATCTAGTTTTCTTCTTGAGAACAAGTTCTCCAGAGGTAAAATAGATAAAACATTGTTTCTTAGGGAAGTCAAAGGCAAGATTTTGCTGGTGCAAATCTATGTCGATGACATAATATTCGGCTCAACGGACAACAATCTTTGCAAAAAGTTTTCTAAACTTATGCAAGGAAAGTTTGAAATGAGCAGTATGGGAGAGCTCAAGTATTTCTTAGGACTTCAAGTGAAACAGTCTGAGGATGGAATCTTCATCTCTCAGACGAAGTTCACAAATGAACTCCTTAAGAAATTCGGTATGGAGAGTGCAACCTCTATGAGGACTCCAATAGGATCCACCATGTCTCTGGATAAGGATGAGAAAGGTAAACCTTTCGATGAAACCAAATACAGAAGCATCATTGGATCCCTGCTCTACCTTACTGCCAGTAGACCGGATATTATGTTCTCCACATGTGTCTGTGCCAGATATCAGGTGAACACTAAGGAATCTCACCATGTCACTGCAAAGCGAATTCTAAGATACCTTAAAGGTACTCCTAATCTTGGCTTGTGGTACCCGCGAAACAATGATGTCGAGCTAATAGGCTTTTCAGATGCTGATTTTACAGGGAGTAGGGATGACAGGAAAAACACTTCCGGGACGAGTCAATTCCTCGGAAGAAGGCTTATCTCATGGAACAGCAAGAAGCAGAACTGTGTGGCTACCTCCACAGCAGAATCTGAGTACATCTCAGCAGGCAGCTGTTGCGCACAACTCCTATGGATCAGAAACTAGTTAGCCGACTACAACCTTCAGTTCAAGGAAGTTCCAATGTACTGCGACTCCTCCAATGTAATTGCCATTGCCAACAATCCTGTCTCACACAGCAGAACGAAGCATATTGAAGTACGCTACCACTTCATTCGGGAGCACGTGGAGAACAAGGACATCTCTCTTTGTTATGTCCCCACGGACAAGCAGATTGCTAATATATTCACAAAGCCCTTAGATGAGGCCAAGTTCAATCTTTTCAAGACTGAATTGGGGATGCTCAATTATGAGGAATGAAGACTACAGAAGCTCCAGGCTCATGCACGATATAAGGGGGAGCAAGGAAATCAAGTGTGAGCACGGACGCAAGAACTGAGGGGGAGCAAGGGGTCAAATGCTACCGCCCCGATTTGCAGAAGCCGAAAAGGGGGAAATTACCCTCTTGGCCAAGGCTAAGGTGGCTCCAAGCTTGCTCCCAAGAAATTTGTATTGGTATGGGATGACTCAACTCAATGTTAAGTTTATGGTTTTCATTCCCATTTGCTCTATTCACCTTAGCTTGTAGGGTTTAGGCTTCTTCAAATAGGGGGAGATTGTTGGGTATTGTATCCACAATGTACCTGATTTGAAGAAGCCCCTGGACAAGCTAAGGTCAATAGAATATGTATTTGATAAACTCTTTCAAGTTGTGCTTGCAGTTCCTACACGCTAAGTGCACACCAATGTCAGGGTGCAGTAGGTCAATATACACGGGTCTGCACGACGTAATCCCTCGTTGAGCAGATCAGTGTGTTAGCCTACGTGTACTCTCTCTATTGGAGTGCATTTACTTTCAAGTACAGGACCGTTCATATGCAAGAGAAGACAAGGAGCATGGATGGGTCAAGGAGCAGCTCCTGGGTGGAAGACGAAAATTCGTCTAAGGAAAATTCGACGAGAATCACCAAGTGATTCTCGCCGATTCGGCGAGAATCACTAGTGATTCTCGCCGACTCCTTCTGGCTACCTCAAAACAGTGCCAAGTAAGATTCGGCGAGAATCACTAGTGATTCTCGCCGAACCAGTGGTTAAGCAGCTCATGAATACCAAGTGAAAATCGTTGAGAATCAATAAGTGATTCGGCGAGAATCATAAACGATTATCGACGAATCGTCGAGAATCACGTGGTGATTCTCGCCGATTCGTCGAGAATCGCCTGCGATTCTCGCCGATTTTCACTTAGCGTTTTCTCGGGATGCTGCTGGACCGGATTCTGCCAATGGACTATTTTGAACCGGTTTTCGGGATCTTTCTTGTGGGTCCCACAACGGTCAAATTAGTTGTATCTACAGTATATATATACGGGTATTTTGCACTATAGATACACAGAAAAAAGCCGAGCAAAAACCTAAACCTAAAATCGCGATCAGATCTCCGCCGCCGCCGTCTCGCTCGAGCTTGTTGGTCGCCGTCAACGATCGGGATTCCTTGGTGATCTCCGGCGACAGAAGCGTAGCAAAGCTTGAGTCTCACGTGTCTATCCAGAGATCTCTTGTCTCTCGATTTGTTGACCGGGAAAAACTCCCCCGTCCGAATCGATCGAGACGACCGATCCTAGAGTGACCGTTGGTAGACCTAGTTTGCTTCGCAACGAAGTTTGGATCTCAAAGTACTGCAGCAGCGCACCTTCGTTGCCGCCGATTCCGAACCAAGCCGCCGCTCGGATTGCCGCCGCCGGTTCTGGGAGATCCTCTCCAAGAGAGACCAAGGTTGTAGACTCTTCATCGACTTCAAGAACACGTCGTCGAACGAAGAGGAACACCGTAGTCTCCAAAAGAAGTTTGTATCACGTGTACATTCTATATTTAATTTTGTTGTAAATGAACTTTTGTTCCGTGTTGTAAGGGTTGGGTGCAACCCGTTTTGTGGGAGTGTTGACTCTCACGTGTGGAAGGGCTCCTTCCGTTAGTGCAGGGATTGGATTTCAATCCCGTTGGAGAAGTGACCGAGTCGTCCCTTGTTGGGGAGATAGGTCGAAGGGGGAAAGTGGATGTACCCAAGTCGGGGAACCACTATAAATTTCCTGTGGTTTCTGTGTGCTGTGCTGTTTATCTTTATTGTGCAGGTACTATTATAAATTCCGCAAAAGCGCTACACGTCACCTATCCCCCCCATAGGTGCACATAGTTGACACTAGGTGGACTTTCAGGGATATCACTCTCCCTTATTCTCAGATGATAGTAACCAGACTTAAGATCCAACTATGAGTACATCGTCGACCCGACCAACTGATCAAACAGATCATCAATCCTCGGGATCGGGTACTTGTTCTTCTCCGTTAGCTTGTTCAACTCTTGATAATCAATACAAAGTCTCAAGCTTCCGTCCTTCTTCTTCACAAAAAGGACCAGTGCGTGCCAAGGCGACGAACTTGGACGCTCACAATCTTGCTCCAACAACTCTTGAAGTTGCACCTTCAGCTCCGCCATCTCCTTAGATGCTAGCCGATACAAAGAGCGTAACACCGATTTGGCATCACACCGAACCGCCTTAACCATCTGAAGAGCATACATCAACGTCATGCTCGACCCCTTTCAAGCCTACAAATGTCGTCTCACGACCAGTTTCCCAACTTGACTTCCTTGCGATAGTAACGACGCTTGTGAGTCAAACTCTTGACTCCCAATCTGCACCTAAATGCAACAGATTCTACTCGCGTGCATTGAGCATCATTAAACAACAGCGCATCCAATTTGTCTTTTTCCATCGAAGGAGGTACTCCGACGCGCAATACGAATCCTATGGTTATGCAAAGCTCCCTAAGCGAACGGTGCTCTCACCGAATTAATCGAAAATCAGAACAAAGCTTAGCACAAACAGTTCTAAGCTAACATGCACAAAGGCAACAAGTATTTAAAGCTAAACTGCTATAACTTTAAGTCGTACCTATCATCATGACAGCGTGCTTCTTCTCGGACTTGGGACGTCCGCTCCAGCAGTCTCGGGCAAAGTCCCCCGACTTTCGACAATTAAAGTATGCGCTTGGGGTTCGACCCGTAGTCACCCCAGAAGCACCAGAAGAAGGAGCTAGACCTGAATTACTAGCCTTCTTATACCACCTACGATAACCAGACTTGGAGGAGTTTGGCATTTTGAACTCTGTCTTTTGCATATCCAAGTCTTTGATTCCTTGGATTCGATTCAGATCTCTGGCACTTTGTCCTATACCTGCTCCTTACATAGCTTTCTTTAACTTCAGAGCACCATTCCGACAATCTCGAGCAAAGTGCCCTTCCTTGCCACAAGAATGACAATTGTAAGTGACTTTGCTAGTCAATGATCTACCCCCCTTTTTCAGCGTTCCACAGGATGCAGCTCTTATGGGGCTTGCAGAGTTCAATACTCTGCTCACTGGCATTTGGTGAGTCTTCCTCAAATCTGCTTCCAATGCTCTAGCCGACTCCACTAAGGCTCGGAATCCCAATAGTTTTGGTCCTAGTAGTAGAATTTGTAGCTCGCCACACAGACCATTATAGAATCTATCAACTATAGGCTGCTCGTTCTCAGACTCAAAGCATGGGTAGCGGCTTATCATAAGAAATGCCTGTAAGTACTCATCAACTTAGTGCGTACCCTGCACTAAGAACATATTGAACTGCTGACATGATGGTCCTCTTAATGTCATTTGATTCAACACACCACCCAACATTGAAGCCATCTCAGGGACAAAGGGTTGCACATTGCTACCCTGCTGTGCATTAGTCAAAGCGAACACCGCTTCAATGATCCTTCTTATGGTTTCAAACGAAGGAAGGGTCTCAAGCACGTTGCTGGATGCACTATAATCCTTAGGAACCGGATGTTCTGACGGCCCCACGCCACTCCTGGTCACCTATAGTCGTACAAAACACCATTAAGTGACCAAACAAAATTGCAAAAAGCAATTATAGGAATACTCAGGTTCCTCAAACACGTGTATTTTCATTCCTAAGTGGACATTAATGGGTTCTTTTGATGTTATAACGATGACGCGCATACATGTGCTCACCACCCCTTAAAAAGAATTCATCCACGAATTCATTTTAAGCCCGACCGAAACCAGTAGGCTGAAACCAAATTGTAATACCCCCTATCCATCGCATAGCATATAGCAGTAGGTCCGGCCGTGGCCCGACGCCATATACCACAGACAGATCGGGTGGTTACTCAATGGAATACCATCCAACTAATTACCAACGTCCTACACAGAGTCATTCTAGCGGAAGCAATTATTAAAAGTTACAAATTAAAGAACCCAGCCACAAGCATGAATGAACCCAGCCACAGTCATTCTAGCGGACTGCAGTCCTGTAACGGGGCACCGGGGCGAGACACGCTATGCAGCCCATTCGGGTGCGGTAGCCTCTGAGATCTAAACCGGGACGTTACAATGAATATCCACTACAAAACCCAATAGGAATGAAGTAGAATACACCAGTACAATGGCCTTAAGGCCTTACAAATGTTTACTCGAATAAAATGTGTCTTCCATACCACGGAACGCAGGCCGGTCACACATGAATAAACAAGAAAACACTCAAAATTGGGTCGTCGAGGGCCGGCTCAGCAACATGGACTTTTGCCCGCTATTTACCGCTTGATCCTGCAGCACCTACAAGCAACAATCCACTGCAACAGTGGCAAACAAAGGCAACGGCCAGCTATGCTGACCAAATTATAACAATCCCGCCCCCATACTCGGGGCAGCGATGCTCCTACCCTGCACTTTATTAGTATAACCAAGCATTATATATTAATAACACTACATCACAGGCGTAGGCACGCACGACCACACACCCCGTGCTCTCAGGGCACATTCTCGGTAAACACGGTCAAAACCTCGGTCCCACCACCGCCACTTGGACGGCATAACTCGTGAGCATTTGAGTCTTTTAGGCAGAAGTTATGACACTTTAAATCATCAACAACCTATATGCAGAAGTCATGACACTTAAAATCATCAACAACCAAAGACCCGACCTCTATGCCCTCGGTAGGCCACAAAGACCGAACAACATAGAGCAGGAACGGTTCCACTCAACCCGTTGCTCACTTGCCACGACAATTAAAATCATCGGCACGGGTTAAGCTTCGTCGAAGCCTGTGAATTGAACACACAAAATTACATAACCCAGTTATGTACAAGTTGGTTCCCAGGACACCAAGACGGTAGAATCACGAATCTGCCCAGTTTTTCGGGTGCACCTCGAGGTTAGCTCCCAAGGCTCCCTGCTGCAATCTACCGTGTAGAAAACTTGGAAAAAAAAACATTTGCACGGAGTCTTCTCCAGCCAATCAACCAATGCAACATCACTGATCCAGACCAACTTGTACGGGTAGGCTTCACACATCATGCCTAAATCCGTTCTCGATTATGGACTCTACATGTACACAATGAGGACTATTCATGTCTACCCGAAGGAACGCCTCAACTCACCACAAACTCGCGAGAGCAGACTTCCAATGCAAAGGAAAAGAGGACTTCACATGTCCTAGGATGAGAATCGCTACCCTAGCATTTTTCCTTGACGCCATGGAAATGTATGCAGATGAAAAGCACCACAATCTTCTTGCCTACGTAGATCCGAAGTCGGCTCGCGATTTGGAGCTCCGAAGCTCCGCCGGTGACCAGATCTAACCTCCTTTCTTCTTCCTTGCTCTCCCCTCTCTCTAGACTTTAGAAAGAGACTAAGTGAAGAAAATGAGGGATTTGAAACCCTATTCTCGGGTATATCCCAGCAGGAACAACCGCCAGTCGTCGGATCCCAAAATAAGGAAACGAACGGTCATGATCCGGAGCTGAAAAGCAAAACCTGGGCCGAACACATCCTGCGACACGCCCGTGTCCAGGGCCGTGTCCACCATTAGCTGTCGAAATCGACGTGTCTCGAAAAACACCCGGGCACCCAACATGCCCGTGTTCGACTTGACACGCCCGTGTCAGCCAGTACACGCCCGTGTTCCCGGGTGTGTTCCTCCATCGACACAGGACCAACACCAACCCGATACACACACGAGTCTTGGACACGCCCGTGTCAAACCCGAACACGCCTGAGCTCCAGGCCGTATGCACTGTCTCGACACTTCGTCTCGACACTTCGTCGACCACCTGACACAGCCTTGGACACACCCGTGTCCTAGGCCATGTTCCCTGTCTCGACACATTGTCGAGCGAAAATGTCGACTTCCCGAGCAGATCGTCGACACGAGCTCGACACGCCCTGGGACACGCCCGTGTCTCAGGCCGTATTCGCTGCTCGACGATCGTCGTCTCCAAAATTTGTCGACCTCTCGGCCAAATCGTCAACCCAAACACGACACGCCCTGGGACACGCCCGTGTTCGAGGCCATGTGCCCCCTGCCAAATTCCAAACTTGGCTCAAAATGCCTCTCGTCACTCTTTTGAGTTTCGGGGCGTTATAGTTCACTCCAGGCATTGAGAGCGTTGAGTGCATTGAGTTTACTCAACAAATGCTCCTAGGTTATCTGTTTGCGGCCAAGTTACGGGAATTAATCCCAGTCGTTGATCAACGTCTTGATCTTAAATAGGTACACGTCTCTCCACCTTCTAAAATAAAAACTAGTATAAATAGAAGGAATTGTGCATAAGACAAGATACACTATTCCTTTCCCTTCTCTGCTCTATTATGATGAATTGACGGAAAAGTTTCGCAAAACTTCCGAATTTCGCAACTGAAATGGAACCAAAGGGTTTGGATTTCCTATTTAAAGGATCAGAGCTCGTTCACAATGGATTCACAGATGCCCAAAAGAGGAGCAATTCGTTATGCACTTGCTCCAAGTCGCTGACCTAGATTTTCTTCTATCAAAACCCTGCTTGTTGTGGAAGAGAGAAGTTCTAGAATTATACACCAATGTAAAGGTAGACACATCTGGCAAAAAAATCAAGACAGTTATCAGTGGCAACAAGATAAAAATATCTCCTAGAAGACTGAGCAAGGCATTACAACTACCAAAGTTCATAGAATCTGATGGGGAACAGGAACTGGATCAGTCTGATATCAAGTCAGCACTGAAGTGGTGTGGACTATCCAAGCACACCACTAGCTCAATATTGAGGAAGGAACTAAATCTGAAAGGTAAGTTCCTAGCTGATTTGGTTGGAAAGGCACTGTTGTGTAAGTTTAGTTCCCACAATAAGATTTCCAAGATGTTTGATCAGCTAGCAACGATAATCCTTTCCAAAAGGACTGATTGGGGAAGAGTTCTATTTGACAGAATAGTGGAGTGCATAGCTGAACCTAACATGTGAAGAATTCTATCCCTGTTTCTGCTTCAGGCTATTCTAGGGATCCTTAACCAAAGATTAGGAACAAGAATCCATCATATGAAAAGGATGGATTCTAAGATGCTGGATAGATGGGACAGGGTCCTGTAGCTGTTGAAATTTGTGAAGTGGAAGTGAGTGATGGGACAGGCCGGGCGGCCTAGGCGGACAGCTTTGGCGGACTGGGCGGACTGGGCGGACTGCGTTGTGCGGCCTGGTGGAAGGTCTAGTGGGAAGCCGGCTGTTCTTCTGAGCGGATTGTTTGCATGGAGTTCGCGGACTGTGCGGCCTGGTATCTGCGGATAGAGAGGCTTGCGGACTGGTGCATTGCTCAGTGGCCGCGGGTGCAAGCTTGTGCTGACAGGCGGGTTGGCTCATGTTCGCGGGAAGCTTGCGGACTGGCGTGTCCGCGGTTTGGGCTGTTGCGGACTGAGCTTAGAGCTTGGTTGAGGCCTTGTCGAGCTCTGGTGGCACAGCAGGTGCTTTGCTGTGGAGATCATTTTGGCGGCCTGGTGTTGGAGTCCGGGATAAGACCGTTGCGATGGGGCAGGAGTGCGGGGAGCTCGCGGACTGATGACGGTCTGTGCTCGGTGTTTTGGCGGACGGGGTTTTGCGTCCGCCATGCTCGCATTGGCCCTTGTTGGTTTTGGGCTTGGTCACACTTTGTGCCGAGTTCAGTGTGTCCGTCGTATCCGCTAAGTCCGCTGTGACCGGGCTGTCTGTTGCTAGCTGCCTTTGGTCGTGGACTTGTGGCGGATTGAGGTGTGAGTCTTGCGGACTGCCTCGGGTTGGTGCGGACAGCCATTGAAGGGGGTTTGCTGTCCTGCAGTGGTTGGAGCTTTGCGGGCTGATGCCTTATCCGCTTAGCTTGGGCGGACTGGAGAAGGGTTCGTCAATGGTTGCCTTGCTCCTGGCGGTTTTCCTTGGTGTCCGGCTAAGTCCTCGCAGACTCGGCGGACGGTGGTTTGCAATCGCGCGGGCTGGGGCGGTGTCTCTATCTCTAGGGCGGTGACTACACTCCTCACCTCGCCTATAAATAGGACCCCCTGGCAGGTCTACAGTAACCAACCTAAGTAACTTGAGTGAACAGTAAGTTGAGTTGTGCAAGGAGCTGTGGTCTGTGTTTGTCAGTCCGCGCGGATTGTTTTAGGCTGACGGTTTGTTGTGTGCAGGTCGCGCGGATAACTTCAAGGAGCCAGGAGTTTGGCTGTGACTTCGGTCAAGTGCTTGGAAGTGTGCGGTATCTGCGGACTGAACAGGAGGTCGCTCTGCGGCTTGTCAGTTCTGTTTCAGCTTTGCCAGCTTCAATAACCTGTCCGTCGGCTTCAGGCGGGTATGGGTGTTCCTCAGTTCAGGTTCAGCAGGAGGCGAATAACGGTGTGTCCGCGCGGCCTCGCGGCTTCGGCGGACTCCGTGGCTATTCGGCAGATTGCAGCTTAGCTTGGGCGATCTCAGCGGACTCGGCGACCTCGGCGACCTCGCGGTCTCGGCGGTCTCCGGTGCTGTCCGCCCAGCTTGTTTTTCGGTGCTTTCTGTTTACAGTTGTAATACTAGCAAAATCATGTCTCACTATGTATGCCTCGGATTGTAAAGAAGTGAATGTATAAAAGATCTTCTTGTGCTTCCATTGTTTGTTGGGTGAAACCTCTGGTCCTCGGGTTTTCCGCTAGTTCAACGTGAGAACTGTGTAGTTCCGAAGATATTAATTTGGCATTTGGGCTATCTTGCTGACCACGTTGAGAAAATTTTAACATGGTATCAGAGGGAGGTTTCTGAGGTTCAGTTGCGTGAGCGGAAGTCAACCAGCGTTGTTACTCAGTGACTGAGTGGTGCTCAACCTGTGTTGTTGCTCGGAGCTTCTGAAAGGGTGCCAACAGGTGTTGCAATGGAAGGGAGTTTTGCAAGAGGTCTGGGCATTGAACTCTTAACGCCGACTAACTTCAAGAAGTGGAAGTCGTGCATGAAGAGTTATCTTCTTGGCGAGGAGCTGTGGGAAGTCGTCGGTGGTGACGACAGACAGGAAGTTACTGCTGCTTTTGGTACTGCTGAGCAGGTGAGGCTCTGGAGAAGAACAAATGCTAAGGCGGAGTTTATTCTGAAGAGAGCTGTGTCTCCGGAACTGTTTGATCACATCGTTGGGTGTGAGTCGGCTGCTGATATTTGGACAACCATTGATGAGTTGTTCAATAGGAAGAATGTGGTGCGGCTGCAGTTCCTGGAGAATGAGTTGGCCAGGGCAACTCAGGGAGACCTTTCCATCTCCAAGTACTTCTTAAAGATGAAGAGCTTGTGTGCTGAGCTGTCGGCACTGGATCCTGATGAGCCTATCTCTGAGGCTAAGATGAAAAGGCACATTATCCGCGGCTTGCGGAAGGAGTATGTGGCCTTTATTACATCTGTTCAAGGGTGGGCTACTCAGCCGTCTCTGCTGGAGCTGGAGAATCTGCTTGGCTCGCAGGAGAGCTTAGCAAGGAAGATGGCGGGAGTGAATCTGAATCAGGAAGGCAGCGAAGCTCTCTTCTCAGGCAAGAAGAAAGGATGAGAAGGGAAGAAGAATAAGAAGGTGCAGGCTGCTAGTGAGAAGGAGACTTCAACTTCATATCCGCCGGAGAGGAGCAATGCTCCTAAGGACTGGAAGAAGAACCTGAAGTGCTACCGGTGTCATCAGCGAGGGCACTTCAAGCTGGACTGCAAGGTCAAACTGCAACCTGGGCATGCTGCGGGAAAGGAGGAAGCTTGCTCGAGAAGTGAAGAAGCAGAATGGGGCGGAGCTTTTAGGACGGGCACTTGTGTCCGGGCCTTATCTGCTGAGGACTTCAACGGCGAGTGGATCGTGGACTCCGGGTGTGGTCATCACCTCACCGGAGACAAGTCAAAGTTCACCTCCATGCAGCCATACTCAGGTAATGAAGCTATTATCACTACTGATAATACTATTTATGCAGTAGAGAAAGAGGGGGTCGTGTCTTTGGGTAGTGATCAGGGGCCACTCACGTTAAGGAGTGTGTATCACGTGCCGGGCATGAAGAAGAACCTCTTCTCGGTGACCAACGCGGTGGATACTGGGTATCATGTTCTGTTTGGGCCAACAGACGTGAGGTTCCTTCGCAACGTATCAGCAGTAAAGGCTGATGTTGCTCATGTTGGGAGGAGGGTGAAGAACTTGTTTGTTCTTTCCACCAATGCTTATGTTGATAGAATGAGGGCCAATGATAGTGCTGCTATCTGGTATGAGAGGCTGGGGCATGTTGGCATGGACAAGCTGAAGGCGATGGCTAGTAGAAGTCTGGTGAGGGGGTTGCCGAAGTTGTCCTCCTTTGGTGATGGGCATGTTTGTGCGGGCTGTCAATATGGAAAGGCACATCGCCTTCCATTTGATAAATCACAAACAAGGAGCAAGAAACCATTGGAGTGCATTCATGGCGACCTGATGGGACCGACGGTTACTGCCAGCCTTGGTGGAAGCAGATACATGCTTGTCTTGGTTGATGACTACTCAAGGTATACTTGGGTGTACTTCTTAAAGGAGTAGTCGGAAGCCTTCCGTTTGTTTGTGGAGTTTAAGGAGTTGGTAGAAGGCCGGCTTGGCTTGCGGATTAAGAAGCTTAGAACTGATAACGGGGGTGAGTTTGTCTCCTCCGAGTTTTCTAACTTCTGCAGGAAGCACGGGATCCAACGGGAGCTTACTTGTGCCCACACTCCACAACAAAATGGGGTAGCGGAGCGGAAGATCCATCATCTGACGGAGACCTGCAAATGCTGGCTTCATGCGAAAGATATCCCAAGGTCCTTTTGGGCGGAGGGAATGTCTTGTGCTGCTTATGTTATCAACCGGATGCCACTCAGCCCTATCAACATGAAGACTCCAGTTGAGCTGTTGCTGAAGGAGAAGCCGAGTGTAGGACACCTTAGGGTGTTCGGTTCAACTTGCTATGTGCATGTCCCGGATGCTTCACGGACATAGCTGGATGCGAAGGCAAGGAAACTTGTCTTTGTTGGCTACGATGAGCGGAAGAAGGGATGGAAATGCATGGACCCTGTGACAAAGAAGTTCATGGTATCAAGAGACGTTGTCTTTGACGAGCTGACGTCATATGGAGGTGGCTCGATGGAGCTAACCGGAAGTAGCAAGGTTGAGGAAGCACCGGTGGTGGCTGCTGAAGGCTTGGAAGAGGAGCTTGCTGTTTCACCAGCAGCTCCTATTGCTTCGAACTCCGAGGCTAAGCCTTCCGGCTCAGGAAGCAGGGGGAGCACTGCTCAATGCTTGCCCCAGGTAGGAGTGGAGCCTGAAGTAACGGAAGCCGTGAGCAAGGAGCCATTTCTTCGGAGATCGAAGAGGGTGGTTAAGCCACCGGCTCGGTACTGTGATGGGAATGCAGTGAGCTTTGTCTCCTGCTTCTTTACAGGTCCTCTGGATGAGCGAGAGCCTGCAAGCTTCAACGAGGCCACTAGAGTGAAGGAGTGGGAAGGTGCCATGAAGGAAGAGATTGATGCTCTGAAGAAGAATGAAACCTGGGATCTTGTGCCCAAGGTTGATGGCATTACTCCGGTTACTTGCAAGTGGGTGTATAAGTTGAAGAAGAAGGCTGATGGGAGCATTAATAGGTTCAAGGCTCGCCTGGTCGCTAGAGGATTCTCACAGCAGTATGGAGAAGACTATGAGGAGACTTTCAGTCCAGTTGCGAAGATAACTTCTGTAAGAGTGGTGATCGTCTTGGCTGCTAGCAAGGGATGGAGGTTGTGGCAACTCGATGTGAAGAATGCCTTTCTTTACGGAGAGATTGACAAGGACATCTTCATGGATCAGCCGCTTGGTTTTGTCTTTGAAAAGCATCCGGACTATGTCTGCAAGTTCAGGAAGGCTCTCTACGGGTTGAAGCAAGCTCCTAAAGCGTGGTATGGGAAGATTGCAGAGTACCTACAATTCTGTGGATACTTTGCTTCTAACTCGGACTCAAGCTTGTTCGTCAAGAAGAAGGGAGAGCTTCGTGTCTTGGTCCTGCTGTATATGGATGACATGATCATCACAGGGAATTCGGAAGGGGAAGTAGCAAGGCTCAGGGCTGAGCTTGCTATATGCTTCGAGATGAAAGACTTGGGAGAGTTACATCACTTTCTCAGTCTAGAAGTGGAGAGGAAGGAGTGCGGGATTCTCATTAGCCAGAAAGGGTATGCTGATCGCATTGTGAAGCGGTTTGGCATGGGCGAAGGGAAGAAGTGCTCTACTCCACTGGAATCTGGGCTGAAGCTTCGACGAGATGAGGGAAGGGTTCTTCATGATCCCTTGGTGTTCAGGGCTCTTGTTGGGAGCTTGATTTATCTGAAGATTACAAGGCCGGATATAGCTTATGTTGTTGGCCGAGAAAGTCGGTTTATGGCTGAACCAAGGCAATCTCATCTAGTGGCAGCAAAGGGGATTCTGAAGTATGTCAAGGTGACTTCTGAGATGGGACTCCTCTATGGAAGGGATGCGGAGTTTGCGTTGCTCGGGTACACAGATGCTGACTATGGCGGTGATTCAGATGATCGGAGGTCTACTTCAGGTTATGTGTTCACTTGCGGTTCAACTAGCATCTCGTGGTGTAGCAAGAAGCAGGACTCGGTGTCGGTTTCAACCACGGAGGCGGAGTATAAGGCTTCGGCCTTGGCTGCTCGGGAAGCCGTTTGGTTGAGGAGGCTTATAGAGGATGTCCATGAAGAAGTGCAAGGGCCTACTTTACTCCGGGGTGACAGTGAGAGTGCTCTCAAACTGGTAAACAATCCAGTGTGTCACGCCAGGACCAAGCATATAGAGATTGATCACCATTTCATCAGGGAGAAGGTGTTGGAAGGATCTCTGCTGGTCGGGCATGTTCGGAGTGAAGATAATCTTGCTGACATCTTCACGAAGCCACTGTCGAAGGGGCCCTTTGAACGCTTGCGCAGCTTGCTGGGCTTGGTCATCACTTCTCACTTCAAGGGGGAGTGTTGAAATTTGTGAAGTGGAAGTGAGTGATGGGACAGGCCGGGCGGCCTGGGCGGACAGCTTTGGCGGATTGGGCGGACTGGGCGGACTGCGTTGTGCGGCCTGGTGGAAGGTTTAGTGGGAAGCCAGCTGTTCTTCTGAGCGGGTTGTTTGCATGGAGTTCGCGGACTGTGCGGCCTGGTATCTGCGGATAGAGAGGCTTGCGGACTGGTGCATTGCTCAGTGGCCGCGGGTGCAAGCTTGTGCTGACAGGCAGGTTGGCTCATGTTCGCGGGAAGCTTGCGTACTGGCGTGTCCGCGGTTTGGGCTGTTGCGGACTGAGCTTAGAGCTTGGCTGAGGCCTTATCGAGCTCTGGTGGCACAGCAGGTGCTTTGCTGTGGAGATCGTTTTGGCGGCCTGGTGTTGGAGTCCGGGATAAGACCGCTGCGATGGGGAAGGAGTGCGAGTAGCTCGCGGACTGATGGCGGTCTGTGCTCGGTGTTTTGGCGGACGGGGTTTTGCTTCCGCCATGCTCGCATTGGCCCTTGTTGGTTTTGGGCTTGGTCACACTTTGTGCCGAGTTCAGTGTGTCCGCCGTATCCGCCAAGTCCGCTGTGACCGGGCGGTCTGTTGCTAGCTGCCTTTGGTCATGGACTTATGGCGGACTGAGGTGTGAGTCTTGCGGACTGCCTCGGGTTGGTGCGGGCAGCCATTGAAGGGGGTTTGTTGTCCTGCAGTGGTTGGAGCTTTGCGGGATGATGCCTTGTCCGCTTAGCTTGGGCGGACTGGAGAAGGGTTCGTCAATGGTTGCCTTGCTCTTGGCGGTTTTCCTTGGTTCCCGGCTAAGTCCTCGCGGACTCGGCGGACGGTGGTTTGCAATCGCGCGGGCTGGGCGGTGTCTCTATCTCTAGGGCGGTGACCACACTCCTCACCTCGCCTATAAATAGGACCCCCTGACAGGTCTACAGTAACCAACCTAAGTAACTTGAGTGAACAATAAGTTGAGTTGTGCAAGGAGCTGCGGTCTGTGTTTGTCAGTCGGCGCGGATTGTTTCAGGCTGACGGTTTGCTGTGTGCAGGTCGCGCGGATAACTTCAAGGAGCCAGGAGTTTGGCTGTGACTTCGGTCAAGTGCTTGGAAGTGTGCGGTCTCTGCGGACTCAACAGGAGGTCGCTCTGCGGCTTGTTAGTTCGGTTTCAGCTTTGCCAGCTTCAATAACCTGTCCGCCGGCTTCAGGCGGGTAGGGGTGTTCCTCAGTTCAGGTTCAGCAGGAGGCGAATAACGGTGTGTCCGCGCGGCCTCGCGGATTCGGCGGACTCTGTGGCTATTCGGCGGATTGCAGCTTAGCTTGGGCGATCTCATCGGACTCGGCGACCTCGGCGACCTCACGGTCTCGGCGGACTCCGGTGCTGTCCGCCCAACTTATTTTTTGGTTCTTTCTGTTTACAGTTGTAATACTAGTGAAATCATGTCTCGCTATGTATGCCTCGGATTGTAAAGAAGTGAATGTATAAAAGATCTTCTTGTGCTTCCATTGTTTGTTGGGTGAAACCTCTGGTCCTCGGGTTTTCCGCTGGTTCAACGTGAGAACTGGGTAGTTCCGAAGGTATTAATTTGGCATTTGGGCTATCTTGCTGACCACATTGAGAAAATTTTAACATGGTATCAGAGGGAGGTTTCTGAGGTTCAGTTGCGTGAGCGGAAGTCAACCAGCGTTGTTACTCAGTGACTGAGTGGTGCTCAACCTGTATTGTTGCTCGGAGCTTCTGAAAGGGTGCCAATAGGTGTTGCAATGGAAGGGAGTTTTGCAAGAGGTCTGGGCATTGAACTCTTAACACCAACTAACTTCAAGAAGTGGAAGTCGTGCATGAAGAGTTATCTTCTTGGCGAGGAGCTGTGGGAAGTCATCGGTGGTGACGACAGACAGGAAGTGACTGCTGCTTTCGGTACTGCTGAGCAGGTGAGGCTCTGGAGAAGAACAAATGCTAAGGCGGAGTTCATTCTGAAGAGAGCTGTGTCTCCGGAACTGTTTGATCACATCGTTGGGTGTGAGTCGGCTGCTGATATTTGGACAACCATTGATGAGTTGTTCATTAGGAAGAATGTGGCGCGGCTGCAGTTCCTGGAGAATGAGTTGGCCAGGGCAACTCAGGGAGACCTTTCCATCTCCAAGTACTTCTTAAAGATGAAGAGCTTGTGTGCTGAGCTGTCGGCACTGGATCCTGATGAGCCTATCTCTGAGGCTAAGATGAAAAGGCACATTATCCGCGGCTTGCGGAAGGAGTATGTGGCCTTTGTTACATCTGTTCAAGGGTGGGCTACACAGCCGTCTCTGCTGGAGCTGGAGAATCTGCTTGCCGCGCAGGAGAGCTTAGCAAGGTAGATGGCGGGAGTGAATCTGAATCAGGAAGGCAGCGAAGCTCTCTTCTCAGGCAAGAAGAAAGGATGGGAAGGGAAGAAGAAGAAGAAGGTGCAGGCTGCTGGTGAGAAGGAGACTTCAACTTCATATCCGCCGGAGAGGAGCAATGCTCCTAAGGACTGGAAGAAGAACCTGAAGTGCTACCGGTGTCATCAGCGAGGGCACTTCAAGCGGGACTGCAAGGTCAAACTGCAGCCTGGGCAGGCTGCGGGAAAGGAGGAAGCTTGCTCGAGAAGTGAAGAATCAGAATGGGGCGGAGCTTTTATGACGGACACTTGTGTCCGGGCCTTGTCTGCTTAGGACTTCAATGGCGAGTGGATCGTGGACTCCGGGTGTGGTCATCACCTCACCGGAGACAAGTCAAAGTTCACCTCCATGCAGCCATACTCAGGTAATGAAGCTATTATCACTGCTGATAATACTGTTTATGCAGTAGAGAAAGAGGGGGTCGTGTCTTTGGGTAGTGATCAGGGGCCACTCATGTTAAGGAGTGTGTATCACGTGCCGGGCATGAAGAAGAACCTCTTCTCGGTGACCAACGCGGTGGATGCTGGGTATCATGTTCTGTTTGGGCCAACAGACGTGAGGTTCCTTCGCAACGTATCAGCAGTAAAGGCTGATGTTGCTCATGTTGGGAGGAGGGTGAAGAACTTGTTTGTTCTTTCCACCAATGCTTATGTTGATAGAATGAGGGCCAATGATAGTGCTGCTATCTGGCATGAGAGGCTGGGGAATGTTGGCATGAACAAGCTGAAGGCGATGGCTAATAGAAGTCTGGTGAGGGGGTTGCCGATGTTGTCCTCCTTTGGTGATGGGTATGTTTGTGCGGGCTGTCAATATGGAAAGGCACATCGCCTTCCATTTAATAAATCACAAACAAGGAGCAAGAAACCATTGGAGTGCATTCATGGCGACCTGATGGGACCGACGGTTACTGCCAGCCTTGGTGGAAGCAGATACATGCTTGTCTTGGTTGATGACTACTCAAGGTATACTTGGGTGTACTTCTTAAAGGAGAAGTCGGAAGCCTTCCGTTTGTTTGTGGAGTTTAAGGAGTTGGTAGAAGGCCGACTTGGCTTGCGAATTAAGAAGCTTAGAACTGATAACGGGGGTGAGTTTGTCTCCTCTGAGTTTTCTAACTTCTGCAGGAAGCACGGGATCCAACGGGAGCTTACTTGTGCCCACACTCCACAACAAAATGGGGTAGCAGAGCGGAAGATCCGTCATCTGACGGAGACCTGCAAATGCTGGCTTCATGCGAAAGATATCCCAAGGTCCTTTTGGGCGGAGGGAATGTCTTGTGCTGCTTATGTTATCAACCGGATGCCACTCAGCCCTATCAACATGAAGACTCCAGTTGAGCTGTTGCTGAAGGAGAAGCCGAGTGTAGGATACCTTAGGGTGTTCGGTTCAACTTGCTATGTGCATGTCCCGGATTCTTTACTGACAAAGCTGGATGCGAAGGCAAGGAAACTTGTCTTTGTTGGCTACGATGAGCGGAAGAAGGGATCGAAATGCATGGACCCTGTGACGAAGAAGTTCGTGGTATCAAGAGACGTTGTCTTTGACGAGCTGACGTCATATGGAGGTGGCTCGGTGGAGCTAACCGGAAGTAGCAAGGTTGAGGAAGCACCGGTGGTGGCTGCTGAAGGCTTGGAAGAGGAGCTTGCTGTTTCACCATCAGCTCCTATTACTTCGAACTCCGAGGCTGAGCCTTCCGGCTCAGGAAGTAGGGGGAGCACTGCTCAATGCTTGCCCCAGGTAGGAGTGGAGCCTGAAGAAGCAACAGAAGCCGTGAGCAAGGAGCCATTTCTTCGGAGATCGAAGAGGGTGGTTAAGCCACCGGCTCGGTACTGTGATGGGAATGCAGTGAGCTTTGTCTCCTGCTTCTTTGCAGGTCCTCTAGATGAGCGACAACCTGCAAGCTTCAACGAGGCCACTGGAGTGAAGGAGTGGGAAGGTGCCATGAAGGAAGAGATTGATGCTCTGAAGAAGAATGAAACCTGGGACCTTGTGCCCAAGGTTGATGACATTACTCCGGTTACTTGCAAGTGGGTGTATAAGTTGAAGAAGAAGGCTGATGGGAGCATTGATATGTTCAAGGCTCGCCTGGTCGCTAGAGGATTCTCACAGCAGTATGGAGAAGACTATGAGGAGACTTTCAGTCCAGTTACGAAGATGACTTCTGTAAGAGTGGTGATCGCCTTGGCTGCTAGCAAGGGATGGAGGTTGTGACAACTCGATGCGAAGAATGCCTTTCTTTACGGAGAGATTGATAAGGACATATTCATGGATCAGCTGCTTGGTTTTGTCTCTGAAAAGCAACCGGACTATGTCTGCAAGCTCAGGAAGGCTCTCTACGGGTTGAAGCAAGCTCTTAGAGCGTGGTATGGGAAGATTACAGAGTACCTGCAATTCTGTGGATACTTTGCTTCTAACTCGGACTCAAGCTTGTTCATCAAGAAGAAGGGAGAGCTTCGTGTCTTGGTCCTGCTGTATGTGGATGACATGATCATCACAGGGAATTCGGAAGGGGAAGTAGCAAGGCTCAGGGCTGAGCTTGCTATACGCTTCGAGATGAAAGACTTGGGAGAGTTACATCACTTTCTCGGTCTGGAAGTGGAGAGGAAGGAGTGCGGGATTCTCATTAGCCAGAAAGGGTATGCTGATCGCATTGTGAAGCGGTTTGGCATGGGCGAAGGGAAGAAGTGCTCTACTCCACTGGAATCTGGGCTGAAGCTTCGACGAGATGAGGGAAGGGTTCTTCATGATCCCTTGGTGTTCAGGGCTCTTGTTGGGAGCTTGATTTATCTGACGATTACAAGGCCGGATATAGCTTATGCTGTTGGCCGAGTAAGTCGGTTTATGGCTGAACCAAGGCAATCTCATCTAGTGGCGGCAAAGGTGATTCTGAAGTATATCAAGGTGACTTCTGAGATGGGACTCCTCTATGGAAGGGATGCGGAGTTTGCGTTGCTCGGGTACACAGATGCTGACTATGGCGGTGATTCGGATGATCGGAGGTCTACTTAAGGTTATGTGTTCACTTGCGGTTCAGCAAGCATCTCATGGTGTAGCAAGAAGCAGGACTCAGTGTCGGTTTCAACCACGGAGGCGGAGTATAAGGCTTCGGCCTTGGCTACTCGGGAAGCCGTTTGGTTGAGGAGGCTTATAGAGGATGTCCATGAAGAAGTGCAAGGGCCTACTTTACTCCGGGGTGACAATGAGAGTGCTCTCAAACTGGTAAACAATCCAGTGTGTCACACCAGGACCAAGCATATAGAGATTGATCACCATTTCATCAGGGAGAAGGTGTTGGAAGGATCTCTGCTGGTCGGGCTTGTTCGGAGTGAAGATAATCTTGCTGACATCTTCACGAAGCCACTGTCGAAGGAGCCCTTTGAATGCTTGCGCAGCTTGCTGGGCTTGGTCATCACTTCTCACTTCAAGGGGGAGTGTTGAAATTTGTGAAGAGGAAGTGAGTGATGGGACAGGCCGGGCGGCCTGGGCGGATAGCTTTGGCGGACTGGGCGGACTGGGCGGACTGCGTTGTGCGGCCTGGTGGAAGGTCTAGTGGGAAGTCGGCTGTTATTCTGAGCGGGTTGTTTGCATGGAGTTCGCGGACTGTGCGGCCTGGTATCTGCGGATAGAGAGGCTTGCGGACTGGTGCATTGCTCAGTGGCCGCGGGTGCAAGCTTGTGCTGACAGGCGGGTTGGCTCATGTTCGCGGGAAGCTTGCGGACTGGCGTGTCCGCGATTTGGGCTGTTGCGGACTGAGCTTAGAGCTTGGCTGAGGCCTTGTCGAGCTCTAGTGGCACAGCAGGTGCTTTGCTGTGGAGATCGTTTTGGAGGCCTGGTGTTGGAGTCCGGGATAAGACCGCTGCAATGGGGCAGGAGTGCGGGGAGCTCGCGGACTGATGGCGGTCTGTGCTCGGTGTTTTGGCGGACGGGGTTTTGCGTCCGACATGCTCGCATTGGCCCTTGTTGGTTTTGGGCTTGGTCACACTTTGTGCCGAGTTTAGTGTGTCCGCCGTATCCGCCAAGTCCGCTGTGACCGGGCGGTCTGTTGATAGCTGCCTTTGGTCGTGGACTTGTGGCGGATTAAGGTGTGAGTCTTGCAGACTGCCTCGGGTTGGTGCGGACAGCCATTGAAGGGGGTTTGCTGTCCTGCAGTAGTTGGAGCTTTGCGGGCTGATGCCTTGTCCGCTTAGCTTGGGCGGACTGGAGAGGGGTTCGTCAATGGTTGCCTTGCTCCTGGCGGTTTTCCTTGGTGTCCGGCTAAGTCCTCGCGGACTCGGCGGACGGTGGTTTGCAATCGCGCGGGCTGGGGCGGTGTCTCTATCTCTAGGGAGGTGACCACACTCCTCACCTCGCCTATAAATAGGACCCCCTGGCAGGTCTACAGTAACCAACCTAAGTAACTTGAGTGAACAGTAAGTTGAGTTGTGCAAGGAGCTGCGGTCTGTGTTTGTCAGTCCACGCGGATTGTTTCAGGCTAACGGTTTGCTGTGTGCAGGTCGCGCGGATAACTTCAAGGAGCCAGGAGTTTGGCTGTGACTTCGGTCAAGTGCTTGGAAGTGTGCGGTCTCTGCGGACTCAACAGGAGGTCGCTCTGCGGCTTGTCAGTTCTGTTTCAGCTTTGCCAGCTTCAATAACCTGTCCGCCGGCTTCAGGAGGGTAGGGGTGTTCCTCAGTTCAGGTTCAGCAGGAGGCGAATAACGGTGTGTCCGCACGGCCTCGCGGCTTCGGCGGACTCCATGGCTATTCGGCGGATTGCAGCTTAGCTTGGGCGATCTCAGCGGACTCGGCGACCTCGGTGACCTCGCGGTCTCGGCGGACTCCGGTGCTGTCCGCCCAGCTTGTTTTTTGGTGCTTTCTGTTTACAGTTGTAATACTAGCGAAATCATGTCTCGCTATGTATGCCTCAGATTGTAAAGAAGTGAATGTATAAAAGATCTTCTTGTGCTTCCATTGTTTGTTGGGTGAAACCTTTGGTCCTCGGGTTTTCCACTGGTTCAACGTGAGAACTGGGTAGTTCCGAAGATATTAATTTGGCGTTTGGGCTATCTTGCTGACCACGTTGAGAAAATTTTAACAGTAGCCACATGGTTAGACTGCGACAAAGAAAAGGAAGCCAACAGTTCAAGTTACAGCGGAAAGTACTAAAAGTAGCTCATTAGAGAAATCAAAGGAAGAGCCTCATGACCCTAATCTGTCTGGGTCTACTGAAGAGACCAGAAAGGACATGAGTGCCCAAATCTCAATATACTCTGACCCTACAGTAAGGACACAGATAAGTAGGACTCATTCTGAAGAGGCTCCAATAGATGTTGTGGAGACAGCTTCTGCTGAAAATACTGAACAAGTGGCTGAGGACATAGTCACTAAGATATCTGCTGTGATGGAGGGGGAGGCCTCCAAGTCACCAGCTCCAATTGAAGATGCTCCTACATCTTTGATTAAAGATCAGCAAGATGCCTTCAGTCCTCAAAGTGAGGGGGAGAATCTTCTTAATCAAGTCGAGGAAGAGGTATTTCCTGAGGGGGAGCAACTCCAGGCTTCTCAAGAGACAAAATCTACCTGCTGAGAATGTGGAAGAAGGTGCTGCTGAAGGCCTGCATGTCACTGAGGATATGACAGTGATTGAGGGAGAGATTCAACCTGAACTCCCTACTCAAGGTATAGTTTATGAAATAGAATCTTCAGAGTTAGACAAGGGAACTGCTGCTGCTGCTGCTGAGAACATGGGAAAACAACATTCATTTGAATTTGAGACGGATGATTATGCTACCAGGGAAGGTGTTAGTTCAGTTTAACAACCAGCTCCAGTCATTGATGAAGCTACATCCACAGATCAGATGTCACCCCTCTTTCTAGCACAGTTGAAAGGGTTACTGGATGATCAAAGAAGAATCCTTGATAATTTTGTTGATGATTCAATAAAGAATCTTAGAAATGATTTAACAACTGAGATAAAATCCATAATACTTGAGGTGAATCTGCTGAAGGGACAAACTGTCAAATTTTTCACAAGAGCAGCTCCTGTTGTTGACTATACTACAAACAAATTGGATGAGATAAGAAATCTTCAAAACACAGTTCTATAAAATCAAAACATCACTACTGGAAATATGCTGGTAGTTCATAATGCTAACGAGGTATTTCGGGATGCACAAACAACCTCTCTTACCACTAAACTGGATGCCTGCACCAAACTTCTAGATGATCACATGTTGGAAGTCAAGACCCAGGTTACTGCAAGTGTAAATTACTATGATGTGCAGTTGACCAAAGCCTCCACCTCCCAGAATAAGGCTATTATCGAAGAAGCCAAAAAGGGGGAGAAGGAAGTTGTAACGCCCCAAATTTTATAAGGTGGAAGATGCTTCTCTGGGGTTACCGCTCGGCGGTAGCTGATACCGCACAGTGGTAGCTCCAGGGTTTGCGTCGAGAGCATCGAGTTATCGAAAAAGTATTGAGTCCTCGAGAAGGTGTCGATTTCTCGAGAAAGACGTTACCTTGAGGCAAAAAGTTGTTACAGCGGGGCGGTAACAGGGGAAATAATCTGGTAGACCTCTCAGGAAGCTATCGCCCGACGATAGTGTTACCGCTGGCGATAGGTGGGATAATTTAATTGATACGGTTTTCGGGATCATACCGCGTGGCGGTAGAGTTAGCTCGTGGCGATAGTACTAGTGTCGTGTCGTAACCGACATCCTATATCACGTGGAGTTAGCATCCTATCGTGCGGGGGTAGCGATTCTGAAATAACGTGTCCACGTGTCAGCCTGCGATTGGAGGATTTGGGCAGTTGTGCTTGAAACGAGGCGTTGAATTACGGTAACGTGCAGCGGTAACTAGTTATCGTGCGGCCGTAGCTTGGTATATAAGCATGGTTTGGCCGTTTCCAATGCATTTTCTTTGGAGTTGAGGTTTATCCTGGTTCCTTGGAGGAGAAGCAGGAGCGCCGGAAGATTGATCTCACCGCATTTGGAGTTTCGAAGCTCCGATTCGCAAGCCGAGTCTGTATCGGTGGAGGCAAGTTCGTTGTGGTCGCGTTCATCCATCCACACCTTTGGCATGACACCAAAGAGAGCTCAAAGGGTAACGGTTCTCAACTTGGACATGTGAAGTCCTCTTTATTTTGCATAGAAACCCTCTCCCGTGAGTGTGCGGTGAGCGTGGGGTTTTCCTTCGGGTAGATACGGTATATCCCTGTAGTTTTGCATATAGAGTTTGGAATCGAAGTACGAACATAGGCAAGGTGTGTGAAGCCCATCAAGATAGGTTGGTCTGGATTGGTGATGTTTCATTATCCTTGTATTGGCTGGAAAAGACTCTGTGATGTTTATTTTTGGGGGTTTCTACATGGTAGATTACAGCAGGGAACCTTGGGGTCTAACTTCACAGAGCACCCGAAAAACTGGACAGAATCGCATTCTGCCAGATACCGCGCGACATAGTGATACCGCAGGCGGTAGCTCCTTGAGATCTTTGATTGAGGCCGTGTCATTGAGACACCTGGGGCCATTGAATGTGGCCTGTTTCGTGGAGACCTGTGGCTTGCGATTTGGTGGTGAGAGCTTTGAGAGCCCGGCTTAGTGGCCTGAGAGCCACTTGGGTAAAGATTGGAGAAATGTGAATGGGGAGGCCGACCCGCTTTGTGGCTGTTTGCCCGGCGATGTGAGCAATTAGAAAGGGCCGAACGTACCCAGTAGCTATATCGAGCATCCTTGGGTAGTGTTACCCGTCACTGCCATAGTTACGGGTCTTAGGCCATGCGCAAGCCGTAAAGACTACCAAAATGCCCATGTTGTTACCATCTGGAGAACGGTGGTGCGTCCCTGGGTTTTGTCCGGACACCGAGAATGTGCCCTAAGTGCACCGGTGTGTCGTCGTTCGTGCCTACGCCTGTGGTGAAGTGTTCTTAAATTGCTCTTTCATTACTATGTTTGGTTTTGCAAATACAATGCAAGGAAGGAGCTCCGCCGCCCCGAGCAAGGGGTGGGGTCATTATAATTTGGTCAGCTTTAGTTGACTGTTGCTTTATTTTACCACCGTTCGGTGGATCGTTCTTGCAGGAACAGTTGAGCCAAGTGGCAAGTAGCAGGCTAAAGACCTTGATGATGTGATGGCTCTTGAAGGCCAAAACGAAGTGTTTACTTTATTATTTTCTTGCATGGCCAGCCTGCATGTCGAAGTATTTAAAACACTTATTGGTTAAGAAAACATTGTAAGGCCATAAGGCCAAGACTCATTGTGTATTTGTTTTTTCATTCCTGCTTTGGGATATAGTGGACATTCATGATTTGTGATGGATTCTTTGAACATATTTAAAAGCTTCTACTAGAATGCTCTGTGTTAGATTTTGATATGGTTTCATAGTGTTTTGGTATTAATATGCAACTCCGCTAACTGTCCTTGGAATATGGCGTGGGGCCCCGGTCGGACCTTCTGTTATATCCCATATGACGGATGGGGGTGTTATAATTTGGTATCAGATTACGGTTTCAGTCTTGTACAACCCCGTATTCGCAGAGTGGGGGTCCTCCCGGCAGGCGCAGGACCAGATGAGTTTTGTAAGCTTTTGAGCAGATCGAGTTCCTGCCTGCGGCCTGGCAGGGCGAGACCGGACAGAGGCCGGGGGTCTCGCCACTGTCCACGGCCTGGCGGGGCGAGACAGGCCAGAGGCCGCGGGTCTCGCCCTGCCTGCGGCGTGGCGGGGCAAGACCGGCCAGAGGCCGGGGCTCTCTCCCCTGCCCGCGGCCTCGAGGGGCGAGACCGGCCAGAGGCAGGGGGTCTCACCCCTGCCAGCGGCCTGGCGGGGCGAGACCGGCTGGAGGCCGGGGTTCTTGCCCCTGCCCCCTGCTCCCCAGTTCTTCTGGGGTCACCTGCTCGTCTCGGGTGCCCAGGTAGGAGGGGGCATTGCTCCTCCCGCCCGTGGACCTCTTTTGACCATATTGTTACCGTTTTACCCTCGGGGTGGAATTACCTCTCTGCCCCCTGTTGTGGCTATTTTTTATTGTCCCGAGGCATATTTAGCGTAGGTGTACTGTTGACATTTTGATCCATGGGGTTGGAAAAACTATAAATAGACTCTTGAGGGTGCCTTGGAGGGGCATTGCATTCAGAGCCACAAAAATCCCCTTACTTTATCTTCCTCCAAGACACCTAGCTCAGTATTGGCTAGGGAGGAGGAGACCTCAAAGGTCTTCTGGGTGTGAGGTGGGACCTCCGCGCTAGAGCCGAGGGTCTATTTCTAGTTTCTTGGTCTTTTGGTCCGTGACGTTCTCCTGAGTGTAGTAGGTGCGGGGTCACCTCTTTCTAGGGACCCCGAACTCCACAAAGGCCATTTTTGGCTTCAACACTTTTGGTGCGGTGAGCGCGGAGAGTGACCAACACAAAAGATATTGGGAGAGTGTCATGACTGGAGGTCAGGGACGTAGTGATGATCTCAGCGAGCTCCCCAACCTAGGACCCTTTGTGGGGAGGCAAGAGTTCATGGCCTCCATTTAGGGCATCATGGAGATGCTGCGAAGCATTGCTCCTCGGGTGGTAGCTCCACCCCGAGCCCCCAGGAGCTAGCTCCCCCTTCTCGGCGAGGCAGCTTCAAGGGATCTCGGTAAGACAACTTCCAGGGATCTTGGCGAGGCAGCTTCAAGGGATCTCGGTAAGATAGCTTTCAGGGATCTCGGTAAGACAGCTTCAAGGGATCTCTGCGAGGCAGCTGTAAGGGATCTCGGTAAGATAGCTTCTAGGGATCTCGGTGAGACGACCCCAAGGTGGTTAGGCGAGAGTGCCCCAGGGAGGCAGGCACCCAGGCAACTCCTATGTCCACCACATCAAGATTTGGCGGTCGGCCAAGGGAGAAAAAGGCAAAGGAGGAATCGCTCAGGGGGGAGGATCCGAGGCCCCAAGGAATAGGGAGTGAGTGGAGAGATCTCACCCTAACTCGCCAAGAGTTCCATATGTAGTTTCCTTGTAATGAGTATCCCCTGCTAGGTTAGGTCAGGGTAGGTTGTATGTAATGTCTTCTTTCTTTACCAAGTACCTTTTGCTCCAAGAAGGTTCCGCTGCCACGCTCCCACTAGCTGGCAGGGCAGGTTGACCTCTCGTGGTGGTCCGGTACTTTTTGCTCGGAGATGGTTCCACTGCCAGGCTCTCACTAGCTGGCATGGCAGGTTGACCTCTCGTGGAGGTCAGGTACTTTTTTCTCCGAGACGGTTCCGCTGCCAGGCTCCCACTAGCTGGCAGGGCAGGTTGACCTCTCGTGGAGGCCAGGTAGTTTTTGTTCCGAGACGGTTCCGCTGCCAGGCTCCCACTAGCTGGCAGGGCAGGTTGACCTCTCGTGGAGGCCAGGTACTTTTTACTCCGAGATGATTCTGCTGCCAGGCTCCCACTAGCTGGCAGGGCAGGTTGACCTCTCATGGAGGCCAAGTACTTTTTGCTCAGAGATGGTTCTGCTGACCAGGCTCCCACTAGCTGGCAGGGCAGGTTGGCCTCTCGTGGAGGCCAAGTACTTTTTGCTCCGATACGGTTCCTCTGACCAGGCTCCCACTAGCTGGCATGGCAGGTAGGCCTCTTGTGGAGGACAAGTACTTTTTGCTCCGAGATGGTTCCGCTGACCAGGCTCCCACTAGCCGGCAGGGCTTGTTGACCTCTCGTGGAGGTCAGGTATATTTTGCTCCGAGATGGTTCTGCTGACCAGGCTCCTACTAGCTGGCAGGGCAGGTTTTCCTCTCGTGGAGGTCAGGTACTTTTTGCTCCGAGATGGTTCCGTTGTCAGGCTCTCGCTAGCTGGCAGGGCAGGTTGGCATCTCATGGAGGTCAGTACTCTTTGATCCGAGACGGTTCCGCTGCCAGGCTCCCACTAGCTGGCAGGGCAGGTTGACCTATCGTGGAGGTCAGGTACACTTTGCTCCGATGACGGTCCCGCTATCAGGCTCTCACTAGCTGGCATGGCAGGCGTACCTCTCGTGGATGCCCCTGTTCTTTTTGCTCTGAGATGGTTCCGCTGCCAGGCTCCCACTAGCTGGCAGGGTAGGATGACCTCTCGTGGAGGTCAGGTACTCTTTGCTCTGAGATGGTTCCGCTGCCAGGCTCCCACTACCTGGCAGGGCAGGTTGACCTCTCGTGGAGGTCAGGTACCCTTTGCTCCGATGACGGTACTGCTGTCAGGCTCTCACTAGCTAGCAGGGAAGGCGTACCTCTCGTGGAAGCCCAGGTCTCTTTGCTCTGATGACGGTCCCGCTATCAGGCTCTCACTAGATGGCAGGGCAAGTTGACCTATCATGGAGGTCAGGTACTCTTTGCTCCGAGACGGTTCTGCTGCCAGGCTCCCACTAGCTGGCAGGGCAGGTTGACCTCTCGTGGAGGTCAGGTACCCTTTGCTCCAATGACGGTCCCACTGTCAGGCTCTCACTAGCTAGCAGGGTATGCGTACCTCTCGTGGATGCCCCTGTTCTTTTTTCTCCGAGATGGTTCCGCTGCCAGGCTCCCACTAGCTGGCATGACAGGTTGACCTCTTATGGAGGTCAGGTACTCTTTGCTCCGAGATGGTTCCGTTACCAGACTCCCACTAGCTGGCAGGGCAGTTTGACCTCTCGTGGAGGTCAGGTACCCTTTGCTCCGATGATGGTCCCGCTGTCAGGCTCTCACTAGCTGGCCGGGCATGCATACCTCTCGTGGAAGCCCAGGTCTCTTTGCTCCGATGACGGTCCCACTGCCAGGCTCTCACTAGCTGGCAGGGCAGGTTGACCTCTTGTGGAGGTCAGGTACTCTTTTCTCCGAGACGGTTACGCTGCCAGGCTCCCACTAGCTTGTAGGGCAGGTTAACCTTTGTGGAGTTCAGGTACCCTTTGCTTCGATGACGGTTCCACTGTCAGGCTCTCACTAGCTGGTAGGGAAGGCGTACCTCTCGTGGATGCCGATGTTCTTTTTGATCTGATATGGTTCCGCTGTCAGGCTCCCACTAGCTGGCAGGGCAGGTTGACCTCTCATGGAGGTCAGGTACTCTTTGCTCCGAGACGGTTCCGCTGCTAGGCTCCCACTAGCTGGAAGGGCAGGTTGACGTCTCGTGGAGGTCAGGTACCCTTTGATCCGATGACGGTCCCGCTGTCAGGCTCTCACTAGCTGGCAGGGCAGGCGTACCTCTCGTGGAAGCCCAGGTCTCTTTGCTCCGATGACGGTCCCGCTGTCAGGCTCTCACTAGCTGGCAGAGCAGGTTGACCTCTCATGGAGGTTAGGTACTCTTTGCTCTGAGACAGTTCCGCTACCAGGCTCCCACTAGCTGGCAGGGAAGGTTGACCTCTCGTGGAGGTCAGGTACCCTTTGCTCTGATGACGGTTCCGCTGTCAGGCTCTCACTAGCTGGCAGGGCAGGCGTACCTCTCGTGGATTCCCCTGTTTTCTTTGCTCTGAGATGGTCCCGCTGTCAGGCTCTCACTAGCTGGTAGGGCCGGTGGTACCTCTCGAGGGCCTTAAGTCTTTTTTACCCCGAGGCCGCCTCGTCACCCAGGCTCCCATTAGCTGGCTTAATAGGTTGACCCCTTAGGAGGCCGAGTGTTTTTTACCTCGAGGCCATCTCGTCACCCAGGCTCCCATTAGCTGGCTTGAAAGGTTGACCCCTCGGGGAGGCCGAGTGTTTTTTACCCCAGGTCGTCTCGTCACCCAGGATGCCATTAGCTGGCTTGACAGGTTGACTCCTCGGGGAGGCCGAGTATGTCCGGCTTTGAGAAGGTCACTCAGCAAATTACTTTGGGTTAGATGTTTCTTTCCGAGCTTGTGCCAACCTCGCAAAGAGTGGGGATTGTGTACATCCCCGTATTCGCATAGTGGGGGTCCTCTTGACAGGCGCATGACCAGATGAGTTTTTGTAAGCTTTTTGAGCAGTTTGAGTTCCTGCCCCACAGCCTGGTGGGGCGAGACCGGCCAGAGCCGGGGGTCTCGCCCCTATTCGCGGCCTGGCGGGGCGAGACCGGCCAGAGGCCACAGGTTTCGCCCTGCCTGCGGCCTGGCGTGGCGAGACCAGCCAAAGGCCGGGGGTATCGCCCCTGCCCACGGCCTAGCGAGGCGAGACCGACCAGAGGCTGGGGGTCTCACCCCTGCCGGCAGCCTGGCGGGGCAAGAACGGCCGGAGGCTGGGGGTCTTGCCCCTGCCCCCTGCTCCCCAGTTCTTCTGGGGTCGCCTGCTTGTCTCAGGTGCCCAGGTAGGAGGGGGGGCATGGCTCCTCCTGCCCGTGGACCTCTTTTGACCATGTTGTTACCGTTTTACCTTGGGGTGGAATTACCTCTCTGCCCCCATGCGTGGTTGTTTTCTGTTGGCCCGAGGCATATTTGGCATAAGGGTATTGTTGACATTTTGGTCCATGGGGTTGGAAAAACTATAAATAGACCCTTGAGGGTGCCTTGAAGGGGGATTGCATTCAGAGCCACAAAAATCCCCTTGCTCTCTCTTCCTCCAAGGCACCTAACTCAGCATTGGCTAGGAAGGGGAGACCTCAAAGGTCTTCCGGGTGTGAGGTGGGACCTCTGCTCTAGAGCCGAGGGTCTGTTTCTAGTTTCTTTGTCTTTTGGTCCGTGACATTCTCCTGAGTGTAGTAGGTGCGAGGTCACCCCTTTCTAGGGACCCCGAACTCCACTGAGGACATTTTTGGCTTCAACAGGTCTATCTTAGGAGAATTCATGGATGAATTCTTATTAAGAGGTATTGAGCACAATCACATGCTTCATTGTTATAACATGAAAAGAACCCATGAATGTCCACGTAAGAATGAAAAATACACATGTTTGAGGAACCTGCGTGTTCCTATGATTGCTTTTTGCAAATTGTTTGGCCGCTTATTGGTGTGTACTGCAATAATAAGTGACCAGGAGTGGTGTTGGACAGTCGGAACTCCCGGACTCTACGAAAAGTAGTGCACCTAATGATGCACCTGCAACCCCTCCTTTGACAGAGACGATAAGACTTGTAGTTGAGGCGGTGTTTGCGATGATAAAAGGCCGGCTAGGGAGGCAAGTGTAGAACCCCCCCCCCCCCCCCAAACCTCTTGCCCCAGGTCCGGCCGGAGGGATCTTACGTGCCCAAGGCATCCACCTAGTGCTCCTTTAAGAGGTGACGACTCACTCTCCTAAGCACTAGTTGCCCGCAGGCTGTACGAGTTCTACACCTAATCCTCATTCTCCATCTTTATACTACTCACTGGTGCTCATGTCTCGAAACTCTTGAGACGTCGGTGGTGTTTGATGACTAGTTTTAGTCATCGGTTTTTGGGTTAGTTTAGCATAGATATCCCTAGGATTAATTATATTTTTTTTAGGTATTTTATGTTTGTTAGGTTCTAATTTTTATTTTTGATGTTATGTTTTAATTCCTCATCTTATGTTTTGTACGCATCCTATTTTGCATCCTATTAAGTTTAATTACAAAATTTCCTATTATGTTTTGTTTGCATCTTATTGTTTGTTTCATTTTATATATTTGTTTTGCTATATAACATAACTTAATGCTCTATTTTATTTTATTTCTATAGGTTGGAGCCCACCTGGTGCAGCCCAAACACAAGACCAGCCCTCCAACATGCAACCCGAGCCATTGAAGTGCATGGCCGGCCCTCCATGATGCATTCCTTCTTCATTGGTGCAACCCGGCCACTTATGATGCAACCCACTACATGCAGCCCTTGAAGTTTGGAGCAGCCCGACCATTTCTCTTGAAGCCCACATGATGCATTCAGCCTCTCTTCATGCTACCCGAGCCTATATAGATGCAGCCCACACCATTCATGTGTACCCGACCACTCATTTTCCCCCCTCCCTTTCATTTAATTCATTCATGCACCTCTCCAAGCACATGGACGGCCACCCCTCTCTCCCCCCCTCTTTTATTTCTCTTTTTTTCCTTCATTTAATCCACATTTATCCCCCTCTCTACTTTACATTCTCTCTTATCATCCCCATAAATGAAATGCAATGAACCTCCCATTTTTCTCTCTCCCTCATTTAATGCCATGCATGAACATCTCTCCCTTTACATGGCCGGCCACCCCCCCTTGCCATTTCAATTTTTCCCATCTAGAATCTTCCCTCCTCATCTATAAAAGGCACCATGGTCTCATGCTTTGAGGTTGGATTTTGGGAGAGCAAGTGAAGTACTAGTTCAAGAGAGAGTGCTTTCTTTTATGTTCTTACATGTTGTTAAGTTTTTTATTAGTGTAACCTTTGCTTTTGTTAGTGTAATCTTTCTTGGTAGCATAATCTTGTCTCTTTATCATTTTGTACTTCTCCATTTTTATTAATCAATGAATATGAACTCTCTTCCTTTTATTGTGTTTTCTTCCTCAACTATGCGTAGCTAATTTTTTTTAGCATTTGATCATGAAGATCCATGAAATGAGATGAGGTTTTATTTTATTTCTTAGTTTTATTTTGTCTAAATTTTACTCGATACTTCTTTGATTTCTCTCGCGTCGACTCCGTATTTCTGGTATACGGTAGTAGGCATTTGATCTCATTTCATAGAAGTCGAGAGACTCATTGATTTGAAAGATCACTCAAAGAAGGAAGGAGTTGAACGCAACCCTAGAGATAGGATGACATAAATCTTCCGAATTGGAGTCAAATCTAATACTGCGGGTCACCTCGATAATGCGGCTTTAGGCCTCTTTGACTTGAAAGAGATTTCGGTCAAAATGTCTATAAGTCAGGGGATTTAATGCTCTAGCGAGATTATTTCCTAATTTCGGATCCATCACGGTCGAGTACGATTTTCAAATTTAAAACTATGCCTTTTTATCTCCCTCATCTCGTTTCATGGTGAATCTTCGATCGAATGCTAACTTTTTATTATAAGTTTTCCATCTAAAAATAATCTTTAGTTTTAATTTAAAAATTCTCAAAACTCACTTTCTTTCGGTAGGATAATAGTAGAAGCATGAGTAAGAGTAGTTGACGACCCAGAGTTTTAAATACGACCTTGGTACTACAATTCGATAGGTACACTTGCCTGTTCGGGTTTTAGCCCATCAAGTTTTTGGCGCCGTTGCTGGGGAGACGTTTTTCGTCAATATTAAGAAAGCGCTTACGCTATTACTTCTGCAAAAATAATAAAAAAAATTTCCTTTCTCTATTTTCTTCTTCAAGTTTTTATTTCCCTTCTTCTCTTTTTCTTTCCTTCATTCTCCTTCTAATTTTCTTAGTGGATGACCCGCATGAATCCGTCGCTACTTGTTGACTTGGACCCAAAAATCGAACGCTCCTTTCGGAGAAACTTACGATTCAGTTGTTCCACTTCTCAAACAACGGTTGAGGATTCCGACGGTGATTGTAACTACAACTCCGAAATGGGAGACCCTAACCCAGCGTTTGCCCAGCAAAGGACGATGTCCGATTATGCTCGGCCCAACCTGGAGGGTACAGAAACAAGTATTATTCGACCTGCAATTGCGAACAATAACTTCGAGCTTAAGCCTAACATCATACAAATGTTGCAGCAATATGTACAGTTCAACGGATTACAAGATGAAGATCCGAACTTGCATATTCCCAATTTTCTTGAAATCTGTGACACCTTCAAAATAAATGGTGTCTCAGACGATGTTATAAGGCTAAGACTCTTCCCCTTCTCCTTAAGAACTAAAGCCAAACAGTGGCTGAGTTCTCTTCCAAGAGGATCAATCACTACTTGGAACATTTTAACTAAAACGTTTCTCTCTCGTTATCCCCCCCCCGCCAAAACTGCTAAGCTAAGAAATGATATAACTTCATACTCTCAAATTTCTTCTGAGACTCTCTATGACACTTGGGAGAGGTTCAAAGATCTTTTGAGAAGCTGCCCCATCATGCTCTGCATTATGGTACAGGTTCAGACATTTTTATAATCTAAATCAGAGACTAAGCCAATGATAGATGCCGCTTCGCTGGTTCTTTGGAACGCAAAACTCCGGAAGCTGCTCTTGAGCTTATAGAGGACATGACGATGAACACTTTTCAGTGGAACTCGTCTAGGACTCGCCCAATTAAACCTGCAGGTATCTACGAAGTGGACTCGGTTTCGCAACTTGCGCTGCAAGTGGAAATGCTGACTGCAATGAAGATTTCAGAGATGACTGCTTCCTTCCTCCGCCGCTAAGGTATATGAAAATGCGAATGCTGCTGCTGCTGCCGAGTAGGTGGATTATCTGGGGAACATACCCAGGCCTGCTCAAAAATAATTCTGCCAATAATTTTTCTGCTTTTTCTAATTTTTCTGCACATCCTAGTTTTAATTCTTCTTCGAAGTCTTATAATCCTGGATGGCGTAACCATCCTAATTTTTCTTGGAGTAACCCTGCTAATGCTGCACGTCCACCACATGATTTCACTCCACCACCACCACCACAATATCAAAAACAAAATTTTCAAAAAACTCCATCTTTCGAGGAAATACTTTCTAATATATAAGCTCGAATGATGCTACTATTAGAAACTTAACAGGGTCGATGAAAAGTTTAGAAACCAGGTCGGGCAACTTGCCAAGGCTTTTTTCGAGAGACCACCTGGAACTCTTCCCTCGAACACTGAACCTAACCCAAGGAAGCATACAAATGCAATTTCCCTTCGGAGCGGTAAGGTTATTAACGAGCCCACCACCAGGGAAGAGCCAAATGTGATTGTCCCTCCTGTTGTGGAAACAATTATCCCTATGGAAAATGATAAATCAACTTTTGGAAATGAAAAATGTACTTTAGATAAAGAAAAAGATATTTCTGTTTTTTCTGATTTTGGAAAAGAAAAATGATGACGTTCAAAATGATGCTCCGGTTGTTATAAAGGAATTTCCGCCACCTCCTTATCCGGCTCGACTTAGGAAAGAAATACTAGACGATCAGTACCAATGCTTCCTTGAAATGTTCAAACAAATTCATATTAATTTGCCATTTCATGAAGCGATTAGTCAAATGCCTAAATATGCAAAATATCTTAAGGATTTATTAACGAGCAAGACGAAATTGGAAAATTTATCGCATGTAACCTTAAATGAAGAATGCTCGGCGGTCGTTTAAAACTCTAATCTTCCTAAAAAAATAAACGATCAGGGTAGTTTTTCCATTCCTTGCGTTTTTGGTGATCTGTTTGTTAAACATGCGTTAGCGGATCTAAGAGCGAACATCAATTTGATGCCCTTTTCTTTATTCAAAAAGCTAGGATTGGGCACTCTTAGCCCTACAAGAATGAGTATCCAGTTAGCTGATAGGTCAATTAAGTATCCTTTAGGTATCATTGAGGACGTGCTAGTAAAGGTCGACAAATTCATTTTCCCGGTGGATTTTGTCATTCTCGATATTGAAGAAGACGTCGAGGTCCCTCTTATCTTGGTCGACCCTTCCTAGCCACCTCTCGAGCGGTCATCGATGTTAGTAACGGAAAGTTGTTTTTGCGTGTGAGAGATGATGAGGTCACATTTTCTATCAATCAATCAATGAAAAACTCTTAAAAAATGATGATTCATGCTTCTTTCTTGATGTTTTAAAGAAGATTCTTTACTTTCTTTCTAACATCTCTTCAAATGAATTTTCCTCTTTTTTTCTGAAATTTCTTCATATGATTTTGAAAACACGGTTATGTCATTACAAGCAAATTTTGAAAATGATTCTGTCTTTGATAGAAAAAAGTATGAAAATCTTATTTTTGAAAAAGAAAAGATTTTGAAAAACTCTTATGATGAACCGCCCCATCTTGATTTAAAACCGCTCCCTGATCATCTAAAATATGCCTTTCTTGAAAAAAAATTATCTAAATTGCCCGTTATAATCTCGGCCTATCTTTCTCAATCCGAAAACGATCAGTTGATCGAAGTACTACAAAAGCATCGCCGAGCTATATCGTGGCAAATTTCCGACATTTCTGGCATAAGCCCTTCTTTTTGAACTCATAAAATATTTTTTGAAAATAATCCTAAGGGTGTAGTCCAACCACAACGTCATATTAATCCGAATATGAAAGAGGTTGTGAAGGAAGAGGTGCTTAAGTTATTAGATGCGGGGATAATTTATCTGATTTCCGATAGTTAGTGGGTAAGCCCGGTCCAGGTTATTCCTAAGAAGGGTGGGATCACGGTAGTAACGAATGAAAATAACGACTTAATTCCAACTAGGACGATAATAGGATGGAGGATGTGCATCGATTACCGTAAGCTAAATGATGCCACTCGAAAAGATCACTTCCCCCTCCCCTTTATCAATCAAATTTTAGAACGTTTATCCGGGCACAGTTTTTATTGCTTCCTCGACGGTCTCTCGGGGTATTTTCAAATTCCTATCGCACCTGAGGACCAAGAGAAGACAACATTCACTTGCCCCTTCGGAACTTTTTCTTATCGTAGAATGCCTTTCGGGTTATGCAACGCACCCGCTACCTTTCAGCAGTGTATGCTTGCTATTTTTGATAAATACGTAGAAAATATTATGGAAGTATTTATGGACGATTTTTCTATTTTGGCGACTCCTTTGACTTATGTTTAGAAAATTTGGAAAAAGTTTTACAACGCTGCGAGAAACCAACTTAGTTTTAAATTGGGAAGGGAGAAGTGCCATTATGGTGCGTGAAGGCTTAGTCCTTGGCCATAAGATTTCCGCTAAGGGAATTGAAGTGGACAAGGCAAAAATTGAAGTAATTGAAAAGTTACCACCGCCTACAAATATTAAAGCGATTAGAAGTTTTTTAGGGCACACGGGTTTTTATCGACGATTCATTAAAGACTTTTCAAAATTACTAAGCCTCTCACCCACCTTCTCGAAAAATAAACTCTTTCGTTTTTGATGAATCTTGTCTCGCTGCGTTTGAATTAATTAAATCCAAACTTATAAATGCTCATATTATGTTCGCCCCAGTTTGGGATTTACCATTCGAAATAATATGTGATGCGAGTAGTCATGCGGTAGGTGCGGTTCTAGGACAACGAATTGCTAAGAACTTTCATCCGATTTTCTATGCTAGTAAAACTCTAACTTCTGCTCAAGAAAATAAGAAAATTACACCACGACAGAGAAAGAACTTTAGCTGTTATTTTTTCTTTGATAAATTCCGACCGTACGTACTCTTGCTAAAGTTATTGTTTTTTACGGATCATTCCGCTTTGAAGCACCTCCTTTCTAAACCGGATGCCAAGCCTCGTCTTATTCGTTGGATCATCTTACTTCAAGAATTCGACTTGGAGATTCGGGATAAGAAAGGAGCGGAAATCCTAGCGGCTGATCATCTTTCTCGTCTTGAAAATCCCAAACTTGATATTTTAAATGAAAATTTTATTAATGACTCTTTTCCGGACGAACGACTTTTAAACATTTCTTCTTCTACCCCCTGGTTTGTCGATCTGGCCAATTTTCTTATGGCCTGGGCCCTTCCAAAAGAATAATCTTCTCACCAAAAGAAGAAATTCTTTTCAGAGTTGAAGTATTATTTTTGGGAGGACCCCTTTCTATTTCGCATTTGTGCGGATCAGGTGGTTAGAAGATGTGTTTCTCGGGAAGAAGGTCAACAAATTTTAAAGCATGTTCATGAAGGTCCGACTGGCGGGCATTTTCAAGCAAACCGCACCGCCACACAGTGCTTAGTGCTGGCTTTTACTGGCCAAGCATATTTAAAAATGCACAACTCTTTGTGAGCGGGTGTGATCGGTGCCAATGGTCTGAAAACTTATCTAATAAAATGAAATAAAACAAAATTATTTTTTGGAATGTGAAGTTTTTGATTTATGGGGCAGACTTTGTAGGCCGTTTCCCTCAAGTTTAGGAAATAAATATATTCTAGTCGTAGTATATTATGTTTGCAGGTGGGCGGAGGCCCAAGCTTTACAAAGAAATGATGCTCGTGTCGTAGTTGCCTTTCTTAAAAAATTATTTTCTCATTTTGGTTTTCCTCGAGCGATCGTTAGTGATAGGGGAAGTCATTTTTGCAACGCTTAACTCGCTAAAGCTTTAACTAAATATGGCGTTACGCATAATCTATCAACTGCTTATCACCCCCAAACTAACGGTCAGGTCGAGGTAGTCAATCGAGAGCTTAAAAGAATTTTGGAAAAAACCGTTTCTACTTCCCGTAAGGATTGGTATTTAAAGTTAGACGATGCTCTTTGGGCCTATCAGACAGCGTACAAGACCACTATTGGTTGTACTCCTTTCCGACTAGTCTACGGAAAATCATGTCATCTCTCGGTAGAAGTAGAGCACCGTGCGTATTGGGCGTTAAATTTTTTTAATTTTGATCCGCACTCGGTCGGTGAGCATAGAAAAACCCAACTAAATGAGCTTGACGAGTGGCGAAGCATACGCTTATGAAAATATAAAATTATAAACAACACACGAAACTTTATCACGATAAGAACTTGCGCCATCCTAAAACGTTTAAAACCTGGCGATCACGTTCTTCTTTTCAATTCTCGCCTACGTCTTTTTCCTGCAAACTTAAATCTAGATGGTCTGGACCGTTTACGGTCAAGGACGTTTTCCTTATGGAACTGTATTGCTTTCGCACCCGATAAGGGTGATTTTAAAGTGAATGGGCATAGACTTAAACTTTATTTTTTAAATGATTCTGTGTCTCCTACAACAGAGGATATTGTCTTGGACTCTTAAATATTTATCTTGTTGTGGAACATTTTTTTTTTGGACTTGTTATTATTATTATTATTATGAAACTTTTAATTTTATTCGGACTTTAAATGTTGTCATAAAAAGAACAATCTTGGGCACCTGCCCCACGTGCTTTTTTTTTCTGCTTTTATTTTGCTCTTCCTTCCGGAGGCCAACTAAGCAAGTTCGTGACCACCGCTCCAATGTTGCTGATATAAAGATGGATCAAGTCAAACCTGCTGACGATCAAGTGCACTAAAAATCAAGCATGGGGGGAGCGACATTCGCCTTCATCCCACAAACCCGGGGAAGTCCTGTTCTTTTTATTTCATTTACTTTCTGCATTTTCTCTCCTTCTCAGTCTCCTTCTCTTTCTCGTTGTTCTTTTTTTTTTATTTCATTGAGGACAATGAAGAATCTAAGCTTGGGGGAGGGTTTAGTTAGTTTCTTTTTCCTTTTTCATTCAAAAATCCAAAAAATCTTTTGCTTTATTAAAAACAAAAATCCAAAAAATTAGTATAATTTTGTTAAGCTTCTTTAGTATTGCTTTTATTTTAGTCTTATCAAAAATCAAAAAGAAAAGAAAAAATCTAAAAAAAACAAAAATCCAAAAAATATTTGCTAAAATCTATTTGAAAAACAAAATCTAAAATTATTTTCTATCTTTATTTTTATGTTCTTCTAGTGAATGTGTAGGCTCGTGTGGTTCCTTAGTTCTATTTAGATTTCTTTGAATTATTTTCTAAATTTATCATTCTTACATAGCTTAGTTTACTAATTTCTTATTCTTAAATATAGGCATCATGTTTTACGTTATAGGTTAGCAATTTATAGTCTTCTTTTTATTCGGTTAGTTGCGTATAAATGGTTGCTAGGTAACATTACCTCTTTTTCATTTGTGAGGTAATAATATTCTTGTGTCTAGAACTTGTCCCTAGCTACTTTCGAAGCATTTGCGCCGTTTTTCACGTTTAGAAATGATTTAGGCCACCTTTTGACGTTTGAGTTTGAGCCTTTTTGCCCACCAAAAATTTTCACCGTTGCAAATAATTTTTGGGCATTTTTCTATGTTGCTTTGTATTTGAAAATGAAAAGAAAATTATTAGTTTGCATTTGGAGCTCTCTTTTATGAAGAAAAAAAAGAGTTATTATCAAAATGTTATAAAATCAAAAAAAAAAAGAGAAAAAGTTTATTTGTGGCCAAATTTTGAAAAGAAAGAAAGAAATTTTTTTTTCATGGCCTTGTTTTGTAGTTTGAATTGGAGAAATGACTATACTTGTCAATTCTCATTTGGTTATGGTTTATTATTTTGAGCTCAACCTTGGTTTAGTGTGTGTCTTAGCCTTCATTTTTATCTTGCTTTTCACTTCCTAATCATTTGCCTAAGCCAAGTCATTACCCTATTTAAGTCCTTTTGATCTTTAGAACGGAATTGCATAGTGGAGAGAGTGTGAACGGACAAGCCTATGGCCACCATCATTGATGGATTTCTTTGGAGGTTATCTTGAGGTGACTTAGGGGTAATTGTTATTTTAGCAACCTAGTAGTTCGCTTAATGCGCAGTTTAATTAGAACGTTTACTTTTGCTTTTCTTATTTTCTTAAAGTTATGGATGCCTTGTTTTAAGACTTAGAAATGTGTAAATTTTCTTTATGTTCTAATGATATTTTTAGGTCTCCACTTTCAAGTTTTCTATTGTGCACTTCTCACCCCACTAGTTGTCAACATAGAAATTAGGGTAGTTTAATTTTTTATGTTTTGTTTTTCTTAATTATGCAACCTAAATCTTCTTTGTTTTCTTTCCCTAGTTCTTTAAGTTTTATTTGCTTGAGGCAAACAAAGCTCTAGCATGGGGGAATTTGATGACTAGTTTTAGTCATCGGTTTTTGGGTTAGTTTAGCATAGATATCCCTAGGATTAATTATATATATTTTAGGTATTTTATGTTTGTTAGGTTCTAATTTTTATTTTTGATATTTTGTTTTAATTCCTCATTTTATGTTTTGTACGCATCCTATTTTGAATCCTATTAAGTTTAATTACAAAATTTCCTATTATGTTTTGTTTGCATCTTATTGTTTGTTTCATTTTATATATTTGTTTTGCATTATAACATTACTAATGCTCTATTTTATTTTATTTCCATAGGTTGGAGCCCACATGGTGCAGCCCAAACACAAGACCAGCCCTCCAACATGCAACCCGAGCCCTTGAAGTGCATGGCCGCCCTCCATGATGCATCCTTCTTCATTGGTGCAACCCGGCCACTTATGATGCAGCCCCCTACATGCAGCCCTTGAAGTTTGGAGCAGCCCGACCATTTCCCTTGAAGCCCACATGATGCATTCAGCCCCTCTTCATGCTACCCGAGCCCATATAGATGCAGCCCACTCCATTCATGTGTACCCGACCACTGATTTTCCCCCTCCCTTTCATTTAATTCATTCATGCACCTCTCCAAGCACATGGCCGGCCACCCCTCTCTCCCCCTCTTTTTTTTCTCTTTTTTTTCCTTCATTTAATCCACATCCATCCCCCTCTCTACTTTACATTCTCTCTTATCATCCCCATAAATGAAATGCAATGAACCTCCCATTTTTCTCTCTCCCCATTTAATGTTCATGCATGAACATCTCTCCCTTTACATGGCGGCCACCCCCCCCTTGCCATTCAATTTTTCCCATCTAGAATCTCCCTCCTCATCTATAAAAGGCACCATGGTCTCATGCTTTGAGGTTGGATTTTGGGAGAGCAAGTGAAGTATAGTTCAAAGAGAGAGTGCTTTCTTTTATGTTTCTTACATGTTGTTAAGTTTTTATTAGTGTAACCTTTGTTTTTGTTAGTTGTAATCTTTCTTGGTAGTACTAATCTTGTCTCTTTATCATTTTGTATTTCTCCATTTTTATTAATCATGAATATGAACTCTCTTCCTTTTATTGTGTTTTTCTTCCTCAACTATACCTAGCTAATTTTTTTTAGCATTTGATCATGAGGATCCATGAAATGAGATGAGTTTTATTTTATTCATGTTATTTTTGTCTAAATTTTACTCGATCCTTCTTTGATTTCTCTCGCGTCGACTCCGTATTTCGGTATACAGTAGTAGGCATTTGATCTCATTTCATAGAAGTCGAGAGAGAGACTCGTTGATTTGAAAGATCACTCAAAGAAGGAAGACAGTTGAACGCAACCCTAGAGATAGAATGACGTAAATCTTACGGATGGGAGTCAAATTTAATAGTGCGGGTCACCTCGAAATGCAGCTTTAGTCCTCTTTGACTTAAAGATTTCAGTCAAAAACGTCTATAAGTCAGGGGATTTTTAATGCTCTAGCGAGATTATTTCCTAATTTCGGATCTGTCACGCGTCCAGTATGATTTGCAATTTAAAACTATGCCTTTTTATCTCCCTCATCTCGTTTCATGGTGAATCTTCGATCGAATGCTAACGTTATTCTAGGTTTTCCGTCTAAAAATTATCTTTAGTTTAATTTAAAATTCTCAAAACTCACTTTCTTTCGGGTTAGGATAATAGTAGAAGCGTGAGTAAGAAGAGTAGTTGACGACCCCGAG